>JAHREE010000563.1:5783642-5815906 GCA_033628505.1 Tringa tobata
CTGAAGGCTGGGTGCTGTGAATTGACTGAGAGGCTGGTGGTGGAGACCCAAAGGCAGGAGACCCGAAGGCTGGAGATGTGCGAGGAGGGGCAGTGCCCAGTCTGGGCTCAGCACTGAGACAGGTATGTGTGGCGTAGGGGATGTGGGAAGTCACTGTTTAACCTGTCTGGCATTTGATTTGGGCTTTTGGTCCTTGTTTGGATAACGGGATTATACATTATATATGTGTCTATATATATGGAGTCCACCATAGGGTGCACTCTGTGCCACCCCCCCTTACACCCAGGCGCAGGTTTGGCTCCTTCTGGCAAGGAGACTCTCCCCAACATCGCTGGGGAGAACCTGGGTGGTGCTGCATCAGTGGTATCGCTGGCTCTTCTGGCATGAGATCAGTATCTAGGAAGCACCAGTTTTAGTAACAGAAAGTGACTTTGTGTTAAGAGGAAGTACACAGAGAGCTTTGAGTAGAAGGCACATGACTACAAAGGAGGGCGATTACTTCCGAATTGTGAAATAAATGAAAGTGGATTGTATATTGTCCTTCTTCGGTGGTACTTATAGGCAGGAGTGGGACAGCAGCGCTTGAGTTTCCTCCCTGGAAATACGCTGTAGACCACAGGAAATTGCTAAGTCCAAATAAACGGGCTTATTAACTAAATAGGAAAGCTACCAAGTCCGGACTCCCTGCGATCACATTTCCCATTACATTCTGGTAACTGTTTGAAACTCAGGCAAAAATCCTGAAACTCCAAGTAGCTGGAGCCATGTGGACGGTCCCCAACTTCAGCACAGCTGCACGGGGACGTGAAGACGGACGGAAGAGTTGAGTCATGCAGCCTTACTAATAGATATCTCGCCCAGCCCTCACAGCGTGGGCTCTCACACAGCTCTGACTACCCAAAATTTTAAATTGCAGCTCTCCCCTTCCCTCGCCATTTTCTCACTCGTTACCGAGGCTAACTTCACACTGTGGAGCTAATTGCTGCTGGCACGTTGGAATGTGCTGCTTGCCATGTGCCAGAAATTGCTGCAACCGAGCATGCCCGTGTCTGAGATCCCACCGAAATGACTTGACTCACCTTGGAAACGCTGCAGGTAACGGCAGGATTGTATTAACTTAATACTGCCATGAAGGAAAAAACGAATCCCAGTGAGACAGGCACAAGAGGCTGGTAATAGCAACTGCTGCCCACAAGACACATTGGAAAAATATCATGCTGAAAAAATGTTCTTTTAAAGCCATTTGATTCATTGGTTTCTTCCTTGGAAATGTGAAAGAGGTGGAGAAAAATACCCTAGAAATAGAACAGAACTAGGCAATACTTAAGCTCAGGAATAAGAAGGAACCTTTTGCTGCCGTAGTGTGAGCAAGGATTGACTAAATGCCATCATCAAAGGTTAGTATCTGAAAACAGCGCTGGCCAGCATTCCTGTAGCTCTGCACAGCACTCCAGGAGTGGGCTGTTTGATGCTGCCAGTGGGCTGGGAGCACGGCTGGTGCTGTACTGTGGGGTAAATACGGAGCCTAAAGCTTCCTAGGAACCTGAGGCTCCTAGGTCACCGAGAAGTGATTTGACAAGCCATTAAAGTCCTTTACTAAATGGAGCAAGCTCTGTCTTAAAATTCATCAGCTTCTTTTGTCCCCACTGCCCTGACTAGGAAGCTGATCCACAACCTCCATGTCCTTGGATGGCCAGAAAAGGACCTACAGGCAGCAGATGTCCAGGCCTTGCTTTGGTAGGCTGAAGGAGCCAGACCCATGTGGTCCTGTCAAGAAAGAGGAGAGTGGCCAGAAAGCCAGAGGGGGGTGAGAATACTCTTCAGAAAGCTCTTGAGGTGTCATTCCCCTCGTTAGCCAGGTCAAGGAGCTGCCCAGCTCTGCTGCATCTCTCTTGACCAGGGGTTTCATTCTTCCAAAACCCACAGTGGGTACAGGAGGGGTGCGTGCTGCCAGCGCCTGTCCAACCTCAGATGGTCACAATGTGCCCAGCACACTCACCAAGGCCAGGAGCTGAAGTCCTCCTGGGCTGGACAAGTTGGATGTGGCCTGCTGCTCCTTCCTTGCTCTTTTTCCAGGCTTAGCTCATCCTTTCTGACTGACTACTGGTAGTCAGAATTGAACACATACCTCTGGATTACATCTTACCAGCACCTTGAAAAATGGTATCAACAATTCCCATTTCTACTGGTCTCTACTGGTGTCTCACTACTTACTGCTTTGTCATTCACACTGCATTTGTGATTTACAACCTGCCAATAACTGAGACACCTACATTTTTCCCTTCCCCTGTTCCATTTAATTCCTGGTTTATTGTACAAATCCTCATTTGTTATCCCTAAGATCTTGAATTCCTGCTTTCATTCCATTTCTTTAAGTCCCATCTGTTACCTGTGCCTTCAAAGTCACCTCATTCTCCTCATCCAGTATCCCGTTCCAACTTGGCAATATTCTGGGGCTTTGTGTCACAATCAGACTTTTTAAAGCCAATGCTATGTTTTGTGTCAAAATCACTTATGAAGATATAGAAAAAATAATTAAAAAAAAGTCATTTCTCAGTCTCATCTCTTAATTCATGACTCATGCTTTTCCATTGCCTATTTCTTTTTCTTTCTCATTGAGTTTTCTCATTGAGATCCCCCTTCCCCATTTCAACAAATAATTCCCCTTGTGTCTTGCCATCAGCTGGTTCACTCGAGTTCAGATAGATGAGATCTGTGATCCGTAAAAATTCCATCATCCATATGGTCAGCTCCTTATTAAAGAAAATTGTCAACATCTACCATTTCATCCCATTTTCCAGTTACCTCCATGCTTGTAAATACCTTTCCTTGCAAAAAGTGTTTTAAATTGTGCAGAGTCTTTCAGAAACTGGACTTTATGAGGGTTAGGGAAATAGTCTGGGGATTGCCTTGATTGTTTTCCCCTCTGCTCCCTTTTTAAATCTAGGGCTTTCATTCTCTTAATTCTCAAGCCGTCCAGCGCTGTTCCTGATGTGAGAAATTTACAACAACTCATCACTATCAAATCTTCACTTTTGCAGGGCAGGTCTTGGAGGAGAACTTGAGAAAACTGAGCTCTCCGTCTACTGCTTTTCCTCCTGATGTCACAGTATTTGATGATAATGTGGGTGGCTAAATGGTGCAAAAGGTGGATTGACTGAACATCTCGGGTCAGAACTTGGAGGAGATGTCTACACCCTGCAGGGAGAAGACAAGGGACAGAGTGGGTGGGAAAGGAGACGGGATGGGAGGGGGCCAGCCAAGAGGCTGTCCCAAGTCACCTTCAAGCATCCACCACTTCTGCTCGTCATCCTGGGCTGAGCTGTGCTGGAGACTGATGTGCCCAGCTCTGTGCTGTCCCGTGAGGCACGTGGCCGTGGAGGGCAGAGCCGAGCCCTGTGCTGCCGAATGAGAGCAATCTCTGGCTCTGCCAGGGAGGAAATGAGTTCAGGCCTTTAGGATGACAGTGGCAGGTCACTCTTCCTTCGTGGAAAGGAGCTCTGATGTGCAGTTATCTCTCTGTCCAATTAAGAAGCGAGGCTAATGAGGGCTGTCCTGCCAGAAGGCTGCTGTCCATCTGCAGAGCCCAGAAGCTTGACTCTGGGGACGAACCCGATGGGGCTCGGCTGCCGTTCACCGAAACGCCCCGCAAACCCCTCTGGAGCCAGCCTCTCCAGCTACTTTTTAAAGAGACGGATCTTGGTGTTGATTTCGAAGGGGATTTGAGTCACTTGCAATTTTGTATTGCAGCCACGTCAGGCTTGAAGGCAGAAGTGTCCACGAGGGTTGCTCAAATGCTATTTTTGCTTTTGCAAACAAAGGAGCCCTTGATGCTCAATGAGTGACTATATACCCCAAATATGCTGGCCTGTCTAAATATGGAGATATTAGTAAGCGTTTATTTTCATTGTCTGAAAAAGGAGGAATTGCTGTTTCCATTTTTTTTTCCTAAATTTTAATGGAGAGGGGAAAAAAACCAACCCTTTTGGACAAGGACACTTTTTTTATTTTCCCAAGAAGAATTACTTCTCTGTGTGCAATACCGGCCTTGCTTCTGCAACAAAAATATTCTTTCAGGATATTTTGATTATGTCCCTTGGGGGGACATCATCATCAGCTGTTTTCCAGATGTTTTAGTCTTTCTTAATCATACTTTCTCACTCACTGCAAGATCTGATTCAAAGCTGAAGAACGTCATTCCATCCGGCACAGCTCTTCTGAGTCCTCAGGAAGTATTTGGTTTTTGCAGCTTATGGACATGAATTTAATTAAAAGACAAACTGAAATAAATCTATTTGCAGTGTAGTTATATAGACGACACGCCATTGGCAGTCTAGAGCTACCAGCATTGCCACTAGGAGATGTGTGTTCAGGAGTTTACCTCATGTATTTTATGAAGCAAGTTGAACTTTATAACTCTGCCCTGGGGAATGCAGGGTGCCTTGCTACCCCCAATACTTGCCATCATCAGAAAACGTTCTCACCTTGCTGCCCACCTCCTCGTCTGAGCCCATTGAACAGCAGGTCCCAGCATGAATTGCAAAACTCTCTTGGCAACCTTCCTCCATTCCAAAAGGTTGTGTTTTGTTTCCTCTTGTAACCGAGTCTGTACATTCCTCAAGGAACTGGTGAGGAGTTTTGTCAGAAGCCTTTGGTCAAGGAGGCCTAGAAAGGAGGTCTGGTTCTCTGCATTTGCTAAGAGTCAGAGCGCAGTGGTTCCTCCACCACCTCCACAACGCGGGGAACTACCTTTACCCCACGCACCAGACTTTGGCTTTTGGAGTGGAATTCTCCATCAAAAAGACTGTTCTCCTGATTGCCCCACTCTCTCAGTGGTCATTTATTCCTGCACGTAATAAATGTAAACTGCTCCTTAATCAAAGCCGTACCCTCCGCATCCATTTCCTACGGCATAATAATAACGACTCGTTGTATACGTCTGCTCTTAAAAGTAAATTGGCTGTGCATGTCTCAGGGAGTTTACACAGGGCCTTGTTCGGTGGGGTCCAAGCTGTGAATGAGGCCTCTGGGATCCCCCTGAAAGCCTAACGTGCCGATGACAGCCCTTCTGTGCGACTCAGATTGCGTCTGCTGCACACATTGCCACCCTGACATTTTCATTGCTCCATCAAGGGATGTAGTCCCCAGCCAGCAAAACAAAATGTAGGAGAATTTTTGAAAAATTAAGCTCTGACTATTTCTAGAAAAGGAGGTTGGGAATTTTTTTGAAAAGTAGTTTTTTCCATTAGCTTCTATAAAGAATGAAATATTTTATTTCCATTGTTTTTACATTATTCCTCCAGGAATCCTTGTTTAGAGGCTTATTGAGTTCAATGAATTTCTCTTGTTTTCATTCATAAAAGACCAAGTCCTACAAACACTTGAGCGTGTCAGAACTTTATGGGGAGCAGACACGTACCGCTTTGTACGCATTCTCACTCCCTATTAGCTTCCTAGAAACAGATCAGCCTATATATTTTGTTTTGTTTTGTTTCAGAAGGGAGGATTCTGTTTGTGTGGACATTGAAAATAAATATTTTTAAATGGATACCAAATGTTAGGCTAACAACCTTGAGAGCTTAGTCACGCCTCCTAAAAATGCAGATGAAGGGAAAACTTCTCCATGTTTTACTCTGGGTTTTCCCAGTTATCAGACTCCTGGGATCTGCAGTTTTGGGAAGAAGGATGTGGTGTGGCCCCTTGGCTTCGCAGAGCCTGAGAGAGCATGAGGTGTCCTTTTGCCAGATTGAAGACAAGACCTGCCACCTTCTTCCCACTCCCCCGTTCCCTCTGCTGGGCAGAGCATGCCAGAGCAACCATGGCTGAGGTCATGACGCCGCCAGCATCCCAGGATGAGCCAACAAACCCTGGCACTGATTGTAAGTACCCGTGCTCCTGGGCTGGGGAACAGGCTGGGAAATGTGGTCCTCCTGGGCTGGTCTCAGCTGATGTAGTTGCTCGTGTTTCTCTCCTTTTCCTCTGCCATATGTAGACACATGCAAATACCTTCCCAAGGCTTGTTAATAGCCGGTTCTGAGCAAACATATTGTCAAGTTTTCACCCTCCCCGGCCATCTCATTATTTCTTTGTCATCAAATGCATGTTGGCAGTCAGCTGGGATAGCAGGTCTTAATTTGTGTGTCTGTACCTCGGCATTTTGCTACTGCCCTGGGGTTGTGACCCCATCCACTCCTGCCTTTCCCATGACGGAATCGGAAAGGAGAGAGGAGCCCAAACATCAAAACTTCTCAAAAATATAAGGTAGAGTAATTAACTTTCTGCCATTTATTTTTGTCACCAGTCTACCACTGCCGTGAGAGGAGAAGCCTGCAGAAGTGGATGGCAAAGTAGGTGGATTATGCAAGCCTGTGCACAGTTCCTGTTACTGCTGACCACCCCCGGGGGCTGCAGAGTCCCGCAGAGTCGGAAAGGGAAGTTTTCCTGACGTCGGAATGCCTGAAATTGTTTGTGCACCTGCTCACATACTTCCACGAGTCTTGGTAAGGGGGAGAAAGAACCACAAACTACAGGAAGAAAACATATACATTGGAAAGCAAGAATTGCTGGATTTTTTTAATATTTTTTTCTTTTTCTTTTGTAAAGGAAGCGGATGCAGGTAAGTGAAGAAAGGAATGCAGTTTCCAATTCCTTGACATTTGATTACTCAAGTGCACTAGAGGTACAGCAGAAAACTAACCTGCACCTTGGCAGAGCCCACCATCATTATCCCATAGGAAGTACAGACCCTTTATTGCAGCGCTATCACTTTCTGATTTATAACTCCCATGTAAATGCCATGCAGGCATCACAGAGCAGGGCTGTGGCAGGTTCCAGGATTAAGGTCTTTACTGTACAGTTACATTAAAACAAACCTCACATTTGCCAGGGACAGCCTCCAGTTTGTTTTCATAAAGAGGAAGTGCAGTGAACTTCTTCACGGAGACTTCACTTACAATCTTCCTCATTTGGTTTCCCCTTCATCTTAAAATAGACCTTTTAGGCTGGAAGTTGATGGTTCCACTTTGTTACATGGAAAGCATAACAGAACAGTGTGAGATGAAATGTAGGAGCTGGTCCAGAATGACGCAAGGAAGAAAACAGCTTCAGCTGCAAATGCTGAACCAGTCAGGATGTGAAAATCATTTCTCTCCTTCAAGCTGGAACAAAAATGTAACTGAAAATACCATTTCTGGGCGGCATGAGCAATAGTCCAGGGATCAATTGTAAAAAAAAAAAAAAAGGAAAATCTTTAAATATATGAAGTTTGTGTTAGGAGCTGTCGGAGGGCAGACAAGCAGAAATTATTTGCTAATTTCACCGTACATTTTAGATGTTCTCCTCATTTATTCTAGTCACATACATATGCACCGATTCTCTTACTGTGAGGAGCCATTTAGCCCACAGAGGCCCACATTTCAACATGCATGCATTGTAAAACCACTATAGGAAGAGTGTTTAGTGAACAGTTAATGACTTCCTTAAAAGGATAATACAGTTAACAGTTGAGAGGATGTACAGCTAAATATGGCCCTTATAAAACTTAGCAGATTCCATTTAAAAAACAGACGTGCAGGAAGTGTCTAGTTCCTATTAGAACTGATTGTACACAGTTGCATGGGAAGAAATAAATTTAGTGTACAGAATTTTACATCACATCCTTTGAAAGCACTGAAATTCTCTGGGGTCCGCAAATCTGTGCATCTGGTCCGCATACACATACATACACACACACACACACACACACACACAAACAATTAGCTGGCGTGCAATTACTTGAAAGGAAAATACACATCTACAAGTCAGAGCCTACACATCCTGAAGTGAATGGCAATGTCCTACTGACTGCAACAGTCCTGGACTTGGTTGCACCTGAATCTGTAAGTAGAGCTAAGTTGGGCTCTCCGCTTAATTAACACCGCATTTCCCCAGGGGGGGCTCCATGCCTGTGCAGAGGAGGGGGAAATCCACTCCTGTAATTTCTGTGTTAGAAAAGCCATTCCATTCTCTTCATAGATCTAATTTTCTGTTTTGGAAATTAAAATACAGGTAATGCTAAAATTTCTTTTGTTAGATTATTTATTACGAGCAATGAACAATGAAATGCAATCAGCCTTACTCAAGTTAACTGATTTTATGGGATTCTGCATGTTTATTTTTAAAGTATTTTCAAGAAAAAGGATCTGGAGCCAGAATCATCTAGCACTGAAAGGTAGCTGTTCACAGGAGCCTGAAAAACCTTTCTCAACTGTATTTGAAATGATTTTTTAATTCATTTGCAGGGCCATCAGACAATCAATTTGCCTCTAGCCACAGTCCTGACGCCAGCGGGTAAAGCCAAGGAAATGACCCAGAGAGCATCAAGACAAATCCCTGATGAAATTCAAGGCAAAATTACCTACCAGAAGCCTAAAGAACTAGACTCAGAGAATGTTCGTGGACACAAACCCAAGTTTTTTATTCCCCAGAGAAGACTCCCTGCACATCAGCACTCAGTGAAGGTTCCAGCCTGTGCGGTGAGGATGCCCCAGCTGATTAAGGACCTCAGGAGGCTTCAGGCATTTGGGCTCTCACCTTTGAGTGGTCGCTTGGGCTGCTCTGCAGCTCAGAGTGGGGACAAGAGTCCTGAGGGTCTCCCTTGCTCCTCATGCTGCCCTGTGACCTGGGAGATGAGCAGTCATCAAGGAAATAAATATTTAAACCCAAATATCCGTGAAACCTCTGACTCTGCAGCACCCCAAAATAATCTCCATCCTTTGGTGTCTAGTCCATCATAAAGGGAGAAGTTAAAAATTCAGATTAACAGAAGAAAGCAGCAGCCATCGTACCACAGAAAAGTCCTTCTTTGGCAGGTTGATAACAATATATCTTCAGTAGTGAATTTTTTTTTCATATTCTAAAGAGAAAATTAAACCAGTGAGGCAGACCCATCTGGGCTTGCAGTATCAGTAGGCAAGAGGGAAGTGAAGAGTATCACTGTTGAGAAGAAGGAGGTTTAAAAAATGAAGAGGACTTTTTCATTGCGAGGTCTGGATTTTATGTTGTATTTTTATTACTACAGGTGGTTTTGTGTGGAATATGATGGCTATCCTGCTGTGTTGGAAGAATTACGTCCAATTTAAAAGCCTGAATTTTCAGTCTACAGGTTTTGTAGGAAATAAATAAACAGTTTCACACAGGAAATGAGCAGAAATCTCTCCGTGGCACACAGCATTTACAAACCATTGATTTGTCATCTGATAGTTAATGCAAGTTACCTTCCATCCAGAATATGGAGACAAAAAGTGAAATTAAGTGACAGACGTTGTCCGGCAGCTGTTACCAGGGCAGAATTTGTCTTCTCTCTAACCAAGGGCGCTGGTTGTAGCCATGCCTTGGCAGTTCCAAAGTCCATTAGCTGGCATATGGGGTTGTTTCCGTTGGCATCTGCTGGCTTTGGTACAAGCCTGCACAGCAAAGCCTCAGCCCACGGCAGTAGGAGGCGTTTCTTTAAAATGATGTTATTTCAAAACTCTGGGAGCACCCTAAGTTACAAGAATTCAAAGCAGCAGCAGAAGATTATTAAACAGCATGCTTGACTATTGCTATTATTTGCCATGTGGTAAACGTTAAATATTGCTAATAAATATTATTATTTACTATGGATTTTAAGAGCCCATGAGAACCACTGGAAAAGAGCTGCAGTAAGTTTTTTGATGTTCTTCATAACCGTTTCCTCACTAAGCCTAAACAGTTCTCCTGTTTAATACTACCCAAGCAACAGAAATGTTCAGTAACAGAAATACGCATCATTTTGTACAGCGTTGCTTAGAGGGTTCCTCAGTTGAATTTATCAGGCAAATCCAGGATATTGCCATGCTAGAAGAGTGACCTCCCCACACAGCTAACCCACGCTGCTTCTTGGGACATCAGTAAATTGGAAAGACATTTTAGAGTTTTGCCCATTAACGGCAGCATCAAGCTTTTAATGGGCAAACTTGTCTTCACAAACAGTACCCACAACCAGCTTCCTAAGAGCCCGTGCGAAACGAGTGGAGTCCCCAGCATTTCTTCTCACGTCCCTTTTCCCAACTCTGTTGAAGAGCTTGGGCTGACAGCCGCCCTACCTGTGACTTTTGCATAGCCGGAGTGGTACATTTATGTATTTACACGTGTGAAAACACAGGCAGGTTGTAGAGGTGTTGCTTAGAAACCTCTTTCAGGAACAGACTCGGCAGAGATCTGCTTCTGCTGAGTCTGAGTCGTAACCACTTATCAAGGGATACCAGGAGCTGCTGCACAAGACGGCAACTAGCTCTGGCGTCACTCTTGTAGGGCTGTCACCAACCTCTTCCTTGCCCTTCCCAGACTAACCAAAAGGCCACTAACGTTGCCGTTAGCACAACAGAAGTCATAGCACATATGAAAAACATTACGATTTGCCATATTTGCCCAAGATGTCAGTGCAGGCTCAGGAGATTCTTGCCTCTTCCTCCCCAACAGCAGCATTTCTGGGCTGATTGAGACTCCTGGTCCAAGGGGAGGCAGCAGCTGTCCCAGTCTTGTGGCAGCACTGCCACCATCTGCAGTCCTCTGTCATGGCTAGGACCTGTGAGGTTTCCCTGGTGTCACTGGGGAAGGAGTTCATTAGCTCAGTTCTGTAACGTCACATCACATCATGTTCCCAGGCACAAGGACACCAGTGGCCACAGCTGTCTCTGAAGCCTTCTCAGGCAGAGTGGCTGTCTCAGCAGCATTTCCTCCACCTCTCAGGGTCTGGAGAAATTACCACTTTGCCCACCCAAGGTAACATCCTCATATATTCTGAGCAAGGTCCCCCAAGAGTTTTTTCTAACTTTGGTGCAGGAGATGTTCATCTTCTTTTCAGCTGATGGTTTGTTCATCTTGTCCTGCACCATTATCTGTTGCTTCAAGCCAGCAGCTCACTGAATGACTGCACGACAACCATCCCCCAGGCTCATATCATGCTCTTCACAATGACAGGTTAAACATGGGGCTTCCAACTCCCTATTACAAATATCTTCTTTCAGATGAGGATCAGAAACAAGTGGCATTCCTCAGGGGACAATATTGGGAATGGTGCTGTTTAGCACTTTGTCGGTGACATGGACTGTGGGATTGAGTGCACCCTCAGCAAGTTCGTAGATGACACCAAGCTGTGTGGGGCAGTTGTGCTAGAGGGAAGGGATGCCACCCAGAGGGACCTGGACAGGCTTAAGTGGTGGGCCTGTGTGAACCTCATGAAGTCCAACAAGGTCAAGTGCAAGGTCCTGCACGTGGGTCATGGCAATCCCAGGCACAAATACAGGCTGGACAGAGAATGGATGGAGAGCAACCCTAAGGAGAAGGACTTGGGGGTGTTGGTTGGTGAAAAACCCAACATGAGCGAGTAACGTGTGCTCGCAGCCCAGAAGGCCAACCGTATCCTGGGCTGCATCAAAAGAAGCATGGCCAGCAGGTCAAGGGAGGTGATTCTACCCCTCTACTCTGCTCAGGTGAGACCCCACCTGGAGTACCGTGTCCAGCTTTGGAGTCCTCAGCACAGGAAGGACATGGACCTGTTAGAACAGGTCTAGTGGAGGTCCATGAAGATGATCAGAGGGCTGACGCACCTCTGCTATGAGGAAAGACTGAGAGAATTGGGGTTGTTCAGCCTGGACAAGAGAAGGCTCCAGGGAGACCTTATAGCAGCCTTCCAGTACCTAAAAGGGATCTACAGTAGAGACGGGGAGGGACTCTTTATCAGGGAGTGGAGCAATAGGACAAGGGGTAATGGTTTTAAACTGAAAGAGGGGAGATTTAGATTGATACCAAAAAGAAATTCTTTCCTGTGAGGGTGGTGAGGCTCTGGAACAGGTTCCCCAGAGAAGCTGTGGATGCCCCATCCCTGGAAGTGTTCAAGACCAGGCTGGATGGGGCTTTGAGCAACCTGGTCTGGTGGGAGGTGTCTCTGCCCATGGCAGGGGAGTTGGAACTCGATGATCTGGAAGGCCCCTTCCAAACCAAACCATTCTATGATTCTGTGTTTCTATGACTCTGTGCCTGTGACCTCTCTGGAACCAACCACAGTGGGTGATGTTGACTAAAGCAGTTATTGCAAAGGCGACATAAAGCAAACTACCCATCTGAGAACACCTGTGAAAAGGGGTAAGGAGGAGAAGGTGCTGGCTACAGGTGGTCATCCATACAGCAGAGGCTGTCCCAGCAGCACGGGCTCCAGGGCTTGGCTAAAGAGAGGCTGATGCTGAATCAGAGTTTTGCTCTGATCCCTGAGGAGTTCCAGGAGGAGGGTGAGAGGAGCAACATCTGAGATCTCCCTCAGAGACGTATCCAAGAGCCAGACCTACATGGCACTGTGGGTCTCCACTGGCAGTTTAGCTGAGAAGGAGGTTAGAAACTAGGGTGCAGCGCAGCGATAGGCCCTGAGGCCAATGGCAGTGCGTATGTTGACTGTGCATAAAATGGGGTCATCTCTTGTGTCTTCCTCTTATTTCTACATTCACTCTCTCTTGCTTATAACAGAATAATAGAGCCAACCTTTTCTAGTCTGGGAATATTAACACATATTTTTATGCATGTAAAT
Organism: Tringa tobata; assembly: GCA_033628505.1. Classification (NCBI taxonomy): domain Eukaryota; kingdom Metazoa; phylum Chordata; class Aves; order Charadriiformes; family Scolopacidae; genus Tringa; species Tringa tobata. Next base: position 5,796,223 of record JAHREE010000563.1, read on the forward strand.
TCAAGGCCAAGGAGCGTGACCATCAAATTGGAGATGAACGGAACAAACTGTTGCAAGCAAAGAGACAAGAGCCCCCCCCCAGCTCCTTAGAGGCCACTGGCTCCCAAAGAGACTAACTGAGAGGGAGGTGGCACGTCCCTCCAAGCCACCCTCCGGATGTGCCACCCTCCAGACGTGCCCCAGAACCGGTGGCAGCATCAACCCTCGCTCCAGGATGGCCGGGGCTCCTGTCCTGGCAGGAGATGTCCTCAGCCCTGTGTGCCCGGCTCCTTGTACCTGAGCACAGGCAGCAGAAGCAGCACTTTTCCTCCATGCTTGATCCTGAGCACACGCCGGGTGTCGAGGGTCTCCGGCAGGGAACCACTAACAGGTGCCTCCAAGTGGAAAATAGCCGTGGCAATGCAAATTAGAGGAGGATCAGCCACTCAGGTGCTGCAGCTGCACCTCCGCCGCTTGTCACCCACACCGGGTCCCCAGGGAGCACGTCAGGTACAGTCCCGGCTAATTACTGGTGACATCTGTGCTTAACACGGGTCAAGCCCCAGCCCTGCCTTTCTCAAAACAGGCTTAATAATTATTAACTTCAGGCTGGAGGAGGAGAAAACAAACGTTAACTAATAACCTCTATTTCCTAGTATACACAGAACCGGGGTGTTTTTTTAATGTTGGCTCCGCTTGACTTTCTACTTGCCTGGGAAACGCCGGTCTGATGCTTTGCCTCCTTCCTGCAGTTTTATAGGGAGGGAAGGGCAGAAAATCCGGAGTGATGGACCAACCATGCAAAGTGCAGTCAGACACATGCCCGAGTCAGAGGGTACGCGGCCGTGCAGACAGAACCAGAGCTTTTTTCCTTCCCCTTACCTTACAAATTAATTTGCCATCACGTCAGCTCAATCGTAACTAAACTGGGTCCTTTTCTTCCTTTTTTTGTGTGTTTTTTTTTGCTGTGATGCACTCTGCAGTGCTTCGTGCAGCCTGAGGGTCTGGAATGGCACGTAAATGGATATTGCCCCGCGAGCTGTGCTCTGCCATACAATTGCCATCCTCCCCCAAGTCTTAAAAGCCAGAGCACGATGTGAATTATAGGCTTTTCTTCTCCACGTGGGGCTCACAGCTTATAGTCCTAAATTACATTTTGTCAGCCTGTTAACAAAGCAAGACAGAAGACCATTAAAAAAAAAGAAGCTGCGGTTATGTAAGTGTTCATGAGTGTCTAAATATTAATGTCAGGACTCTGCGTAATGGAAGTGCTCTAAATAATCCTTTTTAGCCTTTGTAGTTTAATCTTTATTCATATTTTATCCATTAGTTACCTTTAAATAGCAGGGTTCTTTTGATAAGTAAGAGGCTGTGAATAGCAGTCACTGAAATTTCAACATTCTTGTCTTTTGCTGCTGCAGTGGGAAATGCCTGTATTCCTGGGGCCGCTTGGTCTTTGGAATTTTAATTGCAAATGAACTACGCAACCTGCAGCGGTTTAAACAAGCAAACAAACAAACAAAAAAAAAAAGCAAGCATCCCAGTGACCATCTCCTGCCTCTCTCTACTGTGGGCAGAGGTATTTGAAATCTCAGCCCACTCACATTATCAGCACTTAACTCATACCACTTCTCTACGCGCTGTTATTTACCGGCTCCCAGGGCTTACCAATGAAGTGCTGCCTCAGTGATGTCAAGGTGATGAGATAAAATGATAAAAGGCAGGAATTAGAAGCTTTCACGCTGTGCCTGACTAGCTCCCACTGTCCACAACTGATCTATTGTGTCAGTGAATTGCCAGGCTTGCCTGGAAGCCCCAGCAGTGGGCACCGTGGACACTGGAGCATCCAGCTGTGAGAAAGGAGGGCTTCATTTATTTGGTGTGCTCTCCTTATGGTACAATCTCTACCCTACCAGGGCTTTCATCTTAAAAACAAAATACACGCAAAAATCCTGAATCCAGGGGGTGTAATATTTGCACATCAAAAAAAAAGGACCTGAGGTGGTAATTCACCATGTCGTGGTAGCAGGCTGGACCTTGTTCGTGGGCAGCCAAAGCACCTTCTGGAGCCCGACAGATCTTTCTGCTCCTGTCCTCCTTGTCTGTGAGCAGTAAACTGTGTCATCAGTTTACTGGATGGTTGTTGCTGTGCTATGACAGGGGGGGTTCATGCAGACTTCATCCTGCTGCACGGGCAAAGCACGTGGCCACCAAAGAGAGTTTCCCTCTGGCCACCACCCAGGGCTCTCCACCACAGCACGGAGAGTTGTGCCAAGACCACCAGTGCTACGTGATGGTTTCTGGCTGGGGACTCGGCAAGGAGAATGCACGAGAAGGAGCAGAGATAGGACCTGGATGTGGCTAGGGGATGGGCCTAATGGAAGAAGAGCTGAATTTGGTTCACAGCCCCATTTGCAGCTCCTGTTCACATCCCTGCATGGTGAGGACAGCCTGTGGGGCGGTGTGTGGAGTAACTGGCATGGTGGGTTTGGTAAGATAAAAAGAGATTCCATAAGTATCCGAGCCCTCCATTTTTCAACAAATGCAGTGAGAATCTCATTGCTTCAATATTTTGTAAATAACTGATATCAGCTGGTTACAGAGTTTTGAAATCTGTTTCCAAAATGCTCAGTAATTTGTTTGTTAACTTAGCTTGCACTTAAATAAAAATAGGCAAGCAAGAGGGATTGAAAAACTGCAAGAGGACTTCCAGCAGGAGAACTGGTATTGTTTAACTCACTCCACCATCGCTACTCAGGGCCACAGCCTTTCTCATGTGCCCCCAGCACCATGGGAATGCCACGCAGCCAGCTGAGAAATAGCTGTTGTTAAGGAATTCCTCACCATTAGGTTTATGGACAAGGATTTTTTCTAGGTTGAGAAACAGTCTTGTGTCTGAAGATCTTATTTTGAAAGCTCTGCCGTTGGAGTTGGGTTTCTAAGGAAGTTTGTGACAACAACTTGCCCTGATGAGGAAGCCCTACACGCTGATGTACCGAATGATTCACAGTGTCACGCTGGGGCCTGATGCAGAAATAGCTACTGGTGGCAGAGAGCATCCCAAACTCTGGCCTACAAAGCAGATCCTACAGTGTGAATCACGTGGGAGTGATTCTTTCTCCTTACTTCCAGCTGGTCAATTGCTTAAAATGCTGCTAAAAATATAACTATTGCCTAATATTGCCCTTATATGTACTATTTCTGCAATATCATCTTGTGAGCTGTATGGGGAAATCCTCCCACCCATGTGACAAAAAATATTTGATAACTCTTCAGAATCTAAATTTTCCAGTGGAGGCATTCACTTTCCCTATTTTAAACACATCCTTCCTAGTTTGGTCAAATGAATGCGATCATCAACGAGGTGAAAAGCGACTCTCAAAAGAAAACACACCCAAACCCTCACTTTTTGTTAGCCCTAGAATGTGCTGGTGCAGACAATATTTGCTGGGGGACACTCACTGCTCAACTTTGCTTTTCCATAGCCCCGAAATCCTGCTGGGCACTGGAGCTGCCCAGCTCCTGGTGGGAAGAGTCATGGAGCAGCGAGGGGGCACAGTGTGTCACTGCCCTGCTCCAAAATGCCTGGGATCAATATCACTCTTTTTTGGAAATATCCACGTGGATAGCTGTTTTTATGTTGTATCAGGGATTCTGTTGACGGTAATAACTTTAAATGACAACATAAATTTTCACTCTTATTATCCAAGCTCTCTAGAGCACCCCAACGTCCTGAATCAAAGCAGAAATAATTAGGCACCACTGCAGTGTCTAAATGTTATTTGATTCTGAACACTGACTTTAAGGAAATCAATGACAAATAAAAATTCAGCGCTCTGATTTTTTTCTGCTGGGGATTTTTGGCTGCTAACCGAGCGCTAAATCAAGTCAGCATTGAGAGATTTGGTACCGCAATGGGTGACACTAAACATTTCTTCAAACATTGCAGAGGGGTTGCAAAATGATATATTTTCACGGTTAAAGCCTGGAGCCTCTTCATGCATACAGTATTTGCACAAGGTTAATATTTTCTTTTTATGTTTGTGTGTCCGCACGTGCCCCTACACAAATGAGCATCCGTGTGTGCACACACACAAGGCTAGTTGGTAAAACAAATCTGCATTTTTAACGTATTTTTTTTAATACCCTGGGTTCAGTTTGCTAGAAACGGTGGAGTTATCTTACTGACATTTTGGCAGTGTTTAGAGCACTGTCGGTGCCTACAGAAATCCCGGGGAAGTTGATGATGAACTGTAGAAGAAATGTGTCTTCGCAGCAGAATGGCATTGTTTTCTGTCTGCCATTCTCGCCTCTTCTCTTTAAAATACTTCAGCCCCCTAATCCGGGATCAGAAACGACACCGTGTCACTTAAATTGCCAATTGCACAAAACAAGTCCTGGGTAGGCATCGGCTGAAACGAACAAAGTTTACGCACAACCCGTAATTTGCAAATCTTCTGTCCAAGCAATTCAGTGACCACTTAGGAATAAGAAATACGTAGGAAGAACTGGGTGGGGGCTCACAAACGGACCTGCTGACCACCATCCAGGGCAAGGTATCCACAGCCCCCAGCAATAACTACTTGATTAGCATGGAAAAATCAGAGTAGAGTACCTAGGAAATCACAGAATCACAGAATCTTAGTGGTTGGAAGGGACCTCCGAGATCATCAAGTCCAACCACATAAAAAAAAAAAAAAAAACAAAACAAAAAAACCCAACCAAACAACCAAACAAAAAAAAACCTCCAAAAACAACCAACCAAAAAAACAAACAACAAACCCAAAAACACCACCCCACCAACTAAACCCCACACCCACAACCCCACACACAACACCCCACCACAAACCAATAATCTCGGGCACTAGAGGATGCCCTGAAGAGCCACGTCTAAACGTTTCTTAAATACCTCCAGGGATGGTGACTCCACCACCTCCCTGGGCAGGTTGTTCTAGTGCCTGACCACTCTTTCAGTAAAGTAATTCTTCCTAATATCTAATCTGAATCTCCCTTGCTGCAGCTTCAGACCATTTCCTCTGGTNACGTTTCTTAAATACCTCCAGGGATGGTGACTCCACCACCTCCCTGGGCAGGTTGTTCTAGTGCCTGACCACTCTTTCAGTAAAGTAATTCTTCCTAATATCTAATCTGAATCTCCCTTGCTGCAGCTTCAGACCATTTCCTCTGGTGCTGTAATTATTCCCTTGGGAGAAGAGGCCAACCCCTGCCTCTCTACAGTCTCCTTTCAGGCAGTTGTAGAGGGCAATGAGGTCTCCCCTCAGCCTCCTCTTCTCCAAACTAAACATGCCCAGTTCCCTCAGCCTCTCCTCATAGGACTTGTTCTCCAGACCCCCCACCAGCTTGGTGGCTCTCCTCTGGAGATTCTTCTGGAGTATTCTCTGGAGAAATAATTCTAGGGCAGTCTGCGGGGACCTTTCTGAGCTGCCTAATACTTTGAATTGGGCAAGGGTTTTGTGGTCATCTCCTACAAAGCTCTGATACCTCCTCGATGTGCCCCTGCCTTGTGGAGCAGGGCTGTGGGACAGAGGGCATCCGGCCACCATGTGCTTCAGCACAGCTGAAAGAAGAGGAAGGATGATGCTCGCCCCCTGCTTTTAGATGTTTCCAGCACTGGGTGGGATTTTTTGCTGAGAAATCCTGGCAAAAGGTACCGGAGACCTTTGCAGGAGACACAGGGAGGGATGGCGTGGGAGGAGGGATGCAGGGAGAGGTTCAGCAGCGCGGGCACGTGAGTGAGAGCTATTGCCCAAGCAAGGGCTGAAGCACTGTGCCTTCTGCGTGGCTTGAACCCGTGGCCCGGGGCAAGGAAACCGCTTCCTTTCCTACCCTCATATCTCACACGGGGCCTGCAAAAAGCGTACATGAGGAAGCAATGGAGTAGTCGTGTTTTTCATCAACTGCTGTATACGTGCCAGAAATAGGCTTCGGTTCTCTGCTGGCTTCCAGTGCACGTTCACAAAGTGCACTGCAAGCGGTTGCTGAGCGCAGGCAGAAGCAGAGCGAGCCGCAGAGGGCTGGGAGACTGTGAAAAATGAATGGCATCCCTGCCCTGCTACCCAGCCCCAGTGTGGGCTGCACGGTACCGCTGGGATCCTACCAAGTACAATCACTGAGCAGGCATCACATATTTTCCAACTCCCTAACCAAAAAAAAAAAAAAAAAAAAAAAAAAAAAAAATTCGCTTTTTTCTCTTTGAAATCCTTGGAAACTCTGCTAGAATAAACTCTCTAATCCTGTTTGAACAAGTGCGATTTTATTTTTCTCAGTGTTTGCTTTGCGTTGCATTACAAACCCCCATAGCCACTCACTTGGAAAAATGCTTGTGGCTCAAATACGTTGAATAGCTAAAAACAAACACTGTTTACTTTTCTGATTGAATTAAAAGCATTTTATTTAAAGTGTTTACAAGATCTTCCACATGTAATAGGAATTCATTGCAAAGTTGGAACGGCGCTTTTAGGACTTTTTGAAATCGTTGCCGAGCAATCATGATAATTTGATTATGTTAGCAAGACTGTTTAAAAATTCAGGAAATTGGGTCTCTATTCAATAAAATGAAAATAGGTTGTAGGAAAGAGATACTCAGGCATTAAATGCTACAAGACGTTCTGCTGCAAATTGCCAGATGTTCCCATGCGGCGTACCGAGCGGAGTGAAAAGTTTTGATTGAGAATTGCAACGCGCTGTACGGAATAATCAAACCGCCCTCGGGCAGAGGGATGAAACTCCTCGTACCCTGCTGGAATTACCCAGTGCAGCAAGTTCCCCTAATCTCCTGGCTCAGTGCATGGAAGAGGCTCACACAACCGAGTCAGCGCACACGTTTAGGGTTTGTCACTTTGGGTTTCGTCAGCCTGTGCACGTGCTCGACGATAGGTATCAGTTCTGGACAAAATCTTCTCATTCAGAATCTTGTTTATGGGATTGAATGCCCTGTGCCTTGACTTCACCCTCTGTACCTGCCCTGCCTGTGTGCAGGAGGCATTCAAAATTAAAATTCCTGTGAAATAAGTCCCGAGGAATTTGGCTTTTATAGCGTTTTTCACAGTCAGGGCACGGAAAACTGTGACGGCAAACGGTGAGCTGGTAGCAACCATGCAACCACGTTGCACAGGTAGTTCTCGGGCACAGCAGCTCTGAGCTTTGGATGCCTATTTCAGCTTGCTAAATGGTCAGAAGGAATTTCAGCAACATCACTGGGGTTACACATTCACTCTTCCTTTTTTTTTTTTCTTTTTTTTTTTAAGGAATGCCACGGGATTGATCTCTGACCCGGAGAGCAACACAGAGGTGACCTCCAGCTCTGACCTCCCTTCCTCCAAAGGACCCAGCTGGGTGATGGTCGGAGCAGCAGTCTGCCAGCCCTGGGATGCTCTGTGAGCTCTGCCCTCGAGCATAGTGATCCTGAAGAAAATTTTCCCACTTGCCTATGCTTCAGTTTTAGTAGCAGATACACTGGTGCAGGCCTGTATTTCCCTTGGCGTGGCCCGAGACCCCCAGCAGCGTGGCAAGGTTGTATTGCCAGAGGAGCAACAAGGGGATTTTTAAGCAACAGGCCTAAGCTGGAGAAGATACCCTTAAACTGTGCCTCTTGTGGTTTGGCCCCATTTCCAGCTGGGATAATTAAGAGAGTTTCTGGGAATGCTCTGCACCTGTGTGGTATCTGGAGGCACAGCACCAGGGGCAAGGGAATGGCCAACAGGAGAGGAGCAGGGGGTTCAGCTGTCCTCTTGAAGACGTTCAGGATCTGGTTTTGGTACTAGAAGGTGAGTGAGGATTACCTGATCTGCAACATTGCTGAAATCTAGAAACTACTAAGAAAAGGTGACTATTTCCTCTGATAACTGTGGCCATGGGCTACCTGGGTCTTCTTTGAATCCTTCTTGCTGGTGTCTATTCCCATGGGGGGCTGCACAGGTTTCAGGAACCTCTGCAGGAAAACCTCCAGTTTTCCTGAGGTCAGCATGCCATCACTCCTACCTTCCCCATGTCCACCGTGGCGTGAGCAGGCATTTCTGGCTCCCAGTGATGCTCGCCCACTCTCTCTAATTTCAGTTTCTACTTCTTTATCACCCACTTTGGGAAACTTATTGTGAAGCTGGTACAGATGTGAACCTCCACCCACTAGGTCATAGCAGGTGAAGATCACTACACCATTTATATCTCCCAAGGATTTTCCTTTAAGCACTTGTCAGCAGTATTTTTCAGATTTTCATTAAAAAGGCATACTCTGTATCTGTTATATTGTCACTACTCAGTATATCTTTCTAATACTGTTCAAAGAGCAGGTCCAGACTAGAAATATGTGATTTTTGTAGTATGTAGAATACCCTTTAACAGTTTCACCACAGAGTGGTATCATGGTGGGGTTACTTTTCTATATTCCTTTTTTTTTGTTGCTGGAAAAGTCTTGTGAGAGGTACGGAGGCAGGGAGGGCACCCCTGAAGAGCAGGTTGGCAGGAGGCCCAGTCTCCATGGCTGTCTCCATGTTGTGCTGCACTGTGAACCATGCAATGCCTGGGCATCAAAAGTACAACTACAGGGGCAGCAAAATCCAGCAAGAATTTACAAACAGGAGTGTAGCTGCGTGTTGCCATCACAAAGAGCAGGGGGTGCGGGAAGCTGCTCTTGGATGTTGATAGGGAGGAAAGCATCCTCGTGTGGTGTTCATGCAGTTCATCCACCCTCTCTCCTGCCGTTGACAGCAACCATTCAGCAGGATTTGGAGTCTCTCCAAACAGAAAGGACCCATAGTAGCCTGTAGTGGACAAAGACTCCCTGCAAGGGCTTGCCTGGCCATTGCATGTCAAGTCAGACCCTCAGCCAGCTCCAGGTGGAGGGGCCGAGTCCATCTTGGTCTCTCTCTTTTCCTGTAGCCAAAACCCAAAGTATGTGAGGGGACTTGAAATCAAGCTAAATGTCCTCATTCAGCCTTGGTCTCTCCAGGCAGGACTGACTGCAGGGGTTGGAGTCATGCACCACCACTGCCCGGCGTCGTGACATTAAGGACCTGGGACTTGACAAAGCCCTTTGAAGGCATTGGTTACACGGTGCTTCCTGGGCACAGAGCGATGTGCACACAGCTTCTTATCCATGTGGAGCACCAAGGGACAGCAAATTGAATTTAGCCTCTTAATAGCATTCATTTAGATTTGCTTCAGTAACAAGCAAGAATAAGGGCCTAAGAGCCCAGGAGACTATAATCCTTTTAGACACTCAAGCTCCCGAGCAGAGTGAGGTGAATCTCCAAATGTCATGTAAAAGACACGAGTGACTCAGGACCGTGCCCCGGCTATGGGAAACGTGGGGAATCCTGTTGGCTCTGAAGGAGGTGAGCAAATGATGGCTCAGAGGTGATTTCTCTCCTGGATTTTGGGTATTACTGGGTTTAAGAACAGGGGTCGTAAAGACAGGGGATGAAGGGGCATGAAAATTAACTTTCTACATATCTATAACAAGCTGCCTCTCTTTTCCAAAAATTTTGTGAGAAGCAAGGGAGATTTTGCAAAATCCGCACCTTGACCGTGAAGGCTTGAAGATGCAGTGCTCTAAGCTGCTGAAAGAGTATCAAATCCTTCAGCAGTGGATTTATCAAAATGCTCAAGTGAACTCTTCATAATGTGAAGTGGAGGTAGTATCTTTGATAATAGGGTTTCTTACCCAGTTAAATAATAACCTAGGATTTTTGAAGCAAATCAACTCTTGAAGCCTACTCCTGTCACTGTGCTTTTTCATCTCAGGAAATTCTGAGGACTATAACTGGTGAAGATTTATTTCACTGTGTACTTCTGAAGAAAAACCCATGCTAGAAAACAAGGGCTGGAGCTGTGGCAGATGGTGCTTTTCTGGAGAAGAAATTAGTGTTTAATAAAGATTGTAATAGTGTGAACCAGATGTTCATCTCACATTTTATCTTTGAAAATATTTGGGAGGATGCCAGATAGATACATATGTGCATCACAGATCTTGAAAAAATACACAACTGGATCCCCAGGGGCTCATTAAGGGAGGAGTAACTTTCTGCGAGCCATCAAACTCAACTGAAAAAGCAAGGTCTATTTAAGCTGTGACTGACTATCTCCTAGGAACTCCCTTTCACCTTTCACATGGACAGAGCAGCACTCCAGAAGAACAAGGGTAGCAGTAATCTGGTTTTCTAAGGAAAATGGTGACTCTGGTTTCATGAGCTATGTAGGAAAATAACCATTAAAGGAAAGCTTGTAATGAAACGCTGTTCTTATTGGGCATTGTCTAGCTCTCCCCTGGCATGCAGAGGTGAGTCCCTAGCTACACAGGACAACATTTCCAAGCGCCTAAGGTACTGGGCTTTCTGGCAAAGGAGGGTTATATTTATTGTGCCTGAATTGCTCCTGCTACGTGACAGCCTCCCAGTCTTCAATGAGCTGTCCCGATTTCTTCCCGTGTGGTGGAGAAGTGCTCCCATCCCTGCTCTCTCCACCTGCAGCCGAGCCACCCGGGGGCTCAGCCTTCACACTAGGTGCTCCTGGAAGAGCAGGAGGTCAGAGCTCCCACTCTGGTGCTGAGATCTTGCAGAGAGACTATTTTAAACCTTGTGTGCCTGTTGCTGCCCTGCCTGTGCCATCCTCAATCATCTCTAAGGTCTCTTCCAACCTGAACACTCTATGGTTCTGTGATTCTATGGACACTCTTCACACTGTGCCTGTACTTCTGCTCAGGTATGAGGTCCTCCCTCCATCCCTCCCCCAGGGCCGGCTGGTGTGAGAGTGACTTCACTGGATGTGGCTGTAGAAGGTTGGCTTTGTTTCCCTTTTGCATTTACAGCAAACAAGTCCTTGATTCCAAACAAGATCTCCTGCCTTCCCGCCTTCACTTAGCAAAAATACAGCTTGCTGTAGAAAAAGAGCATGGAGACAAGATGGACAAATGCCTACAAATGCCTTTTTGTGCTGAGCTGCTTGTGCTCCCAAGCCAAGGAAGCTGCCATTGATGTCTCTAGGAGTCGGGTGCTTTACCTTTATTTTTAGATGGAGGGTCATTCCCAAAAGACCATGTGCAGTAAGTACTGGTGATGGCAGCCCTGTTACTACAGTTGGAGCCCATCATAGGATGCCACATTTATTATGGACTCCTGTTGTTACTGTAAATGCTGTAAGTTCTACATGTATCTGTGAAAGGTGAGGTTAATCAGTGACCTGTGTGGTGGTTATTTACCATTATCATCTGTGTGTGGGTACATGTGCCTACCCACCTGGGGAAAATCCAATTAAAAATGCAGGTGGCAGATATTTCAGGTGTAGCACAGCCTTGCAGTGCTGGTGGCTCCTCACAGTGCTGGGAGCAGCATCCCAGGAGCAGACATCACCAGGACAAAGACGCCGATGCACCGTCTGAAGCAGAGGTACTCCTTTGACTGGGCTGCAGCCTCATGTCCTGGCAGGGTGGGGACAATTCAGGGGTGTTGTCCTATGTCGGGGACCCAGCAGCACCCGTGGCTGCTGACCTGGGAGCGGGGGGAGCCTGGAGACCTGTGAGAAAAGGCTGCTTCTCCAGCAGTGGCTGCAACCTGCTTTGGTCCTTTTTGAACAAGGATTTTGTTGTAGCACTAGAATAATGACCAAGGGACTGTGCGTTTTAGTTAAACCTGCTGTGATTTTGGGTCTCTTTCCTGTACGTCAACAGGGAGACCAAGTGGGTACGTGCAGCAGGGTCTCCGTTGTGTTGAGGGAGATCCTCTGAGTTCCTGCTGCCTTCCTTTAGCACATCTCTGCAAGCCTGCCTCGGCATGCAAGCAAACTCAGAAAGCAAGGGTCCTCAAATTAAGTGAGGCACATTGGCAATTATCCTACCTTAAGTCCATGGTGGACATAATTGCCAGGCCCTTTTTTCTGGGCATGACGTTTTTACTTCTGCATATTGCTGAGGGATTCAATGGCATGGCCATTTTTGCTGTTAGAGCTCAAGGTGTACTCTCTGAAGAACTTCACAATATGTTTTCTATAAACACAAAAACTGCCTTAATTAATAAGATTTTAATTAAGCGGAAGAGCTACATTGTGCACACTTAAATTGCTTTAGAACTGATTTACATCAATTTCCTTGCTATTAGTCAGTTGTAAACCAATTAAATACGTCCACGCAGAGGACCTGACTGGTATAAAATGCAAGACTGATTCACAGATTGCTTGTACTTACATTCCAGTTCAAGGTCTCCTCACAGTGGGGCCAGACACTATCCTGTAAACAACAGGCTTATCTTTTTCCAGCTCATTGTTTTCTTGTGGCTCGACTACAAAACTGAACTACTGTCATTCAGTTACGGAGGAAATGCTTTAGCTTAAAAGTCTCCCACCAGTGTCTGTGTTTGGTTGCCTCACCTTGCAATTAGAGCAGGTGAGGAGTGTGCAGAAATGATTATTGACATCCCTGGGAGCTCAGCTGATGCAAGGTTAGTTACTTAACTCAGTTGTCTGCTGGAGTCCTTGAACTAAAATAAAGGTTATTCTCACTGACAGCATCTTTTGTGCATGCAAAAGCACAGGAGAACTCATTAAGGAGTTTATGCTTTGAAATTCTTAGGAGTCACACCAAAACCCTGTGGCTGCTAGATGTGGCCTTCCAGAGTTGGAAGTTAATGAATTTAAAATGTCATTCATTACAGAAAAGAAGAAAGAGGGGAAAAATCATAAGTGTCATCACATAACATTAGTGAAGAATTTGGAAGAGAAATAAAGATCTTTTTTTTTTTTTCAATGTGAAGATATTTGCAAGGTTTTGCAGCTTTCCTGTGCTACTACAGAATCACTGTAGCTTGTAATGTCAAGCCAATCCTACTTCTGTGAAGAATTTCAGAAGAATATTAGAGTGAAAGGAGCTGCAACCTCTGAAGTGAGGCTGACTCAAGAGAGAGCACACCAATATTCAGAGCCCTCCAGCACAACCTGGGAACACAGGCCTATTGCTGACCAATGCACAGCCAGCCTCATGTCTGGAAATCAGCAACATCATCCACCTAAAACACCTGCGTAGCTCTAAGGCTTAAAAAGTGAGATTGTCCTTCTTCGTGCCCATTGCTAATTGTTAACGTGGGAAAGTCGTACCGAATTTAAACTAACTGCTCACAACCGTAGAGACATCCCTCTCTGCTTCTTCTTGCCAGTTGTGGTTGTCCATTATCCCTGATCCTCGTTCACGCAACATGTAAACAGACAACCTTGTGGGACAGAAGCAAGAATTTTCCTTGTGCCTGAAGAGCGGTTGTAGCATTTCAGGCAATTTCTAAGCAGATAATTCGAATTAGCGTGTTTGTTTATGATTTTCTTGGCCATAGAAGACCTCCTCTTCACCTTTGTCCCAGTCCTGAAGGACTCCAATGCTGTCCATTGCACTCTAATGTGCTGGCAGGGCCAGCTACTGCGAGCCAGCGTGCAGAGGAAGTCACTCACAGAGCAACCCCAACCCCACACACGTGGGAATATTCAAGGGACTTCTGTTAGTCATATGGGTTGCCACTAACCAAACCGGGCCTTTATGACAATGTTTATGACTGTGCCTACTGCCCCACATAAAGAAAGAGGGGAAGGAAGAAAGCACCCATCTGCCTTTGTCAAGGTGCAGGAGATAATTCCCACTCCAGCGCATGTTACTCTTGTTTTTTTTCCTCCTCACTGCTTGCTCCCTTCTCCCTCCCTCCTTTCCTCCCGTTTCCTTCCGCCACTACAAAGCCCTTCCAAGATCAAAGTCATCATTGACCATGAGTTTGCACAATGTTTCTGCTTCGACGCTGGCCGGGAGCCAGCTGGCATGTGTTAAAAACCATCATCAGAATCTGTTTAATTACTGTTCCCATTGCAGTATTTTAACAAAACACTGGGATGGACGCAGTTCCAGCAAGCTGATGCCCAGTGATGGGACACTGCATCAGCGCAGCCATGACTTTGATGTTGGCTGTTTTAATACATTTTTATTTCTTATTATCAGTCCATTTTTTGGCCCACTTTGAAAAGATGCCTTCGCAAACACAGTAACAGGAGCTCTTTCAGATTTTCCCTTATTTAGTATAAACTTATCACTAAAAGAGGTCCCATGTAGATTTGGATTCAAAATGTATCGCTTGCAAAAAAAAGATGCTCTTCCTGCTAGGGCTCCCCCCATCTGTGACTTGGTGATGGATAAGGACACTCTCCTGGCTAGCTTTGGGGCTGAGGGCTAGTGGGACCATCAGCTGCTCCAGGCCGTGTTTGCAATTAACCTACCTGTTAAATTAAACCCATTGCAGCTGCTTCTAAGCTTTTTCCTGACCTTTGATATGCGTCTTGACTTCTGGTCCTGCCCAGAACCGTTGGGTGGTTCCTCTGCCTCACACCTTCTCTGGGTTCTTCCCTGATCCATCACCACGTGTTCTTGCTGCCTCCGGGGGGATCGGATACACAGAACAGGTCAGATATTAACCAGTGGCTACCTGTGCTGAAGGACCTCATGCCGTGCATCTCTCTAGCCACTGGCACACACTTCCCTGTCAGCCAAGGTCTCAACCCCTTGCAGCCACCCAGCCTGGGCATGTGCCACCCCAGTGAGCAATGCCGCCTGGCACAGGGATGCTCACAGCTACCACTACCATTGTAACAGGACAACCAAAACCTCTACCCTCCTCAAACCCTGCAGCTGGACACCCTTCGTGTCATTCCTTGTTTTGTGTCTGAGAAGTTGCACCTCTGGTGACTTTGCCCACACGCCTTGATGTCCTTGACTGGAGGAGGAGAGATCCAAAAAATCTGCAGGTGTATCATCTGCACTATTGCTCAGAATTATACCCCGGGCTTGACAGCCCCAACACTCCAACCAAGCGCAGTCAAACTGCGGAAACACAAAGACTACCTGGGGCAGGAGAAGTCTGAAGTCTCTGGTAGCAGAAGAGCATCCAGCCCAATTTGCAAGGGAAAGGCAACAGCCTTGCTGTGCCACTCAAGTTGGAAATGACATCTGTGAGGCTGCAGCACTGTCCACTGAGAGACACAATCCGGGTGATCTCTGGCCGATGCACAAGTTGTCCCTGTTTCGAGGAGTGAGACTACGTTATCACAACCCCTTCGACCACGGGTAGGTACCTGTCAATCTTCTTGGCACCCAGGAACCCGGACTGCAAGTGGGCAGTGCTGGATGGGGATGAGGAGGCGAGTCCTGCAGCCGAGGACCTTGCTGTCCTGGCAGACGTGTCCTCCCGTGAGCCAGGGAACGACTCCTGCCGCTCTGCAGTGCACGGCCTCTTTGGCAGCTCGAGGGACTGTGAATAATCCTTTTGAGCTCCTGCCACCAGTCCCAAAATGTGATCAGTGTGCGATGACGCCAGCGACACAGTCTGAACCTACTCCTGCTCCGAGTGGCTGGGTTTGAACAACAGTGACAAGAAGCAGCCGGGACGTCGGGGACATTCAAAAGGTCTCTCCCCGTCACACAGATGCTGTGACAGGAACGCAGTCACCCCATCAGACCACAGGACAGTGCTCCACGCGGATCACGTGTTAGGGGTGCATTGTCCTGGCCACATGAGGGGGATACGCATCCCCACCTTGCCCCTGGCTCATGTGACAAGTGTGTCTTCTTGTTCCTCTTCCCTCGTCCCATCACACAGCCTGACGTGGACCTCAGCCCTGACAGACCTGATTCACCATCTCTTGCCACGGGGCGCTTGTCCATGCCCAAAGCAAAAGGCAGATGGGACAATTATTCATCCTACTCATCACTGATGAAGCCGGGGAAAAAAACCTATCTTCAAGATCTCCAGGACGCTGGACTGAGAGCCTGAGCACCCAGGATCCCCCAGCAGGACATGGCACGAACCGTGGCTGGGGCATACAGCACTGTCCCCTGTGACCTGGTCATGTTTTCACATCTCACCGATAACTCCTCTGCTGTTCTTTCTTGTCTATTGATAAGCTTCACCTCCTCCCTGGTGGGTTTAACAGAGGGTTAACTGCTCAGGGCTTTTGTTCAAAGAGACATCAGAATTTCCAAACACTTGGTCGCCCTCTCTCAGCAACCAGGGTCTGCAAAACTAGCTGGGAATTATCCTGAGGGTGAGGGTGAAATCTTGCCCTCGGAGAGGTCAAATGAGAATTTTACCATAGGTTTTATCATACCCCTGGAGCTGGGACTTTCCCCAGTGAGATTTCTAGCGCTTTAACTGGTTGTTTGGTTAGAAAGACCGCACATGATGCTGTGGGGTTGGCGTTTAGCTTTTCTGCTTCCAAGCCTGGCTTGACCTAGGACGAGAGCTGGGAGTGGAAGGGAGGAAGGGGAGACAGGCTGGGCAGGAAACAGAGTCCAGTGAACTTTTACAAACCTTAAACAACTGCAGTTGGCTGGGATTCAGTGTGTGAGATGGACCAAGGTTCACGGTGATTTATTTTATCTGGAATTGTTTCACATCCCTGGATGTAACGTGTGGGGTTGGCTCCCCCTCCGAAAGAAAGTAGGCCTTCCGAAGAAGGCTTTCAAAACCATCATCCATTTATCTGTAGTGCAGCATTCGCCTTGTCTGCATTCACAAATTTGGAACTAATTCCCTGTACGACATAGCATTTAATGAGTTTGTCTCCTGAGTTCTGCAAAGCATTTAAAATCCTTTTGATGGCATTTTCTCTTTAGTAATTAATGTCTTATCAGTGAGTTTTGCAGAGAACAATGGCCTGATTCTCCTCCGATGCCATTTTACATCTCTGTAGCTTCACTGACTACAAATGACTTACTCCTGCTTTGCATAGTGGGAGAGGAGAATTAAGACCTTAAGCCTACCACTATTTAATCGCGTGCTTTGAACTCATTTTCTCTCATTCAGAATTTGTCCTTTGCTTGCAGCCCTGAATAATTCCCATTTTACTATCATTAGGAAGCTGGTCATTACGGAGAATGCGTGTACTACACTTTGATTTGAGAAGCCCCAAATGAAGGATACTCCAGCCAGGGCAAACCCCACACCTCGTCCTCTCGTGGTGGTAGGTGGTGGCTCTTCTCCTCACCTCTCAGGCTTCCCACGGCGTCTGCTCTACAAGCACTGAAGGGCACTGGTCATTATTTTATTCCACCCTAATCAGCAGCCTCTTCTACATACCTGATGAGTTTGCAATTACACTCAAAAAAAAAAAAAAAAGCTTGTAACATGAAAACGAAGCTTTTTTTTTCCAGCATGAAAAGTCCAGCTGCATTTTCTCTTAGAAACAGTCAGACCACAGCCTCTCCTTGTACTGCAGACTAATTTGTTTTGATGCTCACAGGATGTATATCCTGAGATTGGAATAAATATACGTGTATGACCTGGAGACATCTTCATTTCATTCTTTTAGCTCCGGATCCAGTTCCACTCCGCGAAGGTAAAAACAACTCCAACAGAGAGAGAAAGAGAAATGCAAAAAACCCAAATAGCCGTGATAAGGCTTGATGTAGACAGATGCTCACTTGCTGTTGGAATATATGTTTATTTAAAAAATATTTATAGCTGAACAATAAAGTATGAGCAGGCAAGAGGTAACAGATACTGTTACAAAATACTTTCATCAGTTATACACAAATCTGGACTAACTTTAGCATGCTCAGAATATTATATGGCCAAGTCCTGCAGTATCTGTTTACTCCCATAAGTTAGGAGGTGGTAAGTGGTGTCAATTAATTCCAGTGATTTTTTCATGTGTGCGATCATTACTCATATGGGTACAGATTTCCAGGGCCAGAGAGTAGAAATCAGTTAACCCAAGTGTGACATGTTGTGCATTATATTTTTAAGAGTACCATTGAGAAAACCTTTGCCATAAAAACATTTAAGCTACAAAGCAAAGTGCTCGGAGTTGAGAAACATCAGAATTAAGGTTGTCCTTGCAGCTAATGCCTCGTGATACCATCTTTAATTACAGTTGTCTTTGTCATTGTCTCTGTAGCTTTCAACTTCTGCGCCAAAACGCTCCATGGATCTTCCTGACAACATTACCTCTCACTACACAGCCTATTATTTATGCTGATCAGCCCAGGCAGAGTGTCAGGGCAGACAGACATCTTCCCATCACTATTTGCTGACAGCAGAGGAACTTGGAGCCTTATGGTCAGCGGTGGTAATTTTGTGGTCTGGAGAAGGCAGTTGCCTGTTGATGGCCAGTTATCACCTTGTCTTTGGCAGGACCATCTCCCTCCCCTTCTTCTCCTGCCCACCCCAGACTCATCACCCTGCTTTCCTCCCGCACTGCCCCTGCCAGGTACCACCTACCACGGGGTCTGATGCCCTGGTGCTCACCCCTTTGTGCCAACACCTTCCTCCCCCCTTGCCCTTGTCCTTCTCCCACCCCTCTTCCTCCTCGCTCCCCGATTCTTACGACCGCTGTCCCGCTCTTTATTCCCCCATGAATAAATCAAATTCCCTTCGCTTCCCCCTGGCTGAGCAGGCACACACAGCAGACCTTGTCTCGCAGGAGCCGAGAGGAAACCTGCAGCCAGCCTTTTTATTTGGAGACCAACCGCAGAGAGATTTCTGTGGCTCTGAGCTGGAACACGCCTGGCCTAGATGGGATTTTTTGATGTCAGAATTTAACAAGTCTCTACCAAGCGTGTGCAAACTGCAAAGACAGTAGTGTTTAGACGTGGTCCAAATTTGGGAATAATTTCCCAGATGTGTTGAAAAGCAAATTTCTGGTGTTTGGTTGACTCCTCTTGCCAAATTTTTGCTCTTTGCTTCCATGCATGGAGGTAAAACATCTTCTCAGAGAAATGTTTGAAGGAATTTTGCTTACCATAGACAAAATAGCATATTTTCTCCTAACCTTGCTCTTGGATACAGATGTACCATTCTTGATAAAACTTGCAAAACAAAAATAAACCAAAACAAATAAAGGCAGCCCGAGGCTGATACCCAGCATAGGAAATTTCAGCTTGATACATTAAACTTTGGCAAATGTATAAGCAACTGACAACAAGATATAATAATGAAAAAGTGTTGGGTAATCTCTGCACCTATAATTCATAACTCCTACACATTTTAAGATAATGGAAATTACTCATGTTCATCGGGAATTGAATAGATGCCTCTGTTATTACTTGTATTATTCAGTTAGCAACAGCAGCCAAATGTATGTCTAACTGACTTTCATTAACTTCAGCAGTATACCTGGCAGAATTAAAATCTATTTCAATTCAACCCTTCCGTATTTTTGTCCTGATGGACCGCATGCAAACCTTAACCACGATATCATCTTTAGGGATAATAAACTAAATCAACAAGGCGTTTCATTTGTAGGGATCATCACGTATGAGACACTTCCAGGTATGCAAATGTCTCAGGCAAACATCGAGCCATGGCTCTAAATGAAACTTTCAGAGATAAAGAATTATCTTTTGTATTTTAAAAGTACATTTTGTCCTAATGAAAAGAAAAAAAAAAAAGGAAGCGTAATAGCTTTGGCTAGAAAGGCAGAGTGGTAAATTTTACCCTGTTCAGGAGGCCAGCACGAAGTGACACTGAATTTCTTACGGCGGTTAAAATCCAGAGCCAAAGCTGGGAATGTAATGTTTCTTTGGCCGAGTTTCCTAATTTTTTGGTGGTCCTAGCTGTCAGTATAGCGTCATTCACTTTGCTTACGGTGCTTGGTGGGCATCTCCCCTGGAAAAGAGACCCTCAGACCAGCCAGGCGCTGGAGACGTGCATTTTATTTATAAAAGCTTCAG
>JAHREE010000563.1:5835715-5874133 GCA_033628505.1 Tringa tobata
AAAACACTAAGACCTTGAATCCCACAGAGCCTGGCTGGCTATAAAGTAAATATTTTCACAAATTGAGACACTAGAGTCTTCTAGAAGTGCAATTTTCCCCAGTATTAGAAGAAAAGTTAGTCCAGTGTCTCTCAACCCAGGACAAGCATGAACTCCCCGTTTCCTGGCTTGAAAGTGCTTGGTTATTTCAAAGCACCTAGTTTAGCCTTTTATCTTTTCTCAGTTGCACCTAACTGGGGCGACAAAGCCTGTGCTGTGTGGAGACAGTGTTGGAAAACGTGCATTTTGAAGCAGAGAAACCGCTCAGTAGCGAAGGAGCATGAATATCTGAGAAATGAGGTACAAAAGCTTCTGATTTTTAGTCTTAGAAGGTCTGGAGCCCCCAAAACAAATCTCCCATGAGCAGAAGACTAAGTGGTGTAGGCCACCACAGCCACAGTTGCATCCAGGCTCTCCCAGGGGGACTAGTTAACCTGAAGCCTTGCAAGCGGATCCTGCACAGCTCCATTTTAAAATTTTTTTTAGGGTTTTTGTTTTCCATATAATGCAAGCAGAGACTGAAACTGTTAAGGCTGACCTCTTGCATGAGGTGACAACTTCTTCCAAGGGAGAAGGAACAAACACCAAAGAAATTAAAGGGACAAGTGTTCCAATAAGATTTTTTTAGGGCTGTTTTCCCTAAAATATTTTCTTTTTCCATAATTATTTTTAATCCTCTCCTGCTGGCAGCTTAAGAGGCATCAGAAGAAGGCAGTGTGTTCATTAGGTGTGGTGCAGGACTTGTGAAGCCTGACCAAAATGAATAGGCTTCACTGGATGGTCATTGAGTACGTGCTCTGGAAATAACTCCTTCATTTTCTCTTGGGGTTTGGGAGATGAAGGAAGACTTTCTTTTAGCCCTCCTACTTTATTTAAAATAATATGCTGGGATGCCAATCAGAGCAGGATTTATTTTTTCTGATACTGGATGAAGGCACTCATGATTAAGAAACTCTGGTAGTTTGTGACTCTTAGTTTATTTTCTTGTATTTTTTGATGCTTGTGTTTGCGTGCTAAGGTGTTCACAAAAGCATAAGAAAGTGTATTTTTGGGAAAGTTGTGAAATGGATGACATTTTCCGAAAGGACAGTGTGTCTCTTTTGGCAGTGTGATGGTCAAACAAGTAAATATGTATTTTGGTATGCAGCCTAATTTTGAAAACATTTATGGATCTGCCCTGTCATTCCTTCCTCAGTGTGTTTGTAATTCCAGGCAGTCTTGGAAACACTGTGTGTGTCAAATCCAAGTAGTCTCAGCACTTTCTGTGGAGGAAAAGGCAGCTGGGTACCAACTTCTGTTCATCTTTTATCTCTCAGCTGAAACTGTTGCTAACAGAGTTTATTTGCCTCCTTGTATTTCCAATGTGTAGGGATCTGCCCTCAACTAATCAGAAATGTGAAGCTTTCCTCTGCTGAAAATTTGGTATAGGGGGATGGAGTAATGCTGTGCTGCTGCTGATCTCTTGCGGGTACAGAGGATATAGAGAAAGTCAGAGGGAGAGACAGGAAAGAGGAGAGAAGAGCCACGGTGTGACTCTGCGTGCTGGAAGTCCTCCTGTGACTGCTCACAACCAGCTAATGCCATTGCAGGAGATCATGCGTACTTTGCAGGTGGCTGCAGCAACGGATGGGAGAGAGGCAGCTTTCCCTGAAAAGGAGGAAAAGCCCTCAAGAAAACCCACTCGCTGTAACTTTTGATTGCTTCTACTTTTGTTTTTTGTTGGTTTTTGGTTTTCTTTCATTATGTGGAGGATGTGACTACGGTCAGTTCCTTGCTTTACTCTGCCTGAGAGCCAAGGGAAGCGCTGATGGAGAGTGCTGGGGTACCTGGCACCATCACTCCCAGCAGAGGTGCCAGAGGGTGAAGGAGTTCCATCATCTCACCAGTCCCTGAGCTGGTCACCTCCTCCAAACCGGTGCTTTGTCAGGAAGGCATGGTAATATCACAAGCAACGTTGTGAGAGATGAGGGCGAAGGTAACAGTGGATTTATTTGTGGGACTCCAGAAAGATGTCCCGGGGACTTAGAGGTGCTCTTGTGTAGCTCTTGTGGAAGCAGAGGACCGCTTTCACCAGGAGAAGTGGGACAGAGTGGCAGGTTGGGTGGAAAAAACCCAAATACCCTTTTTGGTATTTCACATCTGAACTGATGTGAAAATACACAGACCGATATGGCTGTTATGTCAGTAATTCAGCATAACACAAGAAATTTCTAGCTCCTACTGCAACACCAGCAAATCAGTTACTGCTTTGTTACGCTCGTGTATGAGGTAAAGTGTCTGTATTTTATCAGTTTATCTTTGGAAATCTGTATGATTCAGGGCTTTCAGTGTATAAATTAACCAAGTTAAAGGTTATGCATCACAGTGCATATGGTTGTAATGTTCTTACTTATAGGATGAAAATTAGCTAATATTTTATATGAGCTATTAAAACTTAGTTAGCTTTTACCTAATAAATATTTACTAGCTGCTAAATATCAGTCATCTATGGCTGATAAATGAGGTTCTCCAGGAGGCAGCTTCAGCTGGGAAGGCATCTCTCTCCTGCCCTCTTTGTACGGTTTTACATTAAGTGACATCTTTCCCACCTGCTGCTTTTTGCCCGCAGTTGGAATGTCCCTTTTCGGTGGTTGTCACCGAATCTGGATGGAAACGTGGGTATCTTGCACTTCACAGGACTGAGAAAGCAACCAGTTCTCCAGGACAAATCCTCTTAGAGATGTGAATTGGTTTGCTTTGCAGGGAGGATCGAAATGGATCATCTGCTCAAGCGATGCTGTGATTTCTCCTTGGGAATTTAGGTAGATATTATGCATGTCACACAGCTGAGTTTCTGAACACGTTTTTCTTTTTAAAATCTGCTTTTAAATGTCAATATACTCATCCCTGAAGCTGAAGTATCCAGAATTGACGGGTGGGATTTTTTAGGGCTAGACAGTCTTTGTGGAGAGGCAAGTAGGAAGGCAGTAGTAAAATAAAGCATTAGACTATTTGGCATTGCTGGTTCAGCTTTAGTGTCAGGGGATAACGCATCTGTAGTACTCCCAGATTTCATTTTCCAGGACACCATGGGCCTTGTGAAGGCACGTCGAGATCGGGATGGAGGGAACAGGGTTTTCTACAGAACAGGAAAACAAAAAATCATGTGAATGCATTATGGCTTTTTTTTGATGGCAAGGGTAAAACTCCCTTTATATATGAAAGCATTATATGTTCCAAGGGGGGAAAAGGCAGGGCAAGGGGGACCTAAAAAGAATTGGCCAGAATTGCATCGGTTTGTGTGTTAAGAAACAAGAGACCAGGTAAAAACCCACCAAAAGAAAAGATTCATGTCGAACTCTGTCTGATTTCACCATGCTCAGCGACGGCCTAGCAGGCTGGCCCCAGACAACAGCTTGGGATGTGCTACTGGGTTTTTTTTTAAAAGAAGTGATCGGCAAGTGGTATTTTGCTGATGTATTAAGTGGCGGTTTGCTGCTGAATTGCCTAGGGGAATCAAAACAAGTTAGGGACTTCACTTTTTCAAATGTAAAGTTTCTACTGCCTAGCAGTTCAGGGATTTCCATGCATCAGCATGATCTGCGCGGATTATGGGGCCGGATTTAGTTATAAGCTTTTACCATTTAAAAAAAGTCAACACTTCTTAACAATTTTGTGTAAGGAACGCTAGATACTGTATTAGTTTACTTTTGTGTCAGTATGCTCAGTGTGAGGTTTTATTTATTTTTTTAAAGAGACCGCAGCATATGAAACTTTTACAAAGTAACTTTCAAGGGTGTAATTACCACGCAATTCTTTGCTGGGTTACACTTGTTTTGTAAACCTTCGCTGTGCAGCTGAACTTCTGCTTTGAATGAAGCCTTATGTACCACCAGAGTTAATATTTAAACCAAACCACCCGCTTAAAATTGGCTCCCCATTACTCCGGTTACATTAAATTAGAAACTCCGGTAACCAAGTGGCAAGGGTCTTGTTTTATAGCATGAGCCGCTTTCCCACCCTCGGGCAGCAGACTTATTTTAAGTCTCTTGCTCTGAAGAAAATAGAGTTCAGTCCTCCAGCTGCACATGGCTGTCTCGGCGCCACGAAAATAGCGAGCGGTGCTATCTATCCCAAATGCATAATTCATCCCGTAGCTAGCGGGCGTTTGTGCAGTATAGGAAATGGCGATGGCTCCTTCGAGCGTGCCATGGGTGAGCAGCCACACCGGGGCTGCGGTGCCCCTTCCCGGCTCAGCCTCTTCCATCCTGCACCTGGTGGGATGGGTGCCCTAAGGACAACGCGGGCAGCCCCTCAGCCTCGCCGGGGCACCCAGGGACCCCTCTGCTTTTGGCGAAGTGAAGGCTGACCTTGCAGCCACTTAAGTTACGGGGGAAACTTAACCTGGTGTTGTCTTGGTTGACGGCAGAGCAAAGAGTTGTAGAAATGAATGCACCTCAGCTTGGCTGGTATCCTTTGGATGAAAATATATTGCTTCAACCTTTACAAGACATTATTATGTTCTGAATTTGTATAGGAAAAAGCAGTTTTGTAAGCTAGGTAACTGCTGTGTGATGTGTTTCTCTTCCCTCCCTCTTTCCCACAAACCAATATTTCTCTCTTCCCTTCCATCACATCAGAGTTACACCAAAACCAGAGAGTTGGGATCAAGATTATGTTCACAGTTGAATAATTGAGAAGTACAGTATAAAGTAGCTCATGTGAATAGCATCCTTTTCCTCATTTATTTCTGAGCAAAATTTTCTAGAGCATTTCTTAAATTTCCGTTCAGAAATTTGAGATACTCTTGCTTTTACTTTTTGTTGTATCTGAGCAAATGCCATTGACTTAAGTGCAGCTTGTATTGTAGTAATCTGAGATCTTTCTCCAGCATACAGAAAAAAAAAAAAGCTGTAATTTTGGAGACACTGAAGGATGGAATAATCTCAGGTAGATAGGGGAATACAGAGAGATGGTGTTGTTTTTCAACAGAATGAAAGCATGACAAAGATAGCCGACCTGTTACTTGTTTTGGTAATAGATACATACACATCTCTTTCTCTACTACTTTGATTTTTAGAGGAATAAACATTGAGCAATGAAAATAAATATGGTATGTCAGATAACTGTAGCAGTTTGTGTGGCTTCTCAGCACAGAGGAAATGCTTTGAAGGCTGTCCTGTACAGGTGCAGACTGACAAGCACACAAAACTTTTCATTCATTACAATGCCTTTCAAATGAGATTTCTGGTTTTTTAAAGGCTTCATCAAAGTGATCCTTTAAAAAAAGCAAAAGTAGTAAAAGAGTAGTTCCTTACTTGCTCACAGCTCTCTTCATCTCTCTTCCAAGCTGTTTTTGTTGCTGTATCTCTGTTTGCACACAGGATGTAGTTTTGCTGCAACTTGATTTATGTAGGAAAGGTAAGTGCTTCGGTCATGCTAGGTGTCCACCAGTGACTCTGATAGATGCAGAGAAGTGTCGACTGTTTCATGGCTATGGCTTCAGGAAATTAATCCCCACATTAAGTGGATGCTTGAACCAGCAGGAGAAGGGCATACAGAGAAGTGTGGACATCTTAATTTCCCAAGTTATGTCCCTAGTTCCAGCAGTGGGGTGGACAGCCCTTCTGCCAGAGCCCCACCACCAGCTCACTCTGGGGCTGGTGCCCCAAGCCCCCCGTGGCACCTCTGCAGAGGTGGAGGAGGGCTGGAGTAGCTTGGAGGCTCCCCAGCTCTGCTGCCAGCTGGGTCCTTGCTGGGGAGCAGGTGGGCTGGGCACACGGCTGGGAACCCCACGTTGCCCTATGGTCCCTGCTCGGTTGCCTCACTGGCCCTTCTCCCATGGCACAGGGTCTGGGTGGCCCTGCCGTTGGTATGTGATGGCCAGATGGGACAAGTGCTGCCTGGGATCTGCCTGTGGGCCAGGGACCATGGCTTGGCCATGCGGCTTCAGTAGCTGAAACCAATCTAAATCAGGAGGCTTGAGGGTTTCAGTCATCAAGGGGGAAAGGTTGAGCTGGCAGCAATTCCTTTCTGCAGGAGTCTACATCTGTTAGTGCATGTGCTTTGCTCTGCTGGGTGACGGTTTTTGTTTTGCTGGGATTTAGGACAACCACAGTCTCTACTTCACTTGCAACTAGATGCTGCTGAAGAAAGCGTTTTGGTTGCATAACACTAAATAGTAGTTGGTCATCGCCTCGCTTGGCTCTCTTCAGCTTCTAGTGGTTGTCGACCTTTAAATAAAACTTTGTGTGACTGTGATGAAGCTGGTGTTGTGACATCTATAAGCTGGGCTCCAGCTGGGGCCTCATGTTAGATATGTGCAATAGATGCTGTCTGGGGATGCTGGTGGTGATCTTCAGGTTAGGTGGATCCCATGTGTTACTATTTGTTACTCTTGCATCTACCTCATTTTCTAGGACCCCATAATTGTTAATAGTGCCAAATAAAAAGATCATAGGGGTTTAAAGCACAAGCACATACTTATATAATGTCCTAAAGTATTTTAGAGTTGTAAATAAGTAAAGAAAGCAAAAAAGTGAAGAGAATTTCTATTTTCAGGGCAGTACTTTACAGTGTGAATTTAAAAAAGAAAAAAATGCAAGTCCGATGCAATCTGTGACTTAAGCACATTCTCCAAGTTACGCATGCTGAGCAAGTGCAAATGGGGTCCCTTAGTGTACATAAAGTGGGGCATGCGTGGGGGCATCTGATGGAGGTCCAAGCTCAGAGCCGCAGGTTGTGGGCAAGCCCTAGTCCAAAAGGGGTAGCAAGGCACAGAATTGACCCAGTCTGTTCCTTGGAGGGTTTGTTTGCTCCCTTAAAATGCTCAGCTAAGTGGTTTCACAGTTTTGGATTGATCCATGGCAGGCCAGAACACGCTCTTGTCTGCTGGAGATCTGTTTTGTTTATTTACGAACTTAACAAAAGAATGTAATCAATTTTAGTGCTCTGGCGGGAGGAGAGAATGGTACAGAACTCAGTGTAAGCTCTGAATGGTGTGAACGTTTACACTAACGCTGCAGAGGTTGCTTTATTCAGTTCTGTTTCTCAATGAAAAGACTGAGGGAAGCAAAGCCCACCAAGTGTTGAGGTTGGGAGGAGCAGCCTGCCTGGCCCAGGCTGAACAGGAGGAGATGACAAACGCGGAGAAGAGGCAGCTGGCTGCCTTGCAAGATTGTCCTAGGAACTGTTGCTTCTTTTAAAAAAATAAAATCATATAAAAATCAAATTATACGTACCGAAGGCAGTTTACATGCCGTGTTTGGCAACAGAAGTTAGGAATGCAGCTGAGGGGGGGGATACACGCAGACAAGCATGGAATTGTCTCAGTGGAAAAGATGAGTAAATCCGTAAGAGAGTCCTGTGCTCCCTTATTTTGGTCAGCCCTTCAGAGAGGGAATGGAAATGGCAGAACTCTGTGAGTCTTGACAAGTTTCCACCGTGCTAACTGGAAGAAAGGATGTTTCTTCCATGTCTCACGTGAAGGAAACCAGTGGGTGTCATTGCTTGTGTAATTCTGTTACCCGTCGTTCCTAAGTGTGACTGAAGCACAACACATGTGCAATGTCCCTGTTTCGGTTAAGTAATACTTTCCATCCCAAGCTCTCCTTCCAGACTTATTGTGAAAAGCATTCTTGTTTTTCTTACTTGATGACTGGCAGTTGCCTGCTCTTCTCTCCTCCCACATCCTCACCCCCGCCCTGAGCTCATACTAAGCAATGTAGGGACAAACCCATGGCATCTTGCCTGTCTCTAAAGCTGCAGCCCAGGCCTGGGTGAAGCCCAGCCTTGTTGGATGGCCACCACCTTGCTCCTGCTTGAGGATACTCCAAAAGGCACAAGCAGTAGATGTTTGCAAGGGCTGGAATCGCACTGTAGTGCCTGGGAATCTGCAGCTGTAGACTTTGATTTAGTGTTGGGTTGGCCAACTCGTACCGGGTGTAGGTACTGGTCTACTAATACAGAGGTTGGGCACGTGAACCTCAGCAACATTGCAGAGTTGGGTCCTCCAAAGTTGATGCCACATGTGACACGTAGACTGAGGCCTTAATTCTACTCTTATGCTCTTAATTGTGCTCTTACCATCCCTGGAAGTAATTTATATTTCTGATTCCATGCTTTGTTTCCTGCTAGAGAAGCTTTGGTGTCGTGTCCTGTATAGATCAAACACAGATGAGGTCTAGTTTATTAGGTGGAGTACTTTTCTTGAAAATGTACTCCCTCCTGTGTCCCTCCGAAGCTGGTTGCTCTGCCCCTAGACTGGGGAGCTGGCAGGATTTGTAGGTACATACCCTGCAGTGAGGTCATACCTCCAAAGCCCACAGTCAGTTCAGCTCCATTGCAGAGGATTTGGCTTTGCCACTCTGCTGTTAGGCCTGGCAGATGAATGTGATTAAAAATAGATCTGGCCGCTAACTGCTTGAATTCCCAGGTGGCTGAATTTCCATGTAATAGGACTTTCACCATAATTTATCCGCTTGGGGTGTATTAGCGATGAAAAGCCGCCTTTCTGCAATCACAGTTTTATTCATCATGTTTTGTCTCTGCAGTTGCTAAGCCTTTACGTCACTCATCTTTGCTACTAGGTAGCTTCTGCTACCATAAAATTTGAGATGCTCTAACGAAGAGAAGCTATACTGGGAAATTAGACCTTTATTACACCTGCCCTATTATATCCTTTCGTTCCTTTCTTTCTCTCTCTCTCTTTTTCTCATACCACTTCAGCCTCAGAGCTCAGGTGATGAGACCTCCTTTGGTCTCCGAGGCCTTCCTCCCATTTGAGGAGTAGCTGGCAGACACCGACCCGCACCTGGGTGCTCACACCCGACACCGCAAACCCTGGTCTGGGTGTGCGAGGCGCTCACTGCGGTACCCGCTTCTCCTGCGGGCAGCAGGCCTGTCCTTGGTGGTGGAAAGCTGGTCTCCTCCTGAGGTTGCCTCACCAGCAGCAGCAGGAGGGTGATGTCTTGGAAGATAGAAGAAACTGGTGTGGGCTACATGGCAAAGTGTTTTTTTCTTTTTGGCAGCTCTGTTTTTATTTGACTGAAATTCCCACAGCGGTGCTTGGTGCGTGACTTTTGAGAAAACAGGTTTCCAAATCGTATTGGTGCAGTGGCTTGGCTGGTGCCAGCAGTTGATATGACCTGCATCTGTCCCACAAGGTATGTGACACCTGCTCGTGTAATGATGATAAAAGCAAAATATGCAGAGGAGGCTTTTCCCCCCTCCTCTTTTTCCATGTGAAGCTTCAGCTTTGGACCCCTCTCCTCTCAGATACACCAAGGGAGTACACCTCAAAAAAGGTGTTGTGTGAGTTTGAAAGCATGGTATAATCTGCAGTGTGGGGTTTCTGCTAGCGTGTCACCTCACCCTGCTTCACCAGCCTTTTGAAGAATTTCACAAGGAAAGTATAATTTGTAGTTGATGACATGTTTATACAGAAACAACAGTGTATTTTACTGTAGACCTGTATTTTTCACTGTCTTCCCATAACT
Organism: Tringa tobata; assembly: GCA_033628505.1. Lineage (NCBI taxonomy): Eukaryota > Metazoa > Chordata > Aves > Charadriiformes > Scolopacidae > Tringa > Tringa tobata. Next base: position 5,845,231 of record JAHREE010000563.1, read on the forward strand.
CACCTTAAACTGCTCAATTTTAGAAAGTGTATGCATTATGAAGTGATTTTTTTCTGATTTTATGTCTTTTATGTATACTCTGTGGGAATTTTTTATAAAATATACTTTTTAAAAATGTTGTTAGCTTCTTATGTCATTTTCTTCAGTATTGCGTGATACTGAATGAGCATTCCTCCTGTTTCTTGAAGCATCTTGCCTTTGTTCGTGTATAATGTTTCTGCAATTCATTAAGGTTTATAAGAGTTTCTTCGTAGTGAATGAAAAGAATTGCAGGTATTTCAGGAATCTATGAATAGCTATTTCATAGTAAAAGGCTAATAAGAGGGGAGCATTTTTTTCCCCTGGTAATCTGAGTTTCAAGAGAGGCGAGTACTAAGAGCTCAGTGTTATGGCCTCCTTGCTAAAACTTGATACTTCAGCTGTGTAGAAGAAAGCTGTAGTCTTCAATGAGATTGTGGAGAGATAAAAATACAGATCCGCGCCGTGTCAGAGTATTTCTCAACACAGCACTGAGTGAGCACTGAGGTCTCTTTATCTAAACCAGAAGTGACAGCAGTGCTGCCTTCAGCGTGGCCAAGAGCTAAGGTAGGAGGAGGGTGACTGGATAACAAGTCCCATTTGAGTGCCTGTAAAAAAGTAAATAGCTAAATTACTTGCAAATTCTATAGTATGCTACAAGTCTTGTCTCTGGCAAGGAGCATTAAATAACTCTGATTTGGAAAGGCATCTCAGGGTGGCCATTTTACCTTTTAGGAAAGTAATTCTGCTAGATTTGCTTTGCTCTCTGTAGTGAATTGTGGTAGCTGCTGTGAGAGCCCTTCAACCTTAATGCCTTCCTTTTAGGAAGTGGTATTGCTAATGGGAAGTTGTACAGATTAGGTTATATCAGTGCCTGGTTTCTATCAAACAACTTGGCAGGAATTGCTGCATTCTCTGCTAATAGATTCGGTCCTCTCATGGTGTATCTTTCCAAACTCATCTCAAATGAGATGCTGCAGTACGACTTTTGTTTCGTGACTGTACTTAAGAGTATTGCCTTTAAATCATGCAGGCTTATTGTGTTTCAGTTTACTTATGTTTAATTTTTAAGCAGGGATTCCCTTGAGCTAGGTATTCAGTTTTACTTAAGGCACATAATAAGGTAAGTATCAGATGTGGATGATTGTTTAATGGCCATGGATTTTCACAGTATAATTAAGGTTAATGTTTTCCTAAACTTATTTGGTTTTGTATCTTTTTCAATTAGTGTCCAATATAAAAGATAGGTTTGTAGCCTACCTTTGCTCTATTTTTTATTTTTCTAATGTGATTTAATTATTTCTGAAGGGAAAAAAAAAACAACCAACACCTCTCGCATTTAGCTTCAGTGTTTTAGGAACCTATAACCTTAGAGGAATATGCTAAATCCTGAATTTGGCTAAACTTTTCTTTTTCCTCTCTCATTAGTAATGATCAGACACAGGGTTCCATAATTTAAGACTGCTTCTTCCAAGGGCAGTAATATTATCTGTGTTGTGGGTTCAACCCAGACAAGGTGGGTTTCATTACAGATGTTGAAGAGGGGGCATCTCTCAGTCGGGAGTTCCAGCAAAATAAAAGGTCTTTTTTTCCTGTTTTCAGAAGCAGCTTCAGGGTTTTGCTATTGGGGAAAGTTATCCTCAGATAAGTAAGTCTAAATGTATGCGTAGTACTTATACTGTATTAATTTTGAAAATAATGCTCGTTCCTTTCTAAAGTAAGAGACATTTGATTTAGTGCTACTGGTTTGAGGCAGCATCAGCAAGACACTGACAAATCTTGCCCGTGTGTCTGAATGCAGTAGAAACATGGATGATATCTAAATTCACATAGGAAAAATTTTAGGCCCAGGTAATGGAGTTAACTGAGAAAGTTTAAACTGGAAACATCTTTCCTGCTTTAAAAGGCCAGAACTTACACAGAGTATGCAGCTTGGTAATGACTTCTAGTTACCTGCGGCTGTTATTGCGGCAACTACACTTCATGTGAAAATCAAGGAAATTTAGAAATATATGCAAGTTTTCTAAACCAGATAAAGATAAAAACACTCCACACCTCTGTCCTCAACAATCTCTGTTCTGATCCTCAAGCTGTAAGGAGGAATTTGTGTATTGTTTTCTGTTCCTCACAAGACGTACTTGTATTTAAAAGAAGTTAAAAGCCCCTGTGGGAATACCTGTTCTGTAGGAAGCTGTCAAGGCTTTCTGGTTGTATATCCAGTAAAGCTTACGTGTTACTTGTACAAAAGTTAATTGCTCCTATGTTTAACTTAATCATGGACCTCAAGTGTATAAAGGAATTAAAATCTGGGATTTATCCTTTCTTGGTATAGAGCTTCATTTTTTTTTCCCTAAAATTGTCCTTCTATCCCTTTTAGAATCATTGCAATAAAGCAAAATGTCTATTTTTAATAGAAGTGAGTGCAGCATGGAGTACAGTCATGCATTTATTTATTATTTTTTGACTGCCTGTACAAATTACATTCTACATATCATGCTGCAGCGTGTTGGTAGGCAGTCTGATTTATGGGTGAAGAAAAATACCCTTGGTAGTGTTTTTGAGAGCCTGGGAAGGAAGGAAATAGGTAGCCTTTCTGGTTAGCTTTCAGTGGAGTGCTCTGAAATGCTTGGCCTTCAGCTGAGAGAACAAAAGCCCTCTTGTTGGTTTATGAGGTTTTGGGGTGTGCCTACACCCTAAAAATGTTGTAATAGCATTTATTTTGGAAGCTTTATTTGGAGCTTTCATCGACACCTTGATGAGGAGGGGAGAGCTACCATCAATATCCCTGCCTGGCCAATTTCTAGTTTAATCCAGCCAACGGGGAAACATCAGTAATAGTGCATCAGCCTTTGCAAATCCTGCTTGGACATGTCTTTCTGGCCTTGAAGAAAGAATGAGACGTTCACCAAGATTTCATACTAATCTCTGCGTTGCTGGTGATCTGTACAATGAGAAATGCTGAAAGTAGAAGATTTACAGGTGTTTGAACAAAACCAGCTGGTAGTGCTTCACTTTGTCTTCAGCAGCCCATCTAATACAGGATCCAGTTCAGGATTGCAACCTGCAGCTCTTTTTTAAAGGCTCGGTTTTGCAAAGGGAACACATGGCTGAGAACTACTGAAAAGTTACGTGTAAATCCATGAAAAATCGCCCTGTAGCTATGTGCACTGAAATGATAGTAAAGCTTGCTCCAAATCAGAACATTTTCACCAGCTCTTGTGCCCTAGGTACGAGTACTGTGACATCTTCTAATCCCACTCCTGTGTCTACAGGCATAAGACTGAAAAGGATTTTCTGTGTATTTGAGGAGCCCAAGGCTGGTGAAAACGCTGATCTCTCACTGTTGAGCCAGGATAGTGCAAGCCTGGTGAGAAGGGTGCTCTCCTCTTTCCCACCATGCCCTAGTTAGGTTTCCACCATGGCAAAGGAGAGGAGGATTGTTCCTTCCAGAAGAATCTATGGCTCCTGTAGCAGCCTGTGCTCCCACAGCCCTCCGACACGGATGTATCAGGGGGATGAAGGAGACTTGGTGATCAACAGGTTGCTGCATAGCTTAGATGTGCTCCTCCAATGGTGCAGGAGCTATTGCTGCCTCTCAAGATCTTTCCCACAGCAGGAAGGGGAACCAGTTTAAGCAACTCTAAGTTGTGGTGAGGAAGGCAAAGATTGGGGTTCTTGGTTTTCTAGTTATTACAAAGACATCAGTGTTCGTCTCACTTCTATAAGCAACAGCTTCTTTAAATTAGCTTTGAAGGTTTGGAGACTTTCTTTTTTCTGTGCTTGGCATTTTTAGGTAAAAAGGGCAACTGGAGTTTTAAATCTTGAGTTTAGTTCTTGTATCCTGTGTAGTTGTCTTGCACACTTGGGATACGGAATTCTGCATTGGCATCTGCTGTTGTGAGGAGCATCTGGGTCTTTGGCCCGGTCCTCATCCAAGGACTTTCTAGGTGGTGTAAGTGGACTCTGACACCCTGGAACACTCTCCAAAGCTTGCCCTGCTGTGTTGGAGTTGCTGTCACTGACGGGTGATAAGCCAGGCTGCACTCACCTTATATTCAACACCCGTGTATAGGCAGTGTGTGCTGAGGTTACAAAGCTGGGCATTCCACAAGTGTTTCAGACATCTGCACAACCATCATTCAGGGTCCTTTGTCTTGTCTGCCACAGACCAGTCCCTGATTCAGAACTCCTTGTCACACCTGCCCTCCCAGCGTGGGACAGGGAAGACAAATTATCTTTACTTTTTGTGCCATTTGAGATACTTTCTGGCACTGGGAGGTCTGTGCAGTGCTGGAAGGTATGATGGGACCTGCGGGAGGCACATGTCCATCTGGAGCAGGAGCTGAGGACAAGGCAGGGTGCCTCAGGCATCCCAAGCAGTGCTACTTGCCTGGTGTTTAGGAAGCTCAACAGTGCTCTTCTGGCTGCAGAGACTAGATTTCCAATGATTAAAATAGGATTTTGTACACTGAGCTCAAGGCGAATGCCTGCCTAGAAGTAGGGGTCTTTGGAGCTGAATCTCTCCTTTAAGACTGGCCCTCCAGGCAGCTGGGGCTCTCTCGGAATGGGTTTTAAATTCTCCATGCTTGTTTGTGCTTTTTCTCTTTTCCTTTTCCCCTATCACTGACAAACAGTGATGGTACTTCAGCTTGGGGCCAGGAAGCACACCGATATCCTGTAATTGCCTCTCAGACATTAGCTGGGAAGTTGCTTTTGTATAATTGTCTTGTTTTGTTCTCGACTTGTTTGTTCCCACAGCCTCCTATTACATTAGGACAATATGTCCCTCTTGGAAGGTTTTCTAAGCCACTGTAAGGTAATTTCATCTTGCTGACCAGGACACCATTGTCTGTAAGTGCATTATATGCAGGTATCCTTGGGGGGTTTCCGTACTGTGTGGGCATTTATCAATAGCCTGGCTCAAAACAGAAGAAGGTGACAGAGGAGTAGGAGCTGGAGTGCTGTCCTGTGCTGAGGGAATAGGTCCTTATTGTCTGTAGGTAGAATAGGTGTATAATTACCAGAAATTTCAAGCACTTTTTAATGCAAGCACGTTTCACATTTACAGGCTGGCCTTAGGTCAATTTTTCTGCTATTCTGTAATTGATAGGTATACAATGCTCTTATCGCAGAGCATTACGTATACTTATGGTCCATGAAGAATTCAGTAGGTAAAATGTCACTAAAATGATAATCAGTGTGTTTAACGGCAGCAGTTTTCTGCCGTGCAATTTGGGTTTGATTCTTTTCACCGCTAGCAAACTCCATTAGTTTCTCATTTCACACCTGGGAGGTTTCTGATGTTAACTGTGTTGCAGAATTTCAAGAGGCTGTCTCGCTTGCCTTTGGATGCCGGTCTTACTGCCTCTGTTGATTTTAGGAATGAAGCTAAATTTGCATAGAAAAGAACTGTGAATTTTCAACTGGTTTGGCCGGTTTCTGTCTCATTGCATGATAGATATGGGATGTTTAATTTTAAGCCTTAATAGATTGCATTTCATTCTCGTCGTCCATGAGAAAATAAAGTAAAACACACAGTCCACAGGTTTTACAAACCATTGCATCCTTCTGAGCTATACAACTATTCTGACTTGTACTATCTTGTGGATTTTGATTACTGTATTGCAATGCAGCTACTCCTTTGGTTTCCAGTCCTCGAAGTGGCATGTGGAAAAATCTCATTTCTAAAGCATTATATTCAGCATGCATTCTCCTGTACACACTGGATGGCACTGGGAAAGGATCTGATATATGTTACCATTCGTTTAATGACCGCGAAGGGTAGAATTAGCAACTGGAGAAGAGCTGCAGTTCTGCAAGTGTGAAACAATATAACTTCTGTAGCAGTCATCGAGCAGCTATAGGCAGTGTAAGAAGAGGTAAAAAGTTTACCTGCAGGAATTTTTTTTTGGCACATAGTACCGAGCTAATTAGCCAGCAGAATTGGTTTTCTACACAGCCAGGTCCGCACGTTGAGTTGCATGACAGTGATGTCTGGGTACTTGTATACTATGGAGTTGAAATAGCTGCCGTTGGACATGGCCAGAGAAACACAGCAGCTTCGTGCTGGAAGAACTCTGCAGTCAGGAATCGTGCTACGGTTGCTTTTTTTTTTTCTCCTTCCTTATAAAGCATCCAGAGAAATGAGTACCCACTGTCCCACTCCAGAGACGAGTCACCTACTTGGTCGGCTTATACCGTGTCATTACAGACAAACAGATGTCTCTTATTGGAACCGTCAGCCACAAAAGTATGGGTCTGCAGCCTGAAGCTGTGGAGTTTGAGGGTTTTTTTTCAGCGCATCTTATGGCAGCACAGAGATACTGAGGTTTCATTCCAAGGCTCGTAAATGTGCTGCTGTGACAGTAATTGTTCCCTTGGAAAATGCAGAAGATCTGCTGGCCTTGCAATGTGCCCCTCTACTGTTTTATTCCAAAACTCATTCAGACCTACTGGAACCTGACGTTATAGGTGCCATTTCAGTCAGAGATTGACTCCTTTGCTTGACATGTGTTGGAAGGACTGCTCAGCTATTAACAGTTAACCGAGGAGTCTGAATTCAGACATAAAATCAGGACTGTGAGCAGCCCTCTGGAGAAGTATACCTCTCTCCATTGATCTGTAGGAGGACTTTTTGGTCCTAAATTTAGCTACTTTGAATTGAAGTAAAGTTAGGTGCCTGAAATACACAGTAGATTTCTGTCTCCCCTTCTCTTCAGTGGGATCTGAGAGTGCCGCTGTATTGAAGCCCTGAGCTGGATAACCCAGCATGAGGCCAGTGGGTTCAAAATTACAAGTGAAGTCTATTTGTAGTGATTATCCTAATTGTACAGAGATATTGAGAGGGAAAGGAATGTGCATATGACTCTTTGAGGACTCGCTTTGATCTTTGCCTCCCTGTGCCAAGCAGAGAAGGACACAGAGAGTGGGAGTAGATGCAGATAACATTGGAAAAAATACCTCAAGTTTCACCCAAGGCTGATGTTGTGTTTTAGGCTGTGGCACTTTTCATCAGGCCAGCTGAAACCCCCAGCCCATGCAGGAGGCACCAAGGAGGTTGGGTGGCTGCAGTCGGCAGCAGAGCTGGTCACCAGAGCTGTGAGGAGCAGTGTCCTTCTGCTGGGCTCTGTATCCTGGCCAGCTGCCATGCCGGGCACTTGCTGGAAACTCAGAATTTATTGATGAATAAACATGTGAAGCTGGAGCTGCCTTTTAATGGAAGAGGTGTGAAATTGGCCACTGATATCCCTGTTACGGAGACACTTTTTGCTGCATCTAAATTGAATGTGCATTTGTGGGACAACGTGTCTGCCCATTCCAGATAAAGCAAGGGGCTGGGCCACATGAAGTCCTGGCTTTGGGGAGGCGGATGAAGGGGCGAACACGTGGCAGATGTTAGTCTTATGCTTTATATACCATGTCAGAGAGCACCATGAACAACTTAGGTGCAACAGAAGAAAGGAACGTGGAAAGGTTCAGCATTAATCCAGTCTGGAAGCCATCTCTTGCAAAAGAGGGATGGCTCGGCCTGTTGACATCCAGCTGGGAAAGTGGGACAATCCAGGTGTGACCCTATCCCAAGGTGTGCCAAGCCTCTGGGATCTACCTGTCTTTAGCTCTGGCCTCTCTCCAACTCAAATCCCGTGCCTGGGCCAGAGTGTCCATGCCTCCTTGGCCATCCTCTGCTTAAATGGAAATGCCTTTAGTTTTCTTGAGCAGGGTTCTTCAGCCGCTGATGTGTGTAGCTTTTGCTGGCAAGGTCCGTGTAGCTCTGACAGGGAGGGACACTTAGATCTTAACCAAAACGTGTCAACACAGATTACGTTGTTAAAAGAAGTAAGCCTTTGAATCCCCAGCAAGACAGTTGTAATCCCACAGCCATTACAACATCAAGCAGCAAGTCTGAAAAAGATGCCGAGTTTGACTCTCTTGGCTCGGGACGGCTTCAAGGCAGAGCAGCCCAGCTCCACGGGTGGCACAGGACCACAGCCGTGTCCTGTGCTCCCTGCTGAGGTGCTGAGGTCTCAAAGAGTGGGAGGATGAGGGCTCTGATAGGATACTCTGCTTTGCTTTGGCAACCCCTCGGGGCGTTTGTTGCAATAATGCACTCGGAGGGAAAGTAATGTGGCAAATAGCTGCCGTAACTGGGGGTTTCATGGTGTCTTCTGTGCTTTGCTCTGGTAATACAAGCCTGAGACTTGATGTGTGCCAGGACCACTGTGAATGCAGACTGAATCTGTGTTTAATTCCTCTTCAGCATTGGGGTATAAACAAGGAGTATGTGCCCTGGAAGTTTTTCCAGCTGCTTGCAGAGAAGCAGTAATGGGAGCTCAGTGTTGAGATTTGATTGATTGCTCCCAGATTATAGAGCAGCAATTGCAGACAGTTTTACTGTTTAAACACTGCTTGGTATTAAACCACTTTTACAGCAGACTGGAAAGGCAGATGTCCATTTAATCTGTTTGGCTCCTTCAGCACTGCATAATGTCATGAATGACAACCTTCTCCAGCAAAATGGAAACCTTCAGCTATGTGATCCAGTGGAGCAGGCTCGGAAGTGAGGGAGAAGCTTGCTCCTCTTAGTGACTCCTTTGGTGAATTTGAGCTTTAACTTTCAGATGACAGGACTGATTATAAATCAATAATAGGAGATGATATATCCTGGTTATAAATCGATAATAGAATATTAAGTTGATTTTCTAAGATAGCACAAGGTGGAGAAGTGGTGTGAAGTATCCTAAACTATCCCTTTATTCGATTCTTGTGTATTGCTTTAAAAAAGAAAAGACAAAGAAACAGTACTATTGCAGCCTGTCCCTCGGCGTGCAGACTCTACGTGCTGAGGTTTTATGCCACTTTAGGTGCCACTTTTATCCTTTGCTTCAGCAAATGCTGAAGGACTGCAGTTGACTGTTACAAACCCAAGCACTTTCCATTTTGTGTTACCTCTGAATCACCGCTGTCGTGAGCAGAGAGAGAGGAGAACAGCCCTGTCATCTTCCCAAAATGGGATTCCATAAAACCAGGCTGGTCTGTGCTCACTGGACTTGCTGCAGAAAGCCAGCTGGGAGAGGTTCACATCTAGCTCGCTGGAAACTTCTCCTCAGCTTTTTGGTGACAAAATGAGGTTTTTCACTCTGAATGCAAATGGTGTTCCACTTCAAACCGGCCCTACTGGGAAAGTAATGAAGAAAACGTCTGTAAAGGCAGGCTGTGGCTTGCCCAGAGGGTCGCCTTTGGCTGCCCGAAGCCGGTGGCTGCAGAGCTGCAGTGTCCCCCAAGGGCACCAGGGGTGGCAAGGCAGATGGGACAGACCCTTCCCTCTCCCTCCTGCTCCACGGCCTGCCGTGGAAGATGGAGTGACCTCCAAAGCAGATTCCAGGAATATTAGACGTGCAGAGTGCAGCCTGGTTGTTCTTTTTTAAAACTGTAACCAGGCTTGTGAAGGACATGGTGTTTGAGCAGAAAAGAATGAGCAAGTCCTGACTGCCTGGCAGGCTTTGTTGGCAGAGCCTCTTGATTCTGCCATCACCTTGCTAAGGGAAAACTGAGGCATTACCATTTGCACCAGGTTTGGGGAGGCTATGTCACTTTTGTGACATTCTTCCTCATAACTGTTCATTTTTATTTTTTTCCCTCCCTTCAAACTAATTTCGGAAGGATGAAATGGAGGCTCGTTAAGCCTTTTGGTTGCGTAACGTGCTGTGTGTGAGCCATAAGCCAGCAGTAATCTGCTCTCCCAGCCCACCAGGGGCTTCCCCGGGGGCCGGCAGCGCGGGAGGATGTGGGCACACAGGTAGTGAGCGGAGGGAGAGCAGCCCCTGCCAGGAGCTGGACCGGGGCCTTCGCTCTGCAGGATGGCCCGTGCTCTGTCAGGCTGTTCAAGCAAGCAGTTCCAGCACAGCAAACTCTTGGGGTGCCAGTTGGTCTCGATAAGCCAATTATTCCGCAAGCGAAGCGCAGCAATGTATTTCACTGGACGAGTATCATTAGCTTCCGTGGGATGTGTCCAGCATGGACTCATGTTTTTGAAGAAATGAAATGAGCTGATGACTGCGCTTTATCAAAATGCCAGTTGCTGTTGTGTTCTTCTGCCTAATGGTCTTTGTTTATCTTGTCATTATGAAGTCGAATGAACTTCTGAGTTACTTTTGAGAAGAGATGTCAGCTACTGATGTGAGCTGAGCTTTCAGTAGAAATGATCTTCACCTTATCAGTTCTCAAATTCTTCCTGGTCGTTGTTTGCCTTCATTCAATTACTGCCCCTGAAAATGGCATATGAAAGCATCTTTCTGATCTCTTCTGTCTGGTCAAAGTGAGTAAAAAAAAATAATAAAGAAATGCTGCTTGCCATGATATACCATGTTGCAGTTGCCTCCTTATAGTTGTCTTCCCCAACGCGCCATAAGAAGCTGCCTCCATTTGTATTATTTGCGGAATCGCATTTATCTACAAGTTCTTGATCTGATTTGCTCATGTGTGTTTATCAGAAAACCTGACTCCCCTTACACTTCATGCCCTGTGCTGTGAGGAGAGGTCTATTCTTCATCAAAATGTTTAATTTGAGAAGAACTTAAATACAATATTATTGTGTGATAGAAAACTCTTCTATGCTTTTTACTAAAACCCCATTACAGGCGTTTTTTTCTATCTAGCTGTATAGGCACGTATGTTAAAATGTTGCTTTATGTTGCATTGCTCTTCTTTGAAACACAGTCCTTGACCGCTCTATTTTCTTAGATATACATATATAAGCATCCCAGTAATGTTACAGTACTGTTCTGTGTTGTCTTGCTGTGGCAGATCTGAATGTTTTGCCGTTTGGTCTCCCTAAGCAGAGTCTTTACACCTCCCCTCTTTGTCCTCGGATTTTTTTTTAAGCTCCCAGAACGCGGGGAGGTGAGCAGGTTTGTGTGAGGTCAGGTCTATTAAGCAGCCAATATCCGTAACACTTAGGCAGATGAAACCCCTTTTTGCTTGTTCCATTTCTGAGTGCTGTGACCCTTTTACTGAAGCAAACAGAAACGGGAACTAAGCAGCTTTCTAATGTCGTCGGTATAGCAAACTTTTTTTTGTTGCTTGCAGAAAAAAACCCATGGTTTGAATTAAACTTTTGTTATTAATCTGGGGGTAGCCTTGTAAAGTGCAATTGCTTTGGACATCTCCGCAATGAAACCTTAAGAGAATTTGTCCATTTGATTGATGGCTATATGGAGCAGATTACGTGCTATATTTTTGAAGCGGAACTGTCAGAAATATCGTGCAGATAATTGGAATATATTCGTGGTTTTTCTAGAATAACTAGGGGCTGACAGGTTACTTATCCATTGTGTGCGCTATTTTTGCCCACGCTTAACTGCATTAAGTAGCATGAAGATACCTGTGCTCAATTGGTTGCTTCCATAAGACATTGGTTAAAAGGTGGTTTTGAAGTACTTACAAACTTTACTGAATTGATAACTTAGAAAACATCTGTTCTTTCCATTCACTACACAAGCTACAGGTTTAACAAGGAAATAGGAAAGCTGATCTCGCATCCAGATATAAAGTATCACTAGCAGAGATTTTGTGGACTCAGTTTATGTCCCTTTAAATCTTTCTGTTACCTTTCTCCCTGGGCAGCTTCCTCTGTATGCTTTGGCCCTCAGCTGAGAGTCTAGTTATCAAGTGCGTTACAGAAGTTGGTATCAAATTTAAATCTCTCTGTGCCTGTATGGGCTGTCAGTTGAGTACATTTTATAGTGTGCCCTTTGATTAAAACAGGGTAGGTCCTAATAGTTCTGATGACACCGAGGAGGAGTATGGTGTCACACAAGCTTTCAGGATCTGAAACGTCAAAGTAGAACAACAAGCAAGAGTTGCTTCCCCAACCAGGATCAATCCATAAATATTTTCTATAAGTAGTAAAGTAGAAGCAGCATGGATGCAGCTGCTTGACTGTGGCTATTCACAAGTTACAATCCAAGGAAGGCTGCTGTGCTAGCACTGGCCATCTCGGTTGATACCTCCAGGCATGAGCCTGCAGAAGACCATGAGATTGCTTTTTGACATGTGCGGATGTGTGTCAGGTTGAGGTTTACTTTTCCTACCATGCCACAGCAATGCAAGACCTTTATCTGATAAGGTATTTAAAAATAAAGCAGAGCGTTTGGGTTTTGAGTTTGAAGTATGAGAAATTTACCTTGTTTTTTCTTCTTCCCTTCCTCATCTCCCAAGCCAGGTGATGTGTTTTATTACTCAGTAGGTAGCTTGCTAGCTTTTCTTTCTCTAATTGTATATCTTGATAGATATAAAAGTCCCACAAGGCAAAAGAAAACATGCACGTTAAATAGCATGGTCCCAAAAATATGTGGATTTGGTCTCTTTTTGTCTGCTGCACGTTCACATTGCTCCCTCTCAGGAGGCGCTTCGGTGCGTAGCCAGACTCCCGGCAGCAGGGCAGTGATCTGTAGGATATTAGAAGCATATCAGGAAAGTGGAAGAAAAAAGACATAAAAAGGGAACTTGACAGACCCCTTTCTGGTTTCTGCTTAGTACCTCCACATTTTGTGCTGTATTGTAAGCAGGGCTTTAGCAATAATACAGACAAAGCCTAACAAAGAGACTTGCTTGCTGGCAGAAAGTTGCTTAAAATAACTTACTGAGGATAAAGAGGCTGCCCAGGTCAATAATGCTGTGAAATCCTCAGTGTGTAACAGCTCCGGGAGGTTTTGTAGGCATATGGATTTTTCAAAGCTTTAGGCCGTTGATAAGGCAGTAAAGATTGTAGAGTGCTGCTAACCTTGTATCGATGGTGCTGGGACAGTTTTATGAAGGTTTGGAGTTTGGCTATAGAAACACTGAAATTTTTGTTCCCTTCAGCAGAACTCTGATTTAAAGTATGAATGCTAGAAAGAAAGGGTTGTTCTTTGTAAAACAGATATTTAATACCATTAAGAGTCTTTGTTGTATTTTACTCTTCGGTCAGATCTATGACTGTTAAAAATGCTGTCAAACAACTTACCTGGTTTGCTTTCCTTTGGATCAAGGGCAGCTAATTTATCAAATACAGTGTAATTTATCCCTACCTTCATTATAAAGTAATTAATTTGGTTTAGTTTTACGTAGCTTTTTTTTTTTAAACATCAGATGAAGGTAATCAATATGAAGCTTATTTCAGCCAGTTTTCATTAAAGATAGCCACTCATGATAACTGGAGAGATTATGTTATCAGGTCACTAATCCTTCAAATAAAGCAGCAGCTTTCTTGACCATGCTTTAAACCCAAAAAAATGTAACATGCTGTTTGAAGGTGGTCCCTCATGTAATTCCAGTTGAAACTTTTATTTTGAGACGTTCCTGTATGTTCATCTTCGGAGTCATTTGATCCATGTTCTGCCACATCCATGTGCACAGCTTGTAGGGAAGGAGTAACCCAGGGGAGAGGGTCAGGAGCTGGGGTTGTGGTGGGGAGGGCAACCCCTGTAGAAAATCAGGTGTCAGCCTTTCCACTGCTCATGGAGTAACTCTCTTATTTTAGTATACCTGATACTATGCAGTTTCAGTTTGATGCTTTCTCTGCATGTTTGTGGGGGTTTTTTTAAGAGCAGATACATGTTAGATGGTTCTTCTCAGGAATATGAATGCATGTTAATTATTACAGTGTGCAGAAGTGTCTTAACAGCAGCTATGGATGCTCACAGGAGACTGCCTTACCAAGGCTCTACTTCGTTTTCTCTTGCTCTGTGGTTGATCTGGGCTAAAGCAGCTGCTGCAAAACTGGACTAAATTCCTAACAATATAGTTCAAATTGTGGATGCGTCATTCCTGGGAATGTGCAAAGCTGGGTTGGGTGGGGCTTTGAGCAACCTCATCTAATGGAAGGTGTCCCTGCCCACGGCAGGGGGGGTTGGAACTAGATGATCTCCAAGTTCCCTTCCAACTCTAACCATTCAATGAAATTCTCTTTTAGTGGTTCTGCTCAGTATATCCACCTAGTTTCTGAATGCAGCCCTGATCTCTATTCGTCTTTAGAAGAAACCGTCCCCTTGGTTCCCTTGCCCAGTCCAAAGCTGCACTGCAAGCCCCAGGGAGCTGCCAGGAGAGTCTAAGACAGAGGGAGGGCAGGAGGGAAAATCCTTCCTTCTTCCCTTGGCCCCACCTGGCTCGGAAGTCGGCTGGTGCTGCAGGCAGGGTGCTGTGTGTCCCCCCAGCCCAAGCTGTCTGTCATCTTTGGCTGGGGGAGTCAATCGGGCTTGCTTCGGTGATGCACCAGTTCCTCCTCCGTGGTGGAAAGAGAGGAGTCATGCCTGAAGGGCAGCATACCAGACAGAAGCCTGTTCCTGAAGCCACATCGCCTGCAGAAGCCGCCCTATCTCTGATTTCGCTCACCTGCTTTTACAGGAGAAGTTATTAAAGTGATGTTTTATCCCATCTGAAGAAAACTCATTTCTTATCTTTGTATGCATCAAAGAGGATATGAACACCAAGCCTTTGTAGCAAAAATTCAGTTAAGACGGGATCAGAGTGCCGAATCCAACAGCTTAATCTTGTAGACCAGTGAGATGAGTGGGTGTTAGACTAGTTGGCACCTGGAAACAGCAATAAAGTCATCTTTGTAGTTTTACTGTTTGGGGATCCGGGATACTAAGAGGTATCTCACAAGGATGTACCTGGTCTCTCAATGCTTTCTGTGTTTGCCATCTCTGTCTGGGAAGACTACACCAGTGGAAAGAGTAGCAGTGATACCATTTTATCCTTTTCAGCTGTAGAGATTACGGCTTCTGGCCTAATTTTACCCAGTTTTGAATTTACCGGTGCTTTTCCTGCCAGAGGATAAGCTGATCCCTTAGCTCTGTGCTTCCAGCCACCACCCAACAAGTTGGAAGTAGTTTACCTGAATAAATGAAGTTGTGATTGTTTTCATGGACTGGAGAGAGAAGTCGGCATGTGCAGCATGTTCTGCTGGTTAATGCAAAGTTCGCATGGGTCTGTAGTTCAGTTTGCATTTTGCATCATTAGACAGTACCAGTTTTGAGCAGAAAATCTTCTCTGTCAGCACCAGAAGTAGTATAAAGATGATGATTTGGGGTTTTTTTGTTTGTTTGTTGGGGTTTTTTAAGATTTTTTTTTTTAGGATATTTGTTTAAAGGGTGATTCTTTCCTCTTGTGTTGCGTGCACAGCCTTCATATCCTGTTGTAATGAAACTGTGAGTCCTGGTACAGAGGTGTTTCATTTAAGCATACTTAAAACTTATTTAAGCTCTACTTTCCTTAAGAGTCTGGCAAACCTGGGATATGAATGTGCTACCACTATCATTCATCTCTGTTCTAGAGGATCTCTTCATTTAAAGCAGTTTATGACCATCTTCTGAAATAGGTTACATGTGTTTGTGTGAGGAAGGGAAGTTCCTTCAGCTAAATGGTACCAGAGCACACAATTTTAGAAAGATCAAACGGATTTCAGATCTACCGGTGGCCCTTTTTCCCCCTGTGGGAAGCTTTGGTGAGATGTCACCAAGAGTCTGCTGGCTGCAGGTGGCAAACAGAAGTGTCCACTGAGAGATTCGTGGACCTTGTTCAAAGAATAAGTCCCTATTGAGTAATTATGCATTCAAGAATTGGAAATGCTCACTCCTTAAGCTGTGAAGTCTGGTTCCTCCTCACCTTTGACAAATTTCAGTTGCCATACGTAACCTTTGCTAGTAGAATTTAATTGGTGCTTAATGTAACTTTAATAATATAGTTGTTTTATATGTAATTTTCCTGTTTATGCAAAAGGGATGTAATTGATTGAGCCAGTTTATTGCCAATTCTTGCTCCTAATGGCAAAAATATCTTAATTTAAATGATTTCACGTTAGCTGATTCTGGGTTCCTCACATGGGTAATTTTGTTGAAATCCACGGACTGGAAAGGAATCAATATGGGGCTTTTGAAACTGGTGGAGATTTGCAGTGCTCCCACTACGATTGATTACAGCTGCTTTTGTAGGGCTTTAAAAAGAACAATCTGTATTAAAAACATCATTCTTTGGTATGAGCTCGAACAGCTCCAAATAGGTTTCCATGGGGGCTGCCCTGCAATTTGACCACTTCAAGGGACTGCAGTAATCACCAGTGGGCCAGGGCAGCGAGGCAGAGGAAAGGCTATTAGGTGGGGAGTTATTGGCATGCATGCCAAAGAGGTTACCCTGGCAGCTTTAATCATTCATCCACATTCTCGAGAGGAGGGAGGAAAATATAAGTGTTAGTTCTTCTGATTGATTAGGAAAAAAGATCAGTAAAGCATGAAAGGAGAGGGGAGGTGTGTGTGGAAGAGCCAGCACACGTTTGATTTAAAAGCAGTGACTGAGTCAGGTACCTGTAGTTTTGACCTCTATACCAAAAGCTACCTTTTAGTCTCAGGCTTGGGACTGGTGATTCAAAGACAGCCTAACCTCTTCATTCAGCATTTTCAAAGGAGCACATTTAGCTTCTTGGTCACGGCTGTGCCTTAAATTTAACCTGTCTGCACATGGGCTAATGTGACCTTAAAAAAAAAACTGATTAGCATTTTGAGCTGTGACAACAATTTGCATGGTGGTTTTGATCCTATTTTTGGTGAAACTGATGGGTGCTTTTTGGAAAACGTGCAGAAAATTGCTATGCTAATTGAGATAAATCAATCCGTGATGCAGATTGCTGGCTGCTGGCTTCTGGTGCTGTTTTGCCTGCACATTGCCCTTTAATATTTCAGTCTGGAGTGGCGCTTCGGAAGCTGATTCAGCTGTAGCCTTTCTAAAATAGTTTCCCTGTTGTATCATGCCTACGTCAAAGGCAGAGTTGAAGAATAAACTGTTCTTTGCACCAATTGATAGCTTGGCGTGAACGATGAGAGAGCTTTGAGTCTTTTAATTTTGGGGTTCTGGAGAAACTTTGGTATTAAACTCAAGCTTTTATATGGGAAATGAGAATTACTGTGTACTGGTACCCTGACTGCTAAGAGGTCTTGAAGTTTTCAAGGTAAAGAAGACAACTAAAGTGCAGTATTTAATTCTGGGTTTTGCATACAAGGAGAGAAAGGCCTGTTGGTGTGGAGGCAAGGAATGTGATATAATGTCAAATCAAGGGGTTCACATTAACAGCACAGCAGCGTTGCTTGCTTGGGTTGGTGTGTCAGATTTGCCCTGCCCCTCTATCATTCCTAAGTGTAACCATTTTTGAATTGGGGTAAGTTTATGTGGTCATTGGGTTAGAAAGGTCCCTTGGTCCTAACCTGTAGCCTGTGTGGAGGTGGTCTGATCTCACATCTCCCCAGCTGTATGTCTGGGGAAGGACCAATGGGGCTGGTCCCCTCTTGAACAAGGGATGGGGTCCTCTTGAGCATGGGGTTTCATCATGAATTGCAGTAGAACCACAGGAAACTTTCATTGCTGGAGAAAGTAAGTAAAACGCTGCAGTTTCATATCCTGTGATCCGGGTAGCTTTTGCTTGCTGAGTTGTGAGATGAAGCTGTGGGACTTCTTCTGAGGAGACTCTGCCCAGGTGAGGAACTGCTCTTCACTGGGATATAGCAGTGGCACAGATCCACAAAGGTAAAGGTTTGTTGTTCCAGAACATTGTGTAACTGAATGAAGATGTGGGTGTCTTCTGCAGAGGGTGGATGATGAAGGCATCTTTTGTTGGGGCTGACCCAACTATGGTTTCACTCAACTAGCAGTCCTTTAATACTACTTCTTGTGGGCTTGAGCCTAGTTGGATAGCCTAGGGGGGCTGTCAGGTAACCAATGAGGATTTCTTCTTGTTCATTTACCAAATACCTATTGAGGCTGAAGAGCATGAACAAGTTGTTTGATCTGTCTTTCATCACAAATTGTGCTTTTGGTACTTGTGCATAAGCTCTACCTGATCTTTCTGCCATGCTCGCTCGCCTCCCTCCTGCATCATCATACAGCAACCTCTGTCCCACCCTAGGCTACACAGTTTCTGGACAAGGGATGAGACTAATAGACTGAAGTGTAGCCTCTGTGTACAACTAGTACATAAATGATGCACAACTGGAAATCAGACTCTGAAAAGAAGTGGAAGGATAGAAGCTTATTCCATTGGAATTTACCTCAAACAGGCAAGAACTTTAGAGGACGTTTATCTTTCTCCTCAAGGCAGGACAATCCTCAGCTCTAAAAGTGTAAGCAGGCCAAAGACCCACTACACAGATCTGTGAGCCTTTATAATGGGGAGAAAAACATTTTCAATTAAGCTTGAACAAGTTCTCCAGTTATCTTTTTAAGTTCCGTTATCATGTACCATACGGCATGTAATTGCACATTAGGGAATATTTCTAAAGGCACAGATGACTGTTAGAAAACAGGCACGTGAGTTTCTGTGACTTCATGAAGAGTGTGAACTTAAATCTATCAACGACAGCACAGTCGTTTCTTTGGTGTGTGGCTGTAAGTGAACAGTAGCTGGTGTGTTGGTGGCTTGTTGGTGTCTCCTTCCCCCGGGGGACTCTTTGCCTTGGAGCATTTCCCTGTGAGCACTGTGGAAGTGGTGTATTTTCTTTAGTCCAAGCCATGACATAGGCTGCTGAAACGTCTGACACCGGCAAGAGTTGCTCTGTTAATGCTGTCCCTGTCAAATACGCCTCTGTTTTGGTAATTAGTCTGGCGTAACAGACTCTGCGTGTCTTAAAAGCCAGCATATTTTGACTCTTGCCTCTGACATGAGGCAATCTCTGTAAATCAGCTCTTCTGGTGGACTCCTCTATTGTTGAATGCTAGCAGTGGTAGAAGCCGTTTGCCGTGCCTGTGTTTATTTTGGGCTCTCTGCCTTTCCTCGGCAGCCACGAGCGGTCAAACCCTTTCTTTTATCTGTCGTGAGAGATTGGAGGCCTAAAGCTATGGTTTTGTGCAGCATCAGGAAGTTCTTCCGCATGAGGTACAAGGAGCGTGAATAATCTTCCTGGCATGTGCTCCAGCCGCCGTGGTGGCTCCGTGCTGCACCAGGCAGGGGCTCAGCCTGCCGCGCCGCTGCCGGCACTGGCACCGGCCCCAGGGGCAAACTCCCAACTTCACAACGCTTCTAGGGACACCTCTACAAAGCCCTTTTCCTCTTCCACCCTTACCTGAAGAAAGGCAGCAAATGTCCTCTAAGATATTTTTAAAAATACCTTTTGGAAGCCAGCCCTACAGAATTGAGTCACGGCAATCAAAGCGTGTTATTTAACTGGCCAAAGTGGTGGTGGGGAGGTGGTGGCTTTCGCTAATTTGGCCCAGGCAGTTCCCATCGCAAGGCTGGCTTTCACGTGGGGCACGGGGACGAGCGGGAGGACGGGCACAGAAAGGCAGAAGCCATGGGGAGTGCTTGGAGGGTTTTAAGCCATCCCGAAGTAAAACTGGGAGATGGTAACTGCGTCAAAGTGATTCGGGGGTAATGAGCAACGCAGATGTTGGCTTCTGTGTGAAAGCCTTGCTCTCAAACTTGCAAAATTCAATCTGGGGCCAGTTGTTAGGGAAAGAATATTTTTGCTGTGATGGCAGTTACCCAGACTGTGGTGTGGGGCAGCTTTCCTGCGGCCCGTAGCCACCCCACTGACAGCACCGCTGTGCAGGCAATACCGTGTCTCCAAGGAAGAAAATGGGGACTCCTTAGAGTGTTGTGCTTGAATTATGTCACTAATTATTAACATCTTATTTCTCAAAAAAAATCTCACAACTGACCACCACCATACCTTCTACCACTACCTCTGAAGACCCCGCCACTGTTGGCACGGTGCAATAAAGTGGGGTTTGCTGGGAAGAGTTTGGTCTGCAAGTCCTTGAAAGTGGCCACCTCCACCTTGAAAGGAAGTAGTGGGGACTACTTCTTTCCTTCCCTTTTCATCTGTGTCCAGCTGTAGTATTACTGAAAGGGAAAAACGACATCTGTAATAAGATAACTAGTGGTAAACATGCCTTGTAACATAAAATCCTACTTCAAAATTACATGTTTGTAGCAGGGCATACACAGGCAATGTAGGGATGCGCAGGCTGAAGGACATTGATGAGCACCATCAGACCCAGCAGAGACTCATGTTTGGGAACCAGTAACACAATGAGAAATAGAAGATGAATGCTTTTCTGGTTAGAACATTTCTCAGGGAAAACCTAGTGCTTTGAGGTACAAATCTGATTTTTCAAGTTTTGTGCTGTAGAGGTTTTTTTTTTGTTTAAAATCATGACTCTCATTCCTGGACAAGGTTAAGGAACTCTTGATGGGACAGTCTCACCAGTGAAATAGCTTTCCTGGTGTGATGAGGGGAAGCAAAGAAATAGTGAACAATGATAGCAAGATGATTGCCAGCTTTGTGGTCAACAATGCTGAGGTCTGTTAGGACTAACTCCTGTTGGGTGGCAGATCAGAAGGTTTTTGCAGGAAACCTAGGGGAAAATACAGCTTCTCCTTCGCACAACTGCCTTTTCCTTCTCCTGCCTTCAGTGGAAGTCTCTGCAGTGGCCCTCGGGCTTTAGATGAATGCGTTCAGGTAGTTAGCGTTCCAAAAATGTAGTGTATATGAAGAATGCATCACTTCAGTGAACTCAGACTCATCAGCTGAACATGCTTTTATACAAGCACTAATAGAACAGGACGATCTGTTAATAGAAGAGGAAGATCTGTTTTCTTTCTCCTTCCTACATGTAAGATCTCCACCTAATCAACAGCTGTAACACTTGCAAATTTTCAGAGCCTTCTGGCTTAGATATTTGGGATATAACATCACTTTAAAAATATTAGTCTCTGGTTCTGTGCATACTAAACGGGTTACATCTAAAAGACTTCCATCTGGGGAAAAAGGGAGGCAATGTACCATTAATAACCCAGCTGCAAACCTCAAATTCTCTGTCCCGTACATATACCCAAAAAGGCAGAGAACAGAAATTTGAGTGCATCTGTAAGTAATAAAATGTTTCCTTCCATATGTCAGTTACTCATTGCTCTTCCGTCTGAGTTTCAAACAGCCACGACAGCCATGGTAGACATTACTTCTTCACTGCTCCTCACACCAGCTTGCTTGGCTTCATCCACATGGCAGGAAAGTCTCTAATGTCTTGCTCCTAAATCATCCCCACGTGATGGGAGGACTGACTGTAATGGCAGCACTGGAAAAGGGAATGGCTGTTACAGGGCACTCTGTAATTTTTTTTTATTTTTTTTTATTTAAACGAAGTGTGCCATACTTTTCCAACCCTCCTATTTTCTAAAGTTTGTTTTCAATTTTTTGCCATTTGTAATTTTGAATGATTTATGCCTTTCGTGAGATGACGAGTCAGGAAAAGCTTTTTAGCTTTGTTTCCTCTCTCATTTAGTGTCAGAATGAGGGGGTTTTATATATATGTCCTCGATAATCTGAATTTATTAAATTTAAAATAATTTAAAATGCTAAGTTTTAGTAAAATAGACTTTGAGATTTCAAATTCAATATATAACTGGTACGGGAATATCTTTTATCTACTATTTAATGAGTGCTAATCTACACTACATCCATGAGATTTAGATTTATGCCAGTGTAGTCAATAACCAGACAGGAATCAGTGATCATTGGCATGTAGCATGTGAAGTATTTAGGTCACAGGATTTTGCGGCATTATATTCTTGGAATAAAAACGTAAGTGGGATAACAAAGATGGATGAGAATGCAATCTCTGTCAAGAGGTAACGAGCAGTTTTTGTGGCTTCAGGGCCAGATTAAAGGACCGATAACAGAGACATCCTTGCCTGGTGTTCCTGCCGTTTTAATAGGTCTGAAAATAAGGCTGTTACATAAAAGTGACATGAGGGACCTCATTTCAATTGTTAGCCATAGGAAATAGTCCCTTAAATATTTGGCCTTCATAATAGCTACGAATAGATTTATGGAGTTACAATTTGCAAACTTTTTTTCTTTTTCTTCCTAAGCATATTGAAGTGCTAGTACAGACCTTTCTCTGTCAAAGCCTACTGAAAACAGGCTTGTTTTTCCAACTTATCTTTTGTGAACACCCTGGAAGTAGTCCATGGGCCCCCATGGATTCCCAGCTGACAAGTGAGAAAACATTTCTAGAGCAAATATTAAATCAAATTTATTTTTACGTAGCATAAAATTGCAAAGCATGGCTTCAGTGCTTGATATTCACTTAAGCACCATGAAGTATTCTTTTATTTTCATTAACTGTCTCTCATTTTGCTAAGCTTAATCTTCACAGAATTATTTTTAACGGCTGTGCGTTTTTTGTTAACTGTTGGGCTTTTCTTTTTATTCTAAATGAAGGCAGTTTTCATTCCAAGTGGCCTAAGGCAGCTACATGCTTCTGAGCAACTGGGAAAGGAGGTGCAAGCTGTGGGTGTAGAAGGGGTGCCCATACCCAAAGTCTACTAGCCAGCTTGCAAAGAGAGCCTGTCTGGGGACAGTGCAATGCATTTATTTATGCAAATGTCTCGGAATTTTTAAGCTAGAGTATGCTTCTTTGTGCCTTTGGTTTGAGAGAGTGCTCATGTCCTGCCCAGGTTCCACTAGACAAGAATCATTCATACTGGAAATGGGCTGAAGCAAGGGGCTCTGGCCAAAGAAGCTGTAGAACATCTTCTTCAGATGGAGCTTGATGTCTGATCTGAATGTGTTTGGGGTTCACTGTACCATATATTTCTCCCTAGAATAAATATTGTACTGGATCTGTCAGACTGTGGAGAATAGTTTTGTCATTCTGATGGAGTTGTGCCATCCATAATACTAGATGTTAAATAATGTTTCACATTGTATCCTTTGCATCCCCAGAATAAAATACAATGGATTCTCAAATTGGTGCTGAAAACTACACAGACTTTTCTTCCACTGTTTTCAGCTGGTTTAAATATTGAGAATATCTCAGCATAGCTAGAAATGAAAGCTTTTGGCTGCTGAAAAGCCATAATTCATCGAAAGAAAGGGAGTAAATATGATGGTGGGGAGCCTGGCTGACCAGGCACTTGCAGCTTGGGCTGGATTGGGTTAGCTGCTCAGCTGTCTTACAAAAACTGAATCTTTAGAAGGACTGTCAGAGGTCATTTCTGTCTTCACTTGACTCCTGTGAGGCTGGAAAAAGCAAGAAAACAGGGTTAATTGTTCGGGGGTGGGAGTGTGTGTGTTGGGTTTTTGTTCAGTTATTGAATTCTACTAAGTTTTCTTCTGATATAGACAGAATTGGGAAATGGCCTAGGGAATAAATTGGTAAATTCATATTTTTATTCAGCACTAAAAGTTCTGGGCATGGATGTGTGATGCTTCTCTTCTCATGCAGACTGGTTTTCATTCACTAACAATTGCAAACTCAGCCTGTTTCTCAGCTGTTGCCAAATGCTATTGGCAATTTCCATTGTTAGCAAATTTCTCCAGGTAGATCTTCGAATTTTTTTCCCAGCTTGGTGTTGGGTAACATTTGCTGCCTCTTGTATCTTTGAATATTGTATGCCTTTTATATACTCATGGTCAGCCACCTGCATTTCCTTTTGAATATGTTTTGTTTTTTCCTGCCTGATCCTGAGGAGTGGGTTGTTTTGTAGCACAATTGTGCTGAAAGTAAAATGGGGCGAAGTGGCTTGGTCCATTGTGGCAGCCTGATCAACAGCAGGATATTTGTCCCACAACAGGGAGTTGTTTTCCTATACGGAAACAGTCTCAGCTGCGTCTTAATTACAATACCACCTATACACCTACCAAGCCACTTCAGGCCTTCCTTTAGAGACATCTTTTAAAGGAATTAAGTCATTTGATGGTGGCCAGACATCGTCTTGAATTTCTGCTTTGGACTGAAGCCAGTTCCAGGCAGACCGTGTGAACTAGCAGCAGCAGATGAGAGCAGGCCATTTGTAAACCTATCTTAAAAACAGTTGGTTTTTTTTTTCTCCCACACATCCCACAGGTAAAAGCTACTGCAGGAAGAGTAGACTTTGACCAAGTATAGAATCATGTTGGTTATCTTTTCCTCTTTAGAAGAAAAAACAGGGAATACTATTTTAGCTCAGAGCCGTTCAGAAAAGTGTTAGGTACCCCCAGTGCAAAGGTCTTTTACAAGGAAATACTCTAATAATCAGGATAGCCTTCTGCTTTCCATGAAGAATCATTTTTTTAATTTTAGGTCAAATTGAAGTGCAGTTTTCTGCTGTGCAGAAGCTTAGAAGCTTGGAACAGGTATCCATTGCCAAAAGCCTCCAGAAAAAAGTCACAAACGTCTTCAACAAAACTTAATTCCCAGAGGTCTAAAAAATAATCTCAGAAAATCAGTTGTGGGTCTTTGCATACAGGAGTTACCCCTTTCACAGTTTGGTACCCCTTTAGGAGAGATACAGTGAATGTTGGGCAGAATAAAATGGACAATCAATGCCATGCAGTAAAAAGTAAGGTGGAAACCATTTCAGGGGTTTGGGCAGCAAGTTTGGGCAATTATATGATATAAATAAAAGACTCAGTTTGGCATAGTATTGCTTTTTGACTTTAAAACTCTGTTTTCAACTTTCATACTTTTTTCAACAAGTCGTGGCTAATGGGTGTGCACAGAAATGCTGGTAAAAGTAATAGTAGTAATAGTGGCAAGTAACTTCTCAGTCATCGGGGATACATGGCTCCCGTAAGGAAGTTTATGGTCTGTTGAGAAAGCTCAAGCTGCTGTGGAGAATGACAATGCAGGATTTGAAAAACTAGAAATTGTCTATCTAAAAGGGTGACTGATACCTTGTTCTATTGTCAGCTCATTTTAGTAAAGTCCTTTTTTAGTGGGGAAATACTTGCAGACATAAAAATGTGGTGAAAGTTAAAAGAAGCCAACTTTTTAGTGTGTTGAAGCTACAGCTAAATTTTAGGATGTGTTCATTTAGAAGTTGGAGAACCTTGCCTGACCAGAATTTTGGAGGTGTGCTCTCTAATCCGGCTGGAAATGTCATAATCCTTAATCACCAGCACTATCTTGGAAACATTTGTATTCTGTAGTCCTGGTTGTTTGTTCTGATTTATAAAGGGTTTTGTGAGTATTGGCTTGATGTACATCTAAGGTGGTTCTTGATATGCGCTCTTGTTGCTTGCCATTTGAGATCAAATGACAGACTTCATATGACAGCCTATAGATTTATATATTTGAGATGTTGACAGAGGGCTTCAGTCCTGGGATTTGCTTCTTTCAGTTACAGAAGCTCTGCAGAGTATATTGCAAATCCTATTTATTCATTCACGCATTTAATGAGATAAAGTGTGATTTGAAGGGAGCTTGCTTCCTAAAGATTGTGTGGTTTCTTAGTTTTCATTGTGCAACCTTGGAATTATTTTTTTTTTATGCTATAATTTTACAAATTTCTTTTAACGTCTTAGAGTAATGAGTTGCATAAACTGAAGATATAAATTGCTCAAGATGCTATCATCAACTTTGGAAACAGGAGTGAAGATTAGGGGGCTGCTATGCTGGAGAACTGTTATCTTTTTAACCATTCCCTCTTATCTGTTTTCCAGAGAGCAGATTTGACCTCTGATAAAGATTTATACCTTGACAACAGCTCTGTTGAAGAAGCATCAGGCGTCTATCCAATTGATGATGATGATTATTCTTCTGGGTCAGGTTCAGGTGAGACAACATGTCACAATTTGATTTTTAAAAGTGTGAGAAGTAATGCAATTATTTGAGGAAAAGCTGCGCAGTTTTCCTTTATAAGCTGGAGATGATACTTTTAGTGAGTACCATGAGTGCTTGGCGCTCTGTTTACAGAACACTGAGCATCCCTGCGGGCTGAGTTTTAAATATTAACTTTCTGCTCTTTCCTCTTACTCCTTAGTTGCATCATTTCACTGTGGTATTTTCTCTCTTCTGTCCCTCTGGTTTTTGTGTAGATCTCTCTGGAGTTTAGAAATAAGGATTAGAGAAGGCTTAGTTCTCCCATAGCATAATGCTTATTTAGTAGTCTGTAAGAAAACATAGCAGCAGCAAACTTGTTTTCTCTTCTATGCATTCAAGTTGCCATAAACATGGTGTCCACTGCTCTTTTGTTGTTGTTCTTTTAAATTTGGAAGCCTAGATACTGCCAAAACCATGGCAGTTTTCTCTGAGGTAATTACATCCATAT
Source organism: Tringa tobata (assembly GCA_033628505.1). Lineage (NCBI taxonomy): Eukaryota > Metazoa > Chordata > Aves > Charadriiformes > Scolopacidae > Tringa > Tringa tobata. Next base: position 5,871,308 of record JAHREE010000563.1, read on the forward strand.
AGTGAATAAAGAAATTCATAAGCATAACATACTGAGCTCTCAGACTTAAACACTCATTAGAGGCATGTAGCTAGCTCATCATTTTTCAAAATACTGTCAGTGCAACCTCATTAATCATTTCTCTTAACCTCTTTGTGGAGTGTCTTCTAGACTAGCTAGGAGCTCCAGCCATTAAAAGTTAAGTGCAGGATTTTATGGTAGTTCTGGAAGAGAAATGTCTTTATTCTTGTAAGCATTTGCTGAGCTGTTGTGGAAATCCCATTTGTTTTCCATGTGTGTTACTTATTTGTGTTTTGTTGTGCTTTTTGTAATCTGTCTTTTGATGTTTGTATGTACTTGTGAATTTTTAAAGGGTGAGCCCTTCTTGTGGAACCCTGTTTTTGCTACCTTGTAAGCCACAGCTGAGATTTTTTGCAAGGTTTTTTGTGTTTCCTTTCTTTTGGAGGGTCAAAGATACGTTAAAATTAAGTCTACAGAGGATTGATGATGCTGCCAGGTGAATCCAGGCCCATCGGTCATTGGCACCTGGGTAATACCCTGTATTTCAGAGGCATAATTGGACATCCTTGCTGTAGATTTGAGAGAAAATTTAACGTTTCATTTGAAATAAAAAATAAAAAAAAATTAAAAGTCAATGATTTCATCCGGTTTCCTGTCTGAGGAAAAGTGTGATCTCTGAGAAAATTTCCCTTTCAGTCAGCATCCCATTTTGTCATGACTTCAGGTGCTGGTGACCTTGTAAGCTTCAGGAAAGGAGATAGGTTGACAATTAATAGCGGTATGGAGAATGGCCTGGTTTGGGTTTATTTCATCTCTCTTTGTGGAGATTGGCTGTTTCGAATAAGGATGACTCAAAATGCAGCCCTGCTTTTGAAGAGGAAAAGGCTATAGAAGAACTGGCTTCAGATTTTATTAACCTATCTCAGTGGTAAAGGTGGAACCACTCCAGAAATTATCCTGGACTTCAACAGTAACACCTTGGCTTTCTTGCCTCTTTTCCTGTGTTCAGCCTTGAACCATGGCTGGAAAATGGAGTACATAACACACACTTATGCCACCTCCCTCTGCCAATCTCTTTCTTCCCTGCAAGAAAGCAGGAAAAGTCTCATTGTAGACTGAGGCTAATTGGATGCCACTCTAGAGAGCTCATGTGACAGTACAAAAATCTAATTCTTTTGAGCAAAGGAAGAAGTTGAAGTCAAATAATCTTCTAAGCAGTCTGTGATCCCAGTTTTATGCACCTGAATAAAAAAAAACTCAAGGGAAGCAAATTAGTATCCTCTTTGACCTGTTCACCCTATGCTTACATCTATCTCCATTTTATGAAGTAGAAAGCGTGCTGCAGATGTACCAATGATCAATTTTCTTCACATTGTTGAATATGTCTCTCTTGATGCAGGAACACTTCGTAGTGTTCCTAGCAGGCAGAGCTTTCCCAATCAAGAGTGGTTTGCTATGTAATTCCACTCCAAGCAAACAGATCCAAGATGACAACATGCTGACTCCTTTCTTTGGTATGAAAATTGTTAGCTGCCACCAGGCCTATGAAGATAAACAGGAATTGTCAGCACCACTGTTAATGCCCTTGCAGGTCTGCAAGCAGCATTAACACGGACAAATGTCACTGTAAGCATGACACATTTCTAACTAGAAATTGGCTGAGGGCTTTTTCTAAGGAGAAAAACAGGTGAGGGTGTTCTGTTTTTCAATTTTTTTTCTTCCTCTCATAGCCTTCATGTACATTCAGCTACTGAGGTTCATCTGCCGAAACGTTCAGTATGAATCCTTTGGTCAACAGTTTCTGAAGGCGCCGTGCCTGCTTCCTGTTTGTCCTGTACAAACATCAGAAAGCCCATAGTGAATTCATTAATCCATTGTTTCCTTCTTGCAGCCTCCATCTCAGAGGAGATGCCTCAGTCTGTCATCACTCTGTTTAGTGTAGGTGTTTGTATAATGCACAATAGTAAAAATAAGTTTTCCTGCCAATCTACAACTTGAAATGCTTTTATAACTACTGTTCCTTCTTCCTCTAGCATAAAAGATCTTAACTGAGCTCTGGTCTTGAGAGTAGCTGCTAAACAGCATGACTACCCTTTATGTTAAGGAAAGCCACCACCTCTATTAGATTTATCTATATGTTCTTTGGAAAACTGATTCTTGTGTCTTGTTACTCTTGGTAGACAACTCTATGCAATATATATCAGAATCTGATGCAGATTTTCCTTCCCCTTCATCTCTTCCCCAACCTAATATTTCTCAGCAGCTTGAGTTGAGAAGGTTAGCTCAGGATGAACTAGGTCTAGACTGGTGTTGTGACTGGGAACTGTTCTTGGAGGAAGGTTATGGTAGTGGGGCTGGAGCTTTTCCAAGAGATACAAGAGCAGATCTGCTTTGGCTCTTGGCCTAACGGGAAGTTACACTCCAAGGCCAGAAAGCAGTTTAGGGGTCCAGTGGCAGCGTGGTGTGGGGCTGGGTGAGGGGCAGTGGGGAGGCCTGGGGACCCATGGCTCTAGATAAGGGGAGGGACGGGCGCTCTCCCGGGTGCTGAGCAGGAGCTGTCCTGGGGGCCATGGCTGACGCTGGGTGGTCCTGGCCCTGGTGGCAGTGTGTCCGGCAGGCTCTCCACGTGGGGCAACACACCCTCTCCTGGTGTGCTTCCCCTCCCCTGCTGCAAGCAACGCAGCAAGCATTATTCATTTTTTTACTTTCTGTGGCCCCACTCAGATGTGCCTTTCAGATTGGCTTGGAGCAAGAGATTCTTCTGTCCACCTGCTACACCGGCCCCAAGCACTCTTTGTGACATTGACTGCCTGGTTCTCCAGGTCC
>JAHREE010000563.1:5893777-5989006 GCA_033628505.1 Tringa tobata
TCCTCCTCCTCCTCCTCACAGCGGGCCGGGGAGCGCTCGCCCGCCTTCCCTGCCTCAGCGCCCCTCCGCCGGGTCGCAGCGCTCTCCCGGAGGGGCTGCGCTTCTCGCTGCGGGGGACCCGGTTCCGGCCCCACCGCCTGGCTGGGGGCGAGAAGGGGCAGGCAGGCTGCCATCACCGGCCCGCTTCAGCCCCGTCTCCTCCTCTCAGCGAGACCTTGCTTTAAGGCCCTGCCGGCATGTGCTGGGGGTTCCCTCACCCCCGGAACGGGGCCTTCAGCCGCTGGGCCACGGCCTCGGCGCTGCCGGGCCAGCCCTGCCAAGGCTGGGTGGGATGGAGCCCCCTGGCCTGGCAGCGGGGCGTCGGGCCCACCTCACACCCCGCTTCCCGCTCTGCTCTGGGGGTGGCCGGCCTTCAGGGACGCGGGCGCTTGATTGCGTGGCAAAAAATGCCAGCTTATCCACTCGTTCCTCTCAATTTAAAAGCAAATATTGACCTGAAGTTGTAGTGGGCTCTCAGACACGTTCTTGGGGGGCGCATGGCCGGTGTTGGATGAGGAGCTCTGCCGCCTTCTTGAAACCCACCGAGCTGTCAGCAGTCACTGGCGGAAACTTGCGAAGGGGTAAAGCCCATAAATACCACACGGGTAGCTTAAATGTTCAGTTTACTTTTTTACAGCAGGCTGCATAGTGAAGAGGTCCCAGCATGTAAAGTGGTTTAGTGCTTCTGAGTGGGAAATTCTAGTAACTGGTACCCGTTAGATTTGTTTTGGCGGGACTTTATTCTTTAAAGACTATCTCTTTCAAATCGATGCAAAAGGGAAAAGTATGTAAGAAGAGAGACATTTATATATATACAATTTTTACGTGTATATGCATATACATATTTTATGGAAGTACTAAAATATATATGAAGGAGAGAAAATTGAGATGAAAAAAAGAAAAAAAATGTAAGTTCTGCAAGCTGAATCAGATTTTACTAAGGAAGCATTAGATACAGAGGAGCCTTTTGAATCTAGTGGTTGTGTCTGACAAGTCACAAGTCTGCTCAGAACTACTGAAGAGAAAATTCAGACTACAAGCGACAGATATCTGTTTGCTTGTTGATTACTTGTTTCTTCCCTTGGACTGCAGAATTTTTGGGACTCAGAGCACCAGCTCAGAGAGGACCATACACATGCAACACCTGAAATCCTGATTTCTTCTTTTGTAAGCCTTAATTTTCAAAACTTTGCCGTCTGTGGTTTTCACTCTGTTCATAATTGGATTAATTTTTACTATCTCTGGAAATTGTTCCACATCCGCTTGCCCTTTTGTATCACAAGAATGTAAGAATGTTGTAATCTGTCAATGAAAGGGGAGCATGTGGGTGTTTCTTCTTATAAAGCAATCCTTGGTAAGTCAGTAGAACAGATTCCCTGTATGAGAATGGAAGACTGCTTACATTTATGTCTATCTAGAATGTATCTCTCTATTTTAGCTTGAGAAATTCTTAAGATTTAAGCTAGGGTGACAAAAGTCGGCCTTTATTTTGCTCAGGTTATTTTTTTTTTTGCACGAATGAAAGCTTTTATTAAAAGTCTTTCTCATGCTTACCTACTATCGCTCCTTAAAATCACCTTCCAGTCTTGTCTGGTGCTCCCTCTGTTAGATTATTTTGAATAAAATCTCACATACTTCTTTCCCCAAAGAAACCCTGCAAAGCCTGCCATATCTGTGAGAGTTCTTACATCCCTTGTTTCCTTGTAAATTTCGACTCATTTCTTTAGACATATCCACTCTGTCTTGGATAGCATCTATCAGTTGTGCCTTGCAATCTGTTTTACTTTACCCAAACTTCAATCTTTCAGATGAATCTGTGCAGATAAACTTGGATCAGAGCCACTGCAGCTTTAGAGCTTCATACTAAGCCTTTGTCTTACCCAATCTTGTTTCTTGGTGTTTGAAATATATATAATTCTTTTGAACAGCAGAACAATAAGATACTAAATCAGATAAGAACAGATTGCAAATCTGGGCTGGGGAAGAACAACCTGGCATTGACCCCTGTTGGGAGACATCTGTCAGTAAAAGCTCATATACATTCTTATTTGTTTTATAACACAGTTTTGCAAATGCCTGCATGTCTTTAAAGCCAAATTGGGAAAGGAAGCAACTTACACAGTCTCTTATTGTTGATATAATTGCACAAACTCATAATGCACATGGGATTCTTTTATCTGTTCCTGCTATAGTGTATAAAACTTTTTTATTTTAAGATTGAAAACTTTGTCTTGCCATTTCTTCCTTCCTTTCCAGTTGTGGGAGGATGAAGATGAAGGATGGCAGTACATCTAAGAGATAGCAGCTGCAGGGGTGAAATATTTTGCTTAAAAAAGTACTTTGTGCGTAGAAATGTACGAAACGATTACAATCTTGAGGCTCTACAGTTCTTTCTGTTCTGTCTCGACAGGAAATATTATCTGTCAAAAACTGCATTGCAGTAATCTTTCACGGTTTTGTTACCAAATGTCTGCAATAATCTCAAAGTACTGAAATAAATGTAGGTTCCTTCTTCAGTTGACCTGCGGTCACTTGCATTTTCACTGCGATGGTGATAGTGAATTTTTGGCTCTGATTCTTAATCTCCTAAATGCCAATTACTTGGTTAAGTCAGTATTTCTGGCAGAATCTGTGGAGAATGCTCTGCTCTTTTTTTGTTTCAGTTTTACGATAGAAGAAAAAAATTGTATGTCAGCTTGAGAAAAATGTTAACCTTGTTAACCTGTAGTTTTAAGAACAATACTTTGAGCGCCTTGATCTTTCAAGAGGCTTGATTTCTTTTGAGACAGAGAATGGACCAACGGTGGTGGTGGGGTTGTCTGTCTGTCTGTCTTTCTATCTATTGGGGGTGTGTGTTACTGGATACTTTTTGTGTGTGTGTCCTGGTATGAATAAGAGTAATATCTTATTTCAGAGTCTTTTAAATCTAATTAACATAGATGTGTTTGATTAATTTTTTTCCACAGTGGGTGTGAGAGCAAAATGTGAAAATCCCTTTGGTGCTGTTGCTGCCAAAGAGGGATTCAGTAGAAGTATCTAATGAACAGACATACAGATTCAAATACATCTCAAAGTAGTTGTTTATATATTTTGGCAAAATGTTTCTCTCTACTACCCATTGCAATCAGAGGTATGGTAAATGACCTGTGATCTTGAAAACCTGATTTTCAAAGATACTAATGCAGTTTTAGAAAAGAAAAATTCCAGTCAAATTTATCTCAATTCGTAATTGTCTAAGAAAAATTTTAAATCAATGGTCTTTATGTTATAGTGAGATGGGGTTAATCTTGGGTCAATTATCATAGACATTTCTTACATCATAGGAAATATAAAAAATTAGGATTTATTTTAAATTTGCCTGAGTGACCATCCTGCATTCAGTATAACAGTGGCAGTTTGCACCAGCTCAGGATTTGCCCAAACCTGTTTTGTGACCCATCCCCCCATCTTGTGCAACTGAGAATTTTTGTCACCCTTTTGAAGCCTGTTTTAGTACTGATGTGAGAAAGTTCTAGAAAGTTCTGGGTTTAAGTATACGTGTGGTTTCTTGTGGTTTTGTTTTTTGTTTTTTTTTTCTCTAGTTGCTGGTTATGGTGTCTGATCTTTTACTCAAATGTAGCGATAGTACATTTCCTGCTAGAACACTCTGTGTGAAAGGGAATGAGATCACTCTTCTTCCCTCCCCCAATTTTTCTAGCTTTCATCCGCTACATGTATATTGATATCCCGTGTCTTTAATTTTTATGTTAGTTTTTTTCAGAGGAGGCACTTCACTGTGAATTTACATCAGACAAGTGAGTCAAAAGTAATTTTGTGTTTCAAGTAGCCCCACAAAAGGGGTTTATGTAATATTATGCATGTGCTGATAGGCATTTGAGAAAGAAATGTGCTTTTTGAGGCCTTAAAATGAGATCTGAGCCAATAGCCTCCCTTGGGAAAGCATCCACTTTTTTATCTGTAACTTTTGAAGACCAAAGCATAAATTTGATTTATCTGTAATGGTTTCCCCTTCTGCTCTCCACAGGTTTTGAGATTAGCGTTTCTGATCTTGTTGATTTTTACTGTTCCGAATCACAGGGCTCACCTCCTAGTGCTCTCTCTGGTCATGTTCTCCCATACAAAACATGAGTGCTCTTCCGTGACAGACTACAAAAACACTTCTCAGAGTTTCAGTTTAATGAAATTCTTTATTGCTTTGGAAGCAAGAGGAATTGTAAGTTACTAATTTCTTTAAGAGTGATCATATACTGCAATGGGCTACTAATATTTTCTCTTCTGACAACTAGATAAGGCAGAAAAGTACATTACTAATCTCAGGTAGTGCATTCAGTGCTGCTGAAAAATACACAGCAGAAAATTTCTATGTCGGTGATGCACTAAGAAGAAAAACAAAGTCAACTTGACTTTAATTACTGGTTCGGTTTGGTTGTCTTGAAATCGCTGTTGGGTAAGGAATCCCTAGGGGGTTTTCAGAAGCAAAAAAGTTTCAGGAATAGGCTTGTGTAGGCTCTGAGTTACTTCTCTTGTGTAATTTACCTGCAGCTGCTGCAGAGGTTTCCACCCCAGACACTCTTCTGTCCCTTGGCCAGTGGTTCTCACCCAGGTAGCAGAGGTGGTAGAAAGAGCAGAGCTGTCTGCTCTTCAAGCTGCAGGAGCTGCCACAGTCCAGTCTTCCTTCAAGTAGTACCTCCCCATTTTCCCTTTGGCAGTAACCTACCGGTGCGAATATTCATGATTAATTTCTGCAAACAAAGAATAAGTGTTTTCCACTGGATTGGTTCCCAGAACCAACTTGCTGCCTGACCATATGGACGAGGTTCTGGTGCAAGTGAGTGGAATTTTGGAGAGCGGAGCCACCGCATCTGGGAACTAGATGGACTTAAGCCACAAGTGATCCAAATCTTCTGTTGCCCAGACCAGTGGCTGGTAAAATACACCTACACTGATTTTAATGTACGTTGCCGCTGCAGCTAATGTTTGCAATTCCTGCTTCATTTTGGACTTACCTTTTACAGCTGAATGGAAACCTTGCTGAAAGGGTGATATTGAGCAGGAATATCTCTCTGGCTGCCCTTCAAAGAGTAATGGAATGAGGACAGATGTGCTTGTTTCCAGCAACTGATGCCGCCCGTCAGCAGATACATCTTGCTTTGCAATGCTATCTGGTGTACACTACAGCTGTGATTATTAAAAAGACCTGACATCACCATATCCAATGCAGGTGGATCATACAGGGCTTTTTGGTCATTGTCTGATTTTTGGATTATTCTGGCAAATCTGGTGATGACAGAGGAGAAAGTGGTCAAACTTGGAGAAAACAAACTTGGAGAGAACAACTTAAGTTTTCAGTGTTCATAGCAGGTGACAACATGTCAACAGTGTCTTTAGCCTTACGTCTAAATTTTGACTGGGACAATGACTGTTTTATTTCATTGAAAAAGAGGTGGTCAGAGTAGCATGATTATCTTTCTGTCTTTACATCTGGCAGTAGGGTAGGTGAGCTGAAAACTCATTTGCAAGTCTTTTTCCTAGAGGAAAAGGTATTTCCCAGTGCTAAGGGGTACTTGCGTTAGCGGTCCTCTTATTGCTCAAAGTAGGTCTGATTTTTTGGCCCCAGAATATTGGTTTTGAGTAAAAATAATCCTTTTGACACAACAGCATGAGTTACTTTGTGTTCATAAGGAAGCAAGACTTTATGCTTTTGGAATATAGGAATTTTGGCATAGCTAGAAATGGTTTTATTTTTTTTCCCCACATCACATTCTCCCATCTGATGTTATTTGTGAAAGAAATTTGTGAAGATTGCTTTATGGTTTAAGCTTTTAGGCTGAAAGAAGTCATGCATGTTTTAAGCTTTATTTGAGGAGCTATCATTATCAGTAGTGACATATCCTGTGTTTTTTTGATCCAGATCATGTGGCATTTATTATTATTATTATTTTATTATAATGTTTTATTTAAAGTAGAAGCATTTAAAAAAATGTACAAACTGAATCCTGTTTTGCTGACTGTTATGTTATGTCAGGAGACGAACCCAGCAATTAAAAACTGTGTGATATCATAGAATCATAGAATAGTTAAAGTTGGAAGGGACCTTAAAGATTATCTAGTTCCAACCCCCCTGCCATGGACAGCGACACCTCCCGCTAGACCAGGTTGCTCAAAGCCCCATCCAACCGGGTCTTGAACACCTTCAGGGATGGGGCATGTCTGTGAAGCGTAACTAATGTACATATGCTCATTGTTGTTTTTTTCTTTTTTAAATCAGTGCTGTTTTCTTGTGAGTAGGGTGCACCCCCTCAGCTGTCTCATCATTGCATTTACACACCACACTCTTGTTGGTACCACCATCACTTGTTGGCAGTCGTTGAGGATTTACCAAAGTCAGAGCAGTTATGTTTTGGGGGACAAAATTGACAAAACAATAGTCAAATTTTCTATTTTTTTTTCTTCCCTTTCACATGCTGTTTTATTTCCTTCAGCTTTTCCTCATTGTTTTAATGTTGGAAGATATGGCTCTTCTCCACTGCTTCTGTTCTCAGTGCATGGGTATTAGAATTAAATGTATTCAGATGCCTGCATTCTGAAAAATTGAGAACACACAGCCCAGTTGAGTAGCACGCAGACAGGAATGGGAGCATGGGAAAGTTCCTTTGAAGAATGTCATATAAAAAAAACTATTGGGAGCTTATCAGTATGTAAACTGTATATAAAAAAACAGATGCACACTGGATAATGCATCCTCCCGGAATTATGAAATGAAATGTGCTGGGTAACATCTCCTGTCCCTACAGACAAGCGGCATAGGAAGGATGAAAGTCAGCTAATACTAGCTTTTTTCCTGGAAAACATTTTCAGCTGCGGTGAGGTAACAGCATGGCTGCAACTGTGAGTGGTGGTCTGTGCAAGGACAGCTGCTCTTCTGAAAGCAGAAGGTAACTTCGCTGTAGAAAAAGCCTTAATCTAGGAATTCAATGAGATAGTAAACTTATTCTTGCTGACCTTGCCTGCTCTCCAGGTGTTTATATCCAAGTACTTTGTACTCAACAAGTAGGGCTTGTTGGCATACGTGGAATCAGGGGTGTAGGATTAGTGTTGCCATCAGGTCTGTTCCAATGGATAACTGGGAAGTCACTGTCACCAGGGAGCAGAACTGATATGCAATTTGTTGCCCAAAGCAGTGTTTATGTCCCGGCCTGACTTCCAAATGGTTTCAAAGAAGAGCTTTCTGAGGAGTGACTCTAATGCAAAAATCACAGAAGTGTGGGCACGTGTGGTGAGACCATTGTCCTGAAAGGAGCAGTGCTTCATTGAGAAGTCAAAGATGGCTTTTTTTGGCTGCTTCTGATTGAAGGAGCAGTTGTAGCTTTTGAGAACTCTACCTCATCAGTTGTCCCTGCTTTCAAGCTGATATATGTCATAAAATCAAAACCAAGTGTAAGCGATCCTCTAATACAATGCATTTTAGTTCTGAGACTGATATTTGCAACATCTGGATTCAGTGAAGGAGGCAGAGGTTCTATTTTCTCCTCATACTAGTAACACCAGACCCCCAAATGTTGAATAGTCTTTCTAATCATGCTGTGGATAAAGCCCTCTGAATTTTATGCGATTATGACAGGGCAAATGTGTGGTTTTGAAAATCACCGTTTATAGCTAAATCAAAGTAAAGTGCTCTAAGTGGATTGATTCTGGAAGCTTTTGTCTCCTTAATGGTTGGTCTTGTGACTAGGATCACTTAAAGGCAAGTTTCCCAAAGCTGTGCTTGCAGAGGGCTTTTTAACAGGTAGGATAAAAGCCAGAGGTGTCCTAATACCTGGGGTCCCTGCCCAGTTTGATAACACTGTATCTAAATAGCAATTTAAAGAGCGTCTAAATAGCTTCACTTTTTATTGTGTTCCAGGTGTAACTCCTCCAGCAGACCCAGAAGGAGCTCGTGGCTGTCACCTGCAATAGCAGAAGGACCAGGTGAGCAGAAGGACTGGAAATGGAGCCATAGCCTCTTTGGGCTCTGCTTGGTTGAAGTTCTTGGGGGCTTCCTGAGTTTGGGTGCAGTCACTCACCTGGGCACGGTGTGTTCGTGGCAGCAGTGGTGAGCTGGTTTTCTCACAGATGGCCAGTGCAAACATTTCTCTGGAGTTTGGGAGCTGGCAGCAACGTGTCAGCTTTGCCTTATGCAGTCTGAACTGTGCAAAAATGTTTTAAGATCTAGGAGGAAACTTTTGGCTGTTTGGTTTTGTTTTTTTTTTTTTGCTCCTGTACTTTTTTGACATAATTTAATCTCTGAGTATTACTGGTCAGGTACAGTCTCAGAATCATGTCAGTGCAAAGACAGGGAGATGTCTAAACATAATATTTGCAGAGAGAGGGTTGATCACATTCTGTCTCTAATAGTGTTGCAGATGCTGTAAAATGTGTGCCAGATGCAGTACAATGTGTGCCAGAAAATGACGTGTATGTATACCTACCTAGTCAGCTTATGTTTGCCAAAGTCAGTGTCTTCCCTTAACATGACACTCAAGTACAGTATCAGCTTTTGTATTGTCACATTCAAGACCCTATTAAGCATCTGGATCAAACAAATGGTACCACAGATAGTTTGGCAGCTAGAGCAAAGGACCTGTGAGGATTTTAAAGGATGGACCTCCATTTGTTTTTCTCATACCATGAGATTCAAACAATAATTGTGTTGAGAAAAAGGAGTTTCATAGTTCATTAAACTACCTTCCTTCTCACAAATATTTTTTGCTGTTTTGGAAAGCTGTCTCCAGTGTAGCTTCTGAATATGTTTTAGCAGTGGTACTTTTTTCATTTATTGTGAAGCTGCTGTTGGTATTTGTGCATATATGCTCAATATATACAGTTAACTTTTTGTAATAATCATTTGCTTCACCGCAGCAAGCTTTTGATGAGCTTCTCTTGGTAGCTGCAGGAGAAAGGGTTTGAGTGGTGATGCTAATGGAAATGTGGAGCTGTCACTTCTGGGCCCCTCCTCTTCCAATTGTTTGTTGGTTTTGTCTGTCTGTAGGTGTAAGGCCCTAATTGTCTCAGTGGATTTCTGCAGTGAGTAGCACTGTGGACCATGATTTTAATTGGGACTGTTGAATGCCCCTTGAAATAAAAAAAAAAGTTATTAATACTGTCTTTTGTCATAACCGACTTCTTTTTTTCTTGCAGTAGCAAAATAATTTGATTTTTTTTTTTTTTTTGTCTCTTAAATGGCAGTGAAAAGTAATTAGAAGCTAAATGCAAACCTTATGAATGGTAGCTGTAGTGCTCCATGACCAAATGTGTGCTGCACTGGGGAGTAGCTTTGATGAAGAAATGGTGTTGGAGCTTTCCTTAAGTTCAGAAAGAGGTCTGGTTTTGTTGATGGATTAGTCAAAATTGGCTAAACCCCAGTTTCAAGCTACTTAAGTGTGTATATATCTTGTTTACAGTCTGTTCTTTGCATTGGTTCTTTACATTTAAACTTTTTAAGCTTGCTTTTGTTTGTACATTGCAGTGCAGTCTGCGGTGGGATGGCAGTCCCAATTTTATATTGCCACTGAGCTGTAGCAATATATTTCTGATGTTGACATGTTGGAATACAGTTTGGTATTTGAGTACCAGTATTATCCCCTAGTGAACATGATGATATCATAAACGACATACTTCATAACATATCTCATTGAAATTAATATCCTTTCCCGCCCTTAATATAAGTAAAGAAATGTGTGCATCATAAAAATAATTTTTCTGTCAATTGTAATGAGAAATTCTTGGTGTCGTGCCTTTTTCATGTACTTGTATTTACAATTTCATATTTTGTTGCTCAAGGGAAGGCTTGCTGGGCATATCTTACAGTAAGGAGGGAAAAGATACGAGAGTATCCGTTTTCTTAACAAGTCTAGCAATATGTTCACCAGATTTCTAAGCTTCACAAAACCACATGAATGTTGATACTTTAGCTGTATAAGGAACATACCTTTTCTTGTGACTGTAGAGAGAGACTGTATGAGGAAAAAATAACAAATAAAAAAGATATGCTGAAAAAATACAGTTATTTTAATCTGAAAATTTATTTATTAGTATTCTTAAATATCTCATCATATTCAGCAATGCTGAATAATAATTGACTTAATTTGGAATTGTGGTTGCCACTTATAGTCTGTAAAATGAGATTATAGGTATATAGAGTAAAATAGCTAAAATAGTTTGGATACTTTTGAAACTTGCCTTTTTTGGTCTTTTTCTTTGAAGCTTTTAATAATATGCATAACTTTTCTTTGAACTTGTTGACTTAAAATGAAAATTTTCTTCCATATACAAAGCAAAAAATGCTTTGTAGCTGTGTTCACAGAGGAATATTTTTCTTGTTGTGTATAGAAATGCTAAGAATTTAACCTAAGAGTTTCTAACTCTAGAATGGTATATGATGTATGTAGGTGAGATTATCTGGCATAATTTTGTTAGGACAGGACAGGTCACTTCATCAGAAAACTTGGCCTGTTGTACTCCATTACATCATTGTATAACTAAGGTTACTTATTTTGGTGGTTCATTTTGGCAAATATCCCAACCCTTAGTAGTGTGTAGTCACCTTTAAAACTGAGATTTAATTGCTGGAAGGAGACAAAGTATTTGTATTTTCTGGCCAGAATCTGGAGAAACATAAAGCGTACATATGTTCTGTAGGACTGAACAGCCTTCTGATTGGAGGAGCACCAAGAAGTGCCTGGGAGTGCCAGATACTTGGCATTTTGATGTCTTTCAGCTTTCATAGGGGTGGCAGACCAACTTGGGACAGTAACAGCCATGCACTGACTGTTGTTAAGGAAACTTGGTTTGCTTCTGTTACAGTGTCCATCCATCAGCTTTAGAAACTTTTGTTATCCAGAGTGATGGATTGATCATTTGCTCATAACTCATACCTTCTGTGTTAGGCTTTATCTTGGTATGAAGGTAGGCTTTATCCTTCGGCTGGATGCAATCTGCTAGACTTTCAGCAAAAACTCAGAAAATATTTAGCATCTGAATTGCAGGAATAATGTAACTGTAAGTACAGGATATAAGATGTCTTGTCGAACATATTGTCAAAAAGAAACTTGGTTTAGAATTTTGGGTGACAGATGTTTAAATATGTGACCTTATTGGCAATTCTTGTCTTTGGTGCCTCTGAATCTGGGACTTCTTGTTTCTCTCTCTTGGGCACTTCATTCTTTTCCATAGCCTAATTCATCTCGTCGTAGAAGAAAATACAGAAGTGATTGTAAGAGAAGATTTCTATGGTTATATTACCTCAATAAAAAGGAGGTGCTTTTCTCCTGCAGAAAAGACTGGAAGAACAATATATGGTTCTGAAGAGTTTATGTCTCACTCCTGTATGAATTTCATTAAAAGATATAAGATGTGTGTCTATCCCAAGGATCTTTACAATCAAGAAAGGTTCCTTAAATTAGTAAGAGGCCATTAACATTTTGTCTCAGAATGGGTGTGTGTGAATATATTTTGTTCATATTTTGTATATATATTTTTCATATTTTATTTTTTCTCTCTATGTCTAGAGACAGCTTGTCTTATTTTTTAGACTAGAGCAATAGTTATGGACTTGAAGGAAGTGCCACCAAAGTTGAGTATGAGCTTCACCTGGCGAGCACCAGATACTTTAATTGTAGCCCTATTCTGTTACGCATTGATTTAATTGTCCAAAATCATCTATCTTGCCCTGCCCCTCCAGTTGCCTTTCAACGCCGTCAGCTGGCATTAGCTAAGTACTTTGGCATTCATTGTAATATGAACATCATTGTGTATTTTGGTGCCATTGTTTCCTAACTGCCTTTCTTTCATTGAATATTTCTGTTCTATTCAGTTCTCATCTAAAAATCCCACTGAATTCCTGTCTTTTGCCTCTGAAAAGATAATGTTCTCCCTTTTGAGAACTGTTTGTATTTTGAATGCTCATTAAGAATAATATCAACTGCTACGTGGCCTAGGCATTGTTTGGTGGTACTGTCTTTTTTTTATTTTTTATTTTTTTACTTAATTTTTGTCTTGGCTGTCACTGCTTTGTAGGGAAGTAGCAGACTGATAATTTCTGTAGTTTCACTGTTGCAGTACTCTGTGTGTGGATTATGGTGTGATTCTTCAGGATTCCTGCCATCCATTTTAGCAGCAGCTACTGAATGAGATGATATCAAGGTAACCTGTTACTGTTCTGAGGCTTGCAGGTGAGGAAAGAGTTAAGTGCTGTTTCTTTTACAGCTTCCTGTGTTAAGCTATAGTACTTCCCCAAAACAGAGTATAAATAGGGTATGAACTTTTTCTTTTGCCAAATGGGGAACTATGGCTGCAATGTCTCTGGGCACATTTGGAGCCTCTCTGTTTTAATCTTTAACCTTTAAACATTTCACTGCCTATTCCAATTAAGTCAGGATCACTACCTGGGCGTACATGGTCATACACTACTAGGTCAGATGTAGAAAATAAAGATAGTTCTTCTGAAGTTAGTAAAGGTAAAACAGCTCATGATTTGGTGTTTCCTCTGGAGTTTTACACTATTTGGTCCATGTAATAAGACGTCATATTTTATTCAAAGTCCTGTATCCATATTGTGTTGTACTCTTCCTTTCCTTAGCTTTAGATGTAAAAAGGCTTATTTTAAGGACTTTGTAATTTAAAGGATAACTTGGACTGTGAGTCAAAGCCAAGATTTTCTAACTGATAAACATTGTCCCACATAAGGAATCTTGACAATTCTGGAAAAGCAGTCTTGGGGAATGTCTGCTTTTCTGCTTCACTCTTCAAGATCATAAAGTTTCCCCACCCCCCCTTATCTTTCTAAGTGATGGAAGAACTCTATGACTTTATTTTTAGGCAGAAATCTCCTCCTCATTTTGCAAGTCCACCTAGCCTTCCAGCCATCCTACTCCACAGCTGTCACAACAAACTTTCTTTCAGATGCTATTAAATGTATCAGACATCACTCTGCAGCATGTGAGTTTGTTACCCTGGGGCTTTTCAGTCTATTCTAATGTTATCAAAACCGCTGTGTGATTTCAAGGTTTCCTACATTCCTTGGAGGAAAATCAAATGGTACATGGTTAGGAGACTGATAGATACTCTGTAGATTTAGCAGATCTCTAGCAATTAAATGGTTAATATCCTCAATTTATTGTTTTCTTTCCTCATTTCCCATAACCATGACTCTTGTGAACTCTCTGTATCCTTTTGTCTGTATTTTCAACTGGGATTTTGGGAAAACTTTGCCACACTGGAGAAGAAGCATTGCTGTAGCTTTGTTTATCCTATTTCTGTTCCCTCTGCTCCTCTTTCAGTTATCTGATTGCTGTAGACAGTGTTCTCATCTGAGAGGTTTTTTTATCCTCTTTTATTTTTTTCCATTACATTTAAATAATTTGTATTGTAATGATTCTAATGGTGGTAACACCAGTTAGCCTGGTTACACAGTGTGTGTGCTATAGCTCTTTTACATAAGAGCGTAAAAGGTGAAGATCCAAATGATCTTCAAAGTATCAAAGGCAGTAGTTAGCTATGGACAAAGGAATCAGACAATAGGTGGAATCATCCTTAAACTAGCTGCTATTAAACATATCTTCTTCTGACACTCTGCATTACTCACTGGAGCTGGAAAAGACTTACTTCCCACCTTTAATTTCACCTTTTCTTCTGCATACCTAAGACCTTTCTCCCTTGATTTTTTTTTAATCCTCTCAGCTTGTGTTTATGGCTTCCTTTCATATTCTGAATCAGAGATTTAGTTTGGAAGACATCTTTTGAGCTCACCTAGTCCAAACCCCTGTTTAAGCAGGGTCAGTTGCAGCAGGTTGCCTGGAGCCAGTCAGGTTTTGCACATCCCCCAATATGGACACTTCACAACCTCTCTGGGCAACGTGTTCCAGTGTTTGACCACCCTCACAGTAAAAAAGTGCATATTTGTGTTCAGGTGGAATTTCATGTGTTTCAGTTTGTCCCCATTGCCTCTTGTTCTGTTGGTGGGCATCACTGAAAAGAGCCTGGTTCTGTTTCCTTCATTCTTCCCATCAGGTATTCAAACCAATTGATGAGACTGGTTTATAATTTTTTCTGCAGGCTGAACAGTCCCATCTCTCTCAGCCTCTCTTCACAGGAGACATACTCCAGTCTGTTAATCATTTTTGTGGCCCTTCATTGGACTCTCTCCAACATGTCCATGTCTCTGTTGTTCTGGGCAGTCCAGAAATGGACAAGTGCTCCAGCTGTGGCCTCACCAGTGCTGAGCAAAGGGGAAGGATCACCTCCCTTGGCCTGCTAGCAACACGCTTCCTAATGCAGCCCACCAGGCCGTTGGTATTTGCCAAGAGGTTGCATTGCTTACTCATGCTCAGGTGGTCCACCAGGACCTGCGTGATCTTTCTCTGCCAAGCTGCCTTTCAGCTGGTTAGTCCCCAGCCTGTCTTGGTGCATGAGGGTTAGTCCTCCCCAGATGCAGATCTTTTCATTTCCTCTTGTTTCACTTCATAAGGTTCCCAGCTGCTAATTTCTCCATTGATTCTGAGTGGCAGCACAATTGTCATGTGCATCAGCCTCTCCTCCTAGCTTCATATCATCAGCAAATGTGTTGAGGCTGCATTCTGTCCAAGGATCAAGATCATTAATAAAGATGTTGAAGGGTACTGGACCAAATATTGATTTCTAGGGGACACCACTAGTTACTGGCTGCCAAGTAAATGCCATACCAATAATCAAAACTATCTGAGCTTGGCTGTTGAGCCAGTTATCATTTCACCTCACTGTCTGCTCATCCAGCCTGTACTTCATCAGCTTCCTTAAGAATATCTTATGGGAGACAGTGCCAAAAGCTTTACTAATGTCAAGGTAGACAACATCCACTGCTTTCCTCTCATCTACCAAGCCAGTCATTTTGTCCTAGAAGACTATCATGTTGATTAAGCATGTTTTTGATTTAAGCACGTATGGGCTATATTCAGATCACGTCCTTCCTTCTGTATATAGATCTAGGTGCTGCCATGACTGGATGGTCACTGTCCACTCCTCCTGAGGCTTAATAAACTGAAACTATTTTACATTACTGCCTTTTAGCTTTCTACTTATTTTGGACCACAGAGTTTCCATAGTTCCTAAGTGTAGTTTTCAGAAAGCTGGGAGCCTGCGTAACCCTTTAAGCTGGAGATGATTAAGCCCTGAGCCCTGCTGAAGTTTCTAAAGAGATCAAATTAGATTGGCATAGCTGTGCAGTGTCCAGTATGTGAATGGCCTTCAGTTCTGCTCAGAATGGAAAGATCAATGGTGGTTCCCACTTTTTGCTTAATATGCCAGTGATTAGAAGTCCCTTTGAGGAAGTGAAAGGTGGGACTTGTAGGTTTTTACATGGTCTTGAGAGCTTCACTTTTTAGGAGAATATCTTAAACATGAGGCTGCAGGGAAGGCTGGAATGGGATCATTCTGTGTCTTTTCCACGCATGCAAGATTTATAGGGTCAGAGAAGTAAAATAGAGGGACTGTAACCTTCTGATGAACATTCTTGCTTCCTGGAAGGGTAAGGGCAATCCCAGATTCTTATTCCTAGTGTAGAAAATGGTTAGTTTGTACTAAAGATCCATGGGATGAGATGCATTAATATGGCAGGGAGGAAGGACTGTACTTCCTGAAAGTGTGTTTTCCCCCTTTCTCATTTTGCTCTAAACTTCTACTGAAGAAATTCAATGAATAATCAAATGCATCAAACAATTGTGATTTTCCATTTTGTTTTGTTTTTTGAATTTGGCTGGCACCATTCATTTGCTAAGTCTAACTAGTGATGTGCAAAAATTAGTATTCTGTTTTCCCAGGTGATTTACTGGGTTGATAAACTTAATGTTGCAGAGGCTGGGACAACAGATGCACTATTCTTTCCCTGAATTAGCATAGATTCCTGTATTGCAGTCCAGGTGAGTATGATGTTACTTTACCTAGCAGAGAATTATTTCTGAACACTGCCAGCTTTTGACCAGCTGATGCACAATAAATTACGTTCCCATTCTTGTGTCCTTGCCCAGGGTTTGAATTTAGTTATGCTCCTCTTAGAATGCAGTGGCAGGTAGTGAAATATGGTGCTTGGTGGGAGTGTTACATCCACAAAAACCGCGGAAACATGTCCATGTCTCTTCTCAGTGTTCAGTGGGAAATTCCTGGAAAAAGTATGGCTCTTAAATGCAGCTCTGCTGGGGCAGCCTTTGGAGTGAGGATGCTGCTGGTTTTGAATGAGGCCAGGAAAAGCAAGGGAAGCATTTCTTAGTTAAGAGAAATTTGATAACTGTGGTTTGATTTCTCCATTGAAAAAATGCATGAAGTTGGTAGCTGGGGGCTCTTTGTGGTTGCCAATGCTAATTAAACAATCCCCCGTGCTTTCTGCTTAACAAGTAAATGTGTCAGCTTTGTCTGGTAGATTTTGCAAACTGTTAAACAAATAAAACCCCAAACCTTAAGTTTTTTGAAACTAACTGTACAAAGTTGTTGACTTACTTCACTCAGCAAGAATTTGTCGTATGGCAGAAATCAGATTATCTTGCTTGCTTCTTTGTGGATGATGAGCTTGGCAAAAATCAGGGAATGAGCATGGTCATCCTGAGAAAATTACTGATGTCTCTAGCAGAGGATGTCTCTGAGCATGTAATTAACTGGTCCAAAGGGAAGCAACTCAGGGAAAGTACAGAGCGTAGCAATAAAAATACACCAATAACCTCTGTGTAGTATAACCACAAATAAACAGTAACTCAGACTAGAAAAGGCATTATACAGTTCTCTGTCGGTGTCCTGAGATAACCCGAGTCTTCTGCTCCTGGTTGTGTAAGACCTTTGCCCTGTCTGTCTCGCAGAGAGAGAGGAAATCTGTGTGATAGATTTGTCATTCATAGATGAAATCACAGATGATTTTTGTTGTTCGTCTGGGAAAATGACACTTCGCTGTGAAGAATTTGTTACTGCCTTGATCTCAAGTTTAGGGGACATTTGAATAGTTAAAAGAGAATAGTTTAATACTCTTATATTGCTAAAGCTATTGTTTAACTTGCTATTTATGAAAACACCCATAAAAACCTATGAAAGGCTGGCAGTTTATATTGGTTATCATATGAACTAGACTTGGTGACTCAAAAAATTATGTGGTTGTTTTTTGGGGGAGTTGTTTGTTGATTGATTGTTGGGTTTTTGTGGGTTTTGTTTGTTTGTTGGTTTTTTATCCTTCTGGTGGTTTATGGATCCTGGAAGAGTGATTTAATCCTTTCACTCTTTCTGTTTCTTAATTCTGCATTGCACAGCCGGCATTTCAGGTGACATCTTATGAATATGTAGAATCATAGAATGGTTTAAGTTGGAAGGGACCTTAAAGATCATCAAGTTCAGACCCCCTCCTGCCATGGGCAGGGACACCTCCCCCTAGACCAAGTTGCTCAAAGCCCCATCCAGCCTGGCCTTGAACACTTCTAGGGATGGGGCATCCACAGCTTCTCTGGGCAACCTGTTCCAGTGTCTCAGCACCCTCACAGGAAAGAATTTCTTTTTGGTATCTAGTCTAAATCTCCCCTCTTTCAGTTTAAAACCATTATCCCTCGACCTATTGCTCCACTCCCTGATAAAGAGTCCCTCCCCATCTCTGCTGTAGGTCATCTCCCATTCTTGGGAGCTGATCAGACAGCTCCTACAAAAATGTTGTGGGTTGCCTTTTCTATTTACATTGGTTAATCCGTGCTTCTAAGTGCCTGTACACTAATGTATGCAACATGGGGAATAAATATTAGGAGTTGGAGATCAGTGTGCAGTTGCAGGGTATGATCTTCTTGGGATCATGGAGATGTGGAGGAATAGCTCATATGACTGGAATGCTGCAATGGATGCATATATGCTCTTTGGGAAAGACACGCTGGGAAGAAACGAAGGTGGACTTGCCCTCTGTGAGAAGACAGCTGGAGTGCTTGGAGTTCTGCCTGGGGATAGATGATGAGCCAACTGAGACCTTATGGATAAGGATTAAAGAGCAGACCAATGTGGGTGAAGTTGTAGTGGCTGTCTGCTAAAGGCTACCTGATGAGGGAAAACAAGTAGATGAAACCTTGAAAGCTAAAAGTAGCTTCTCATTCACAGGCCCTGATGTGCATGGTGGACTTTAACCATCCCAGTATCTCCTGGAGGGTCAGCACAGCACATTATAAGCAATCCAGGAGGTCCCTTATGCAGGTGTAGAGAAGCCAGCAAAGAGGGTGCAAAGAGGATGAAGACAGTCTCTTTTCAGTGATGCCCAGTGACAGGACCAGAGGCAGTGGGCACACACTGAAACAAAAAGGAGTTTCCATCTGAACATCAGGAAGCATTTTTTACAGTGGTGGTGACTGAGGTGGAACAGGTTGCCCAGAGAGACGTTGTGGAGTCTTCCTCCCTGGATACATTCAAAAGCCATGTGGACGTGGTCCTGGGAAGCCTGTATTAGATTGCCCTGCCTGAGCAGGGAGATTGAACAAGATGAGCTCCAGAGGTCCTTTCCAACTTCAGCCATTCTGTGATTGCGTGATACGCACTTTTCTGGCTTTCCAGAAGTTATGCTTTAGAGTTACAAGTGCTTTCTTACAGTAACGTATAGGAAGGGTGAGCATTCACATTCGTAGTTCCAACTAGGCTCCTTACTGAGAGTGGTAATTCAGCTTTTCCTAGTGTGCTCTTTGGAAGAATAAAGTGAGTAAGAATCTGACAAAAAGCAGAAGTAAAGTGACAACTGTAACCACCAAAGTTACGTTTGAATTTCCCAGATTCTTCTTTGTCCTAGCATGTTCCTTGAATGAGGAAGGGGAAGTCAAATGAGTAGTTCCTGCAAACTACAGAGACGAAAATTTCTAGGTAGAAATATAAATACACTGAAGCCAAGAGAGGACAGGAATGGAAATGGGACAAGATACATATTAGATGTGATGTCAGAATTCGTTGTATATTAAAGTAACTTCATTATTTAAAAGGCTTATTTATTTTATTTTTAGCAAATGCTGGAAAGTAGTCCAGAATGAACATCTTGAGAAAATGAGTTAATCTATTTGTGGTTCATTGTAACAAACATAAGTGGTGGTCTCTTCACTTAGATCATCCAGAATGGAGCTTGCAGAAGCTTTGAATACAACTGTGGCATGTGCTCACAGAGGCACAAAACTGGTGTAACCTCACCCTTACTCTCTCAGGAATTGGCTTGACTGCTGGTTTGCTGTGTGGCTTCTGGGAGTTAATTCAGGAATATCCTGCAGCAGTGTTCTGTGGCAGGCAGACGAGGTAGATAGTCTGGTCCCTTCTGGCATTATGGTTTACAAAGCTAGTTGGTTATTGTGAAATTTGCCTACTCCATAAAATGACTGAAAATTAATGCTCATTTAAAGCTCCTGTAGTGTGCAATTGTCTGAAATTAAAGGAGGAATTTTTTGTGTGTGTTTTGCATGTGGGCACACACACTTGTACCCTCCCCCCCTACCTTTGTACTGGCTCTTTGTATGCATATAGCATCATGATCCAGAATTAAAGGTAAGTATATTGTCGTGATTCCTCAGGTTAGTTAGTATAAAATGAAGAGTATAACTCTCCAGAAATACTAAGTAAATACAAAAAGGGAAGAAGGGTAACATGGAAATCTTAACAGCAGAAGTTTTTAGTAATACTTCTGTCATGCAGGTCTGATTTACCCATATTTTATCCATATTAGCCATTTAATTGGTCCTTTGCTATTTGTACAACAATTGTTTCCAAGAAAAACGTATTTTATAGAGTAGAGGCTAACATTTACCTTCAGTGTTACTATTTAAGGCAAATAACATTATTTTTCAAAAATATTGGTATTCCTATGAAAGGCCATGAAAATGGCAAAAGTGCTGAATCAAAATCTTTTGGGGCTAGTAGTAATTGTCATTTCACTTGGCTGTAACTAATTGCTATTTTTTAAAATCTCATAATAGATACGGAGCTGGTTTAAAGGCCTAATTTCTTTTTGCTAATTTTTATCATTCAAATTGCAACCGATTTTAAATTCAAAGGACAGTGAAACAGTTTAATTTCTTTTTGTGTATATCAATAAAGACATTTATATTTTGGGTTTGGATAATCATACTTCCTGTCTTATAAAAGAGCTTTGCAACTACTCAAACTGATTCCAGAGATTTTTTTTTTTTGTCAATTCAATTGATAGTAGAGACAAACTGTTGCTTTTATGGGATTGGAAATTTGTGATATCATAAAACTGAGAATTTGTAATGATAGGATGGATAAACTGTAAAGCATTAACAAAGACAACTCTTGGTATTCAATACAGGGTCAGCATCCCTGGCACTGCAACTCTCTACAGTTCTCTGAAGTCAATCCTTAAGAGAAACACCAGTTAATAAGAAATTGTGTTTCTCTGATAGTCGTTGATACAATGAAGAAATTCATACTTTTTTCTTGGGGTATTGGGTCTAAATTGCTCTGACACCTTTCTAGTGCAACAGAAAGTGCTTTCCTGATTATGAAGATAGAAATTAAGAAGCACTTTTATTCATGAATGGTTTAAGAAATGTCCAGGTGTTTTGTGTGAAGACATTTGATTTGGCACTTCTGGCAAATCCTGCTCCTAACAGAAAGGAGATGCAAAGCTCCTCCTGAATGGGAGCAGCCCTGGCTTTTGATTTAGTGAAGGATGTGATTATTTAATGAGATGCAGCATTCCAAGGATGTTTCTGAATACCACAACAAAGGTTGTGTCCAGTTGTTTAAGTATCTTTTTCATTTGCTTTCAATAATTTAGTCACCAAGTTGAGTTTACTTTCTTGCCAGTTCTGATCAAAGCATTTTCCTGATAAATGGATTTCTTCTTATTTTCGTCTGTCTGTCTTCCAATCCAAATAACAAAAGAAGAGTATTGCTGATAGCTCTATTTTTTTTTAATACTCTTTTTTTTTCTTTTTGTCTCCAGCAGGCCATCTGTGGAAAAGAAAAAAGAGAAAAAATGAAGTATGTATTTTTAATATTTTTCATTAATTTATTACCCCAGTATGCTGGGAAGTCTTTGAGAAAAGATGACAGTTACCCAAAAACATTTGAAGACATTAAAAATGAGATAGCTGGCTATACCGATGTTGCTAAAGCTATTATTGATCTTGCTGTTCATGGAAAAGCTCAGAACAGATCCTATGATAGATTAGCAGTTTTTGCTGATACCATAGGACCTAGACTCAGCGGTTCAAAAAATCTAGATGCAGCCATCAAGTATATGTTCAATGCCCTGCAAGAGGATGGACTGGAAAATGTGCACCTGGAGCCTGTGAAAATACCACACTGGGAGAGAGGAGAAGAGTTTGCAATGATGCTGGAACCGAGGAATCACAGCATTGCTATTTTGGGGCTCGGGAGCAGTGTTGCAACTCCTCCAGAAGGTAACTTTTCCTTTTGGAATTCAGTATCACTTGCTTTTTAACACCAAACTGTATTATACCTCTAACAACTTCTTCTCTCAACGGACTAACTGAAGTTTTCTTCTCACTATAATAGTTCTGCAAGAAAAGATGCCAGTTTTCTGTGTCTTTTCTGTATGACATTGCTGTGAATGATGCAGTTTGATATAATTTGGTTTGGTTGAACCAATCTGTAAAATTAGAGAATTCCTGAACTCGCCATTAAATCTATACCTTTTTGTTTAACACTGCTGAACCTCATTTGCAAAGACTCTGCTCCTCCACTGAGGTTGGTCGACAGCTTCTTCTTGTGACCTGGGGTTTTCCAGCCCTTCTGTTTTCTTTTTGGCCAGGGAAGTTCTCCATGGGGTGTTGAGTTCTGCTTTTCTTGCCATGCCCTGTCCTGCCAAGCTCAGCACTTCGCTCTGGCAGAAGACAAGGCAGCAGGAAGAGGAGGAGAATCTCGTGCTGAGCTTGGAAAGCTAAGCATGGCAATTGGTATCTGTCCATTCCTTTCCCCACCTCTTCCCTCTTCTCTCCACTTGCTATCTCATGCTCACCTTGGAAAACTCTTTGGCTCCCCTGTTGCTGAACTGTGTGTTGCCTTTTAGTGGATCATGTGTGATATGTTACTTTGGGAACAAGAATGATCATTAGGTGGGCTCAGCAAAATTCAAGTGTTTTGAATATTAGCTTGCTTGCAAATGAAATGATTTATAAGATTCTCTTGTTGCACATATTGACGTGGGGCTTTCTCAGGAGTGCTATTTTAAGGCCGGAAGACAACCTTCCTCTGCGACTGCTCTCCATAAATAACAACAGACTTACTCCTAGACCAGTTCAAAAGCATTCTTGTTCCTTTATGAGAAAATAAATTTAGTTTAGGAAATAAAAGGTAACATGATACTTGTAATTTTTTTTTTATGAATTGTAAATTTTTGTGATGGTGATCTTAGTATTTGAAATGAAACAAATACTGTGTTAAAGCTGTTTTGTTTAGAAAAAATATATAGCCTTTCAAAACAAAAAGTAAAACTGGGTAATTTAAGGTATGTTTGAAATAAATCTTACTTGGTTTGGGAAACTGCTGCTTTAAATTTTGTCTGAGGTACTTCTGTCATATTGAGGTAAACACATGCCTAAAATGCGAAACAACTAAAACCATTAATAATATCTGTTTATCCCATGATATGTCTAAGGCTTACTGCTTTGATAGGAGAATATTTATAGCAAAAGTTAAACCTACAACTTATTTTGTATCCTTTCCAGTTCTATTCCAAGCTTCCCAAAAAAGAAGCTAAAATTAAAACTTTTTTTTTGCTATTGAGCAAGTGTTACTGAACCTGAAAAGAGAACCGGCAGTTTCATCTTGGCGAACATCTTCACATCCCAAGAAGTCTGCTTTTTACTTCCCTTTCTTAGCTGTGTAGTTATGTGCACTTGCCTTACTCCTGGGTTTGCCTTTTTTCATTTAGAGGGATACTGATCTGACATGTTTAAAAATGGTCACAGTGGCTAATTGTGTCCTTTTTCATCTGTAAAGATCTTATTATACCGACAACTGAGTAGTTGGGCTAGTACCTGTAGCTGGTGGTTTCTTGGAAGATAAGATTGTATTATCCAGTGCTGGTTTGTACTGAGTAATGTTCAAAAAACCCACATTATTCTTCCTCACCTTTTTACTTTCCTCTGAGATCTGCTGTGTTTCTGAAAGATGTGTGTGTTGGTGCTAGAAGACTGCATGGCAATGAGATCTCTCACAGAAGAGCGGGTAGTTTCTCACACTTGGTGGAGTCATTTTGATTAAATTGCTTACCTTCTGGCTTAAAATCTAGCCTACTGTTTGCGGCTGTTAACAATTTTTGCTGGTCTCATCTTGCTCTGTGTCAGCAGTGACAGATTTTCATGCTTGAGGGGGTCATGTGGGGTAGCTGGTCCCTGGTGAGTTTTTGGCTCTTGTTCTCCCGATGGCTGGACTGGCCGCCTGGCTGACGGAAATGCCTGGCGAGAGCGCTCGTCACCAGCCTCTCCGGGCAAGAGAATTGCAAGGTGTGCTGCTGTCCTAAAACTCCTACTCATCCCAAGCATGGAATAAAAAAAAAAAGTGTGGTTAGCCTCTTGAAACCACCGCCTCATCACTTCTGAGGAATTCATTCCTAGATCCGCTCCCTCTGCTCTAACCAGCTGGTTGTCACTGTGCCCTATTCCTGAAAAAAAGGCATAGACAGACAGCTGCCCTAAATCACATTGGAAATATTTGAACAATTTCCCTCAGTGAGGGAATATCGGCAGTTCTGATTTGTCCTGTTTTAGCCAAGAAGCTGTGGGAGTGAGTCATCCTGTAATCAAAATCAAAATAATTGAGGTGCTTGATGCTGGTTCTCCTGGCATTGCACTACTGTTGCTGCATGGGATCAACCCAGGGAGATCTACTGCTGCCACGCTGAGATTTGCCAGAGGGACACGTTAAAGGTCAAGGATTGGCTTTTGGATATTGGCTCCATGAATCTGGCCATTGGCACCTGGGTTCTGCCCAGGGACAGAGACACCCTTCAGAGCTGCCTTTAAAGTGGACTGTGCAGGTAATTCCTGAAGGTATTTGGTATTAACTTGGTAGTTATTGTGCCTTTAAATCAGTGTTCCTGGCAGGATACATTTTGGACCCCTTATTTTATGGACCACTGGCTCTGTAGAGCCCTGACAGATCCCTTCCTTGTCATTACTGATGCCTCCTTAGAGCCAAAGGACAGCACTGGCTGCACTTTTTCTCTTTTAAGGTCTAGAGGTGGGGTTAAGATGAGAGCGGGTGACTCCCCCATCCCAGCAGGAGGTACAAGAGACCATTTCTTGCATTCTCATCCTCTCAGTTATGTCCTGTATTCCTCCCTTCCCGTTATGTGCCCCCAGGCTTGAGACCTGATGAGCTAAGAAAATAGGAAGCATTGGCAGAAACTTGAAAGTTGGTTCTCTCTGGATGTGCTTAGTGCTTCATGCTGGACTTGGTAGCCGCCGGTGCCCTCACAACTCCTCCTGGAGCTCAGCTCCCCAGGCTAGTGCTCTGAAGGGCTCTTTATTAACATGGCAATAGCTTAACAGTAGTTAGAAACCTGGTTTGGATGTTGGAAATTCAGGGTTTATTTGGTTTATTTTCCCTTCTATCCATGGAAATTCCAAACAGTGTTTCCTAAGAGTGACCCAATGGTCATGCTGAGGCTATTCACTTTCCATTTCAGCATACGCCATGCGAGTGTGGAAAAAAATATGTGATCTTTGGGGCAGGAACAGGAAGCCCCATATAGTAGCAGTATTTTTCCTGTGAAGCCTGAGCCAGCATTGACTCCAGGATACAAGGAGTATCTCTTCCTTCTGTCTATCTAACCCATGCCTATGGGGTTGAAAACCTTATGGGACATGGATAGAGCTTTGCCCGTTTATTGGATTTGCTGTGATTTGCCCACTTTGGCTCAGAAATGAGGTTGGCATAGAGCTGGTTGGCTAACTCGAGGTTGGAGCAGTTCTTCTGATGATAAGGCAGGAGGCTTTTCGGTACCTTGTGATCTTGTGGATAAAATCCACATTTTCCTATTTTCTTCTTTGGGACTGGGCGACGTGCCAGGATGTCAAGTTTCCAGATTCGGTCTGATTTACGCAGCAAAAAGGGCAAGCACAGAAAAGCTTAGTTTTTTATTGAAGAGGAAAAAAAAAAAAAAAAACCAAAAACGTTTTCCCTCTCAGTATGTCCCAAGATTTGAAGGTGTTGGGTCAAAGAGAACGTTTTCACTTCCTTTGATCTCCTTACAAGGAAGGAAAAACTTTCATGCCTGTCTTAGTGAGAGGGAGAAGAGAAACAGGAAACACAGAGTGACCTGGCTTTCAAGAAGTCAGCAGAGATTGAAAATGGTCACTACCTCAGAGAAATGGGTTCCTAGGTAACAAACAGGACTGAATGTTACGTAGTGCTCAGTTTAGGGAGTTGACAAACTGGAGGTTTACCATATTTAGTCAATGTCCTCGTCTCATTTGCAGTGTTTCAACATTGGCAAAACATACAGATATATATAGAGAGACTGTGTTGATTTCTGGTAGTACTGATTATATCCCCCAAATTCTGAGAAAAATAGAGATAATTGTTGCTTTGAGGATCCCATAATTGAAGGAAAGTAGTAGTTTAGCAGATGTTTGACCATAAAGTATCAAAGAATTCATATTTTTTGCATGTGTTTTAAAATGCACTTTTTTTTCCCTAGATGGGTAACCCTGCCCTGTCATTTTAAAGAAATACTGACAAGTAGAACAAACCCCAGAATGCAGCCTGCCCAAAATGTCTCCTTGAAAAAGGAACTGTCTCTGGTTTCTATGTACTGTTTGTTGCAGTGAAACTGAAATAATATAAATATGAAGATCATGTATTGGCAGACTTTTCCCTAGTTTTTGTGTTTGAATCATGGGCTTTTCTGTTTAACTATCAACAACATTTGGTCCAGTCTTGCTCTTATAGAAGGTGGTGGGAGTTTTGCCACTTAGATAATATGAAAATAGTTCCAGCCTGTCATTTATAAAATGGGTATGATATGTGTCTCAAAGCTGTTGAAGGCATGTGCCGTTGCCATAGGCTCAGTCTTTTTAAGCCTAGGATGCTGCTGAAAGAAGTGGTCTGGCCCCAGTCCTGGTTGATGTGTTTTTCCCCAGTGTTGACCCTCCATTTTTTGTTTCTCCGTGGTGAAGTGAATTAGAGCATTTGTCTAGGTTAACAAAAGGCCAACAAAAAAGTTATGTTTCATGTGTATCAGAGGAATAAGCCTTGAATTGCCAGCATCTTTGGATGATCACTGGCCTACGGGGAGAGAAGGTGATCCTTCTGGAGGGACTAGGGTAGCCCCAGGGGGTTCAGTGCTGAGAACAGGGGCGGGAGAGAGTCATTGGCATGAGAGCACAGTGCAAGGCCCTCCGTCTTCACTGGATCCCTCTTTTCCTAAGCGTGAGGAGCTACTGATTCACATCTTGAGACCATGAGCCTCAGTATTGTGTGCCTGGATTGTTTATTATTACTTAGAGCAATGCTGTTGTGGTATGATAATAACGCTACTGTTTTTCTTGGAATGTAAAAGATGACGTCCGTGAAGGACCTCAGACGCTGTGGTGTTCATTGGCCCAGTGTCTGGGTGAAAAGTTAGTTCAGTGGCATTTCAAAGACATAGAGACTAGGAGTAGCTGTGTGGCTTTGAGGTGGACATGCTGTCTGGGAAGGACATGGGTTCCAGTCACCACTTTAATGAATGTTCAAGTGAACTATATGGCTTGGCAACAGCGAATATTGAATTTTCAGGTCTTGGCCCTTTCCAGTGTCACTGTGTTGAGTGGGTTTTCCCCATGGATGGTAAACCCAGGCTGAAGCTCCTGCCTCACTCTAGTGGAGGCAGGATTCAAAAAATGATTTTCTGCATGTGGGGGGGACGCATGTACAGCTGGGTGACACTGTCACTTTCCCTCACAGGGGACAGCTTGCAGTGATTGGCATCTTGACTTGCTAAGGAGGGAAAGGTTACCCTCAGTACTTCCTGCCTTGGACAGCTGTGTGCTCTGAAACTGGATTTTCTGGATCCAGTGCTTGGATGCCTGACTCTCCCCAGGCATTGCACAGCGAGCCTGTGTCCTGTGCAGGTCGGCTCCTGGGAGAACCAGACCTGTTGCCCTGCTCTTTTGGCATCCAAGGCTTCATACTGGAGGTCCGGTCCAACCCCCGTGCTGCTAGGATTTGCTGCTGCACAGTAAACTACACGTTACTGAAACCAAACTGTTCTAATGAAATCCAGTACTTACTGGAAAATTGTAAGTCATATTGTCGAAAATTTAACTATTATATAGTGTTTATTTTTCTCTGTGCTCTTCTTAAAGAGCAGAGTAATAAGTTTAGTCTCTGTGCCATGCATCAGAGCTGAAAAGCCTCATATCCTTTTGGATAACTCTCCCATGTAATTTTAGTTTCATGAAGTAATTCTCTTTGCTGTTCCACAGGGTAGGTGAGGTCACATTTTCCAGAAGTATATTCACATTTTACAAAATCTTACTTCCTGATAAAAGCCCTCTTTGTCATTTCACAGTTCCCCTAAAATATTGTATCTTTTCTTCATATTATAATTCTTACATCAATATATATTGATATGTGATGATAGAGCAAATGTGTTTCTAGGTGTTAAAGTATTTTAAATTTTCAGTACATGCTAATAATTTTTGAGGGAGAAAAAAAATAAGTGATGATATGAATCTTTCATTTGCTTCAGCCTGACACCAAGCCTTAATTTGATGAGTTCATTATGGACCCAGAATTTGGGTTTGTTTTTCTGAAAACCTTGTTGAATTACATGGGGCATTGGGGGAAAGCTGAACTAATTCCTAGAGAGACCTGAAAAGCAACATGTTTTTAAAAGAGGTAAGATAGACGTTGAGGGGAAGAAGGTTTTCAGGACTGATTTTAGAGGGTGCTGAACCTAAATAGGATATAATGCCAGGTCCCTAATCTTTACTTAGCTTTCAAGAATATATTTGCCTTTTCTCTCTACTTCCCAAAACCTTCTTTTCTTTGATCTGTCCCAACAACTCCCTTTCTTCCCTATCTCCATACATAGATACCTTTTTCTGTGTTGCATGCTTCATCTTTTTACGTCCTCATCCAGGGTATGATCCTGGCACATGATCTGGTTCTGTGCAGGGTGATGTGGCATCCATGGGCCAACACTGCCATTTTTAGCAGAGAACTGCACATCCCAGCTGCTACCTTTTAACTTTGTATGTTCAGCTCTTTGCCATCACCCATGCAAAAAAATGTCAAGGTTCTCTGTTACGCTGTGAAAGAACCTACCTTGCAAATAGACACAAGGCGGTACAGGTGGGCCATTTCTGAAAGAAGCAGAGGCATGGTCCTTTTATCCTAGGGAGATGGTTGTGTCTGAAGGACAACTGGATCAACCAGGCTGAGGTCAGAAAAGCCTGGGGTTATCACGTGCATGTGCTTAATGTCAGCATGGAATACTGCATACCTTGATGTGGCAGCTTCCAGGATAAATTAGCTTTGTGGGAGAGCTGAGGTGGAAACGGAGAAATCTGAGAAGTGGCAGCCATCCAGTAGACAAGAACCAAGGGAATCAATGTGATCTGATGTCCCTGGTCTGCGAGGCAGGGCTGCAATCATCAGGTAGGCTTCATGCAGTGCTTTCGAGGTGTGCTGCTGCTCCTACTCTGTCTTCTTTCTACCATGAAGAAGTGCCTTGATTTCCTGCTTCTGGTATCCTGATATCTGGTTCTGATGAATGGAGAAGCAGCACTCTGTCTCCCTCTTGCTCTTATGACTGCAGAGGCTGGAACACATTTCAGATACATTCTTCTGCAGTTTCAAAATCTACCCCAATACCAGAACAATTAGATGTGTTGTTGACTTTTTGTGTTGATACTTTAGGCAGTATTTTATGCTTAGGATGCAAAAATTTTCAATATATAGCACACACGGAAGTTCAGCAGCAACTTAGTTCGTGTAGTTTCCAGCTTTACTGTGTCTAGACCTAAAAATGCCATATTTTGTTTTAAGAGAAAATTGCCTTGCCCATCTCATTATTTATTTGACAGTGGCATCTTCAATGCATGGGGATCAGCAGCATTGCTGTTCCGTAGCGTGATTTGTAAGAGAAATCGTAATTCTTATGTTAAGGCAGTGTGAAGTAAATTAAGTTTGGAAGGTATGTAGGGGTGAGTTGTTCACTGCTGTTACTGAAAAAAAAATTGTTGTCAAATTAATGATGGCTGCATTTAGTTTTGTAACTACATCTCAAAGAGACTGTTGCTTTTAACTGAATGACAAGAATAAGACTGGGGGGAAAAAGAAGAGAGTAAGGCTGTAATTGAGTAGTAAGGAAATAGGTATCGAGTAAGATTAAACAGCATGCAAATGGCATTTCGTCCTGGCTTTGTTAAATTCTTTTAATACAACATTTCATTGTAACTAACTAGGTTGCATTTCTGTGTGTTTATGAGGTGAGTGTTCTAGGATAGTAGTAAATAAAAACCAACAGAGACTAGATTCCCAAATCTCAGGGATACCTGGTACTCGATACAGATACTAAAATGGCTTAAATGTTAGCTGCATTTAATCTTGGGGAGAATAAGTTATCTTTGAGCCAATCTACTGGCATGATTGCTGGCAGGTAAGGAGGTGGCTCTCCAGACAGAATTGTTCATGCCAAGAATCAGACTTCTGATGTATGGCAGTGTTGCAGACAGCTGATTTGCAGATGCTTTATATATATATATATCTATATGTATAAAGTTGAATTTTCTGTAGCTAATAAAGAGTAACTGCAATCAATCTTGCCCTCATCCCGCCTGTGACAGATTTTAGACTTTGCTAATCCATACCATGCCATTTATTTCAACTGGCAGTGTTATCATCAAAGTTGTGGCATATCCAAGTGTTTAGGTAGAAACGTACGCTTTTGCGTACAGAGGACTTTGTAATATATAATTTTGTTGGTAAATTGTCTGCTTCTTCCCATCATTAACACCCTTCTTGTACCTCAGTTCTCAGAAATGGCAGGGTGCAATTTACTGTTTAAGATGAGAAATGAGAGGAAACCCGCAGTACTACCTAGATTCTTTTGCTCACTAGCCCTATGCAACAATATGTATAATGTTTCACATGGTGAGAACAAATAAACGGTCTTCAGTTTCATGTAGTCAGCCAAGTTTATCATGTTTGTAATTCTGTCTTCTATGCTTCATGCCCTTAACTTAGCTAGTTCACCAAATGCTCCGTATGCATCTCTTGGACTGCAGGGGTTATAATCTTTATATCTTGCTTAAGTAAGCAGGTGATCCTGCTCCCTTCTTACATGGATTACATTCTGTTCAATACCACACAGACAACCTCTGGGTAAGATAATGACAGGAGTAAGAAAGAGATAGAACAGCTTTTGACATGGGAAGCAGAGCCTTGAGGCACTGAAGTGGTAGGAGATGCTCGGGATAGAGGTCAGTTAATTTGCTTAAAGGCTCAGTAAGGTGAGGCGTTTCCCATTTTGAAGAGCAGTAACTCATTCCCCTTAAACTGATAAACTGTTGGGTTTTTTGTTTTATTTCTCCCTTTGCACAGGAGGTCTTGGGGTGGTTTTGTATGTTGTGTCCACGTATTTAAGATAAACATTGCTCTTGTCACTCAATAGATGAGACCGAAATGGTATAAAATGGAACTAAAATGCAAATGAGATGCTGAATTAGACAGAAGTCACACAAGAGGGAAGTTTTATTTTGTTACACAAATCACTGTGATTAATGCTTTATGTACACTGTGCTGCCATTAAGTTAAACTTGCAGAGAGAACCTTTGTTTTGTTTTGTCAAAGGATGGCTTTATTTAGCTTCTTTGGGAACATTCAAAAGTAGAGACACTGGGCTGGAGTTTGTAGCTCTGCTTTCTTTTCCTTGGCTTTAATTCCCACAAAGCTTACTGTACAAACTCCTGATGCCTGTCAGCTAGGGAGGGCGATAAATGTACTTCTCCAAGATGCTTCTTAGGGATTATAGATAGTTGTTAGCTGTGTGTAGAATTCTTTAAAAATCATCCAGAGTTGGTGTTTGTTCATTAATGCAGTAATGCCAAGAAGAGTTACATTCCTCGCTTCCCAGTCACTAATACAATGTGTGCCCTTCCAGTGCCTGCTGCATGATCCAAGTGGAGCACTGCAGAGAGCTAATATGAAATACGAATTGCAGTGTCAGCCTACTGAGACCATGACTTTTCTTGTGGAAAATGAAATTTTGCAGATACCTGGCTTTATTTCCAGTGGCGCGGTTCCATACCCAGAATGATCCTGTGGCTGGGATGCTCCTTAGATAGGCAGCTGAACCTGCAGTTCATTAGAAACAGCTGAAGTCCGTTACTGTGCTCACCTACTTGCCAACAACAACTAGTAAAATTTGAAGGTGATTCTCTGCCTCTTTCTGTAAAGTTAAGAAGCTGAATAGTTATTCAGTTAAAATTTTTACACTAGGTTAGTTCTCTAGCTAAAACTCACGGGCTTTTGCTGTAGCAGTAGATGTCTCTTGCCCTCTTAGTGGTGCATTCTTAAGAAACCAAACCTTTTTTGTGAAACAGTTTCTTTAAGGTTTTGAAGTATACTACAGTTTGATCTTAAAGAAGCCACAAGCCTAGATACACTGGTGCTGGGAGAGATGATCTTCCTATTTTTCTATTAGTTCTTCTCATGTATTAGAGTCTCAAATACAAACCTTTAAAATCTTCAAATAATTCTTGTGCCACAAAAAAAGAAAAAGGACTTTCAAGGAGAAACGTTTTCTTCTTAAAAGCATGATAGTTTGATTTCTTTGACAGACCCTTACTAGACATTTGTTATTATTTTTAGTTTTCATTGATGTATTTTGTGGCATTTAGGTGAAACATACAACACTAAAATTTCAGGCATCCATTACTACCCATATTGTTAACCAGTTTCTACTTATCCCTGTAACCAATCAAAATAACTGGGTTTTAAGCATAGTGGTCGTATTAATTAATTCTTAAGTGCTGTAAAATATACTTCCTCAATGTTCTAAAAAGTGGGTT
This sequence comes from Tringa tobata, assembly GCA_033628505.1. Classification (NCBI taxonomy): domain Eukaryota; kingdom Metazoa; phylum Chordata; class Aves; order Charadriiformes; family Scolopacidae; genus Tringa; species Tringa tobata. The sequence goes on from JAHREE010000563.1 coordinate 5,925,856, forward strand.
CTAAAATCTGGGTTTGGGAAAAACTACTTGTCTATAAAATCCTTTGTTTTTTCAAGCAAGATAATACAGCAATTTAAAACTATTCCAACTATTAAAAACAAAGAACTGGGTGGGATCTAACTTACCATGTGTGAATAGTTCTGCAGAAGCACCTGCCTGTGTTCTCTGTTAATAACTGGCAACGATGGGTACCTGGGAAAACTCCCAGAGGGACGTCCAATATCGTTGTCGTATTCTCCCAAATGAATTTTTTTTTTTTAATTTATAAGCATACTGCAAATTTTGTTGAAGCTGTAAATCCTTAATTTTGTTTCATTTATGGATTAAATAATTTTATGTGTTTCAGTCTAAAAACATGTGCTTCCAGTTGTCTTATGTTAAGCTAAGTTGTTTAGCAACATATCAAAACAATTCCATGAAAAGATTACTATCTTTTTTTTTTTATTAATCCCATAGGCAGCTTTTGCAAATGTTTTTGTACTACAAATGACTGCAGTGAGGCATTAAAGCACATGCAGAGAACAGAATTCCCCCTGTGTATCCTTCTTGCTGTTCCAGTTACGTTTTAATACCAACCTCATCGCATGGTTTAGAAAACTGTGTGTACTTGGTTCAGGGTGCTATTACAGCTATTTAGTACCAATCCCTGATGAAGAGTTTTACATAGTCTTCCTTTTCCAGTAAGAAGTTAAATCTGATTTCCTGTGTTCTGCTCAGGCCATGCCTTTCTGTCAGTTAAAATTGGCTTTAGGAGGGTTGTAGGAAAGCAATGTTAAAACCACTGTAATGTTTTCTTTCAGGAATTACAGCGGAAGTCATAGTGGTAGCCTCTTTTGATGAACTGCACAAAAGAGCTCAGGAGGCCAAGGGGAAGATTGTTGTCTACAACGAACCTTTCATCAGTTACGGTGAAACCGTGCGATACAGATCACAGGGAGCAGTGGAAGCTGCTAAAGTTGGATCAGTGGCATCCCTCATTAGATCCATTGCTTCTTTTTCTATTCATAGGTAAGTATTTGTCTCTTTTCTCCCTCTGACTCACGTTTCAGCCATTAGTTCACGTGTTGTTTCTGGGCAGGCATTTTTGTTCACTATGACTTAAACGTTGCCAGCTCTGAGTGGGTGTTCGGGTTTTGAAACTGTTGGCTGCACAATAGTTCTTTTCCCCTGTGCTTTGTCATTTTTTCAAAATGTTTTCATTTTTTGTTAACGATCCAAATTTTGTATGATATTTGTTTTAAAGAACTTCCTGCATTGTCAAGGCTACCATAAATATTCTGAGATCAACCAAAATCAACTGCCTTTGGTGACAAAATGCACCAGACTGTTGGTGATGGTATGGACTGGTCATTCTGTATATTTGACTAGAATGTAAGTGTACAGTTTTTATTGTATTGGTAATTTTCCTGGCACAAGGCTGACTTGTTCTAGATGGAGTAGTTTGCTTTGAACATAATTATTTTGAACACTTTAGCAGTAGGGTTTGTAATTCTCACTCTGCTTTTTAAGGTAGGTTGAAATCATGATTTCTTAAAAATTAAATTTATTTAGATGTCTCGGTATGTTATTTCTTATATATAGTTTTCACATTTCTGAAATGAGTGTTTTTAGTTTTCTGTGAGGTATGTATTTTTCTAATACCTTTCTTTTTTTGGACAATATATATTCAGAGCAGTGCAGGCCATTTATTCCGCCACCCTGTTGCCCAGTGAGTATTCACCCGCAGAGGAATCATCGGCAGTAGCTAAGCTGAGCCTGAATGTATGTCACATCATAAACTGGAGCCGTGTTCTTTTTGGATAACATCATGGTTTCTTTCTGATCTCTGGTCCTAGATTTTGTTTCCCCATAAGTCCAGGCTTGGAAATGGGAAGGGGTGGTATGGCTTTGCACCTTGCTTGGGGCTGGGACTGGGAATTGGCCGGGACAGGCCCTTTTTCATGCTTGATTCCACCATTTCAGGTCACATCTCAGCAGTGCAAGCATCACCGTTTGTGATGCTTCAAGAAGTTTGAGAAATGCAGTGATGCCAGCTAACTGTATTGGATCATGTGCAGAGCACAGCTCTGCTGCCAGTGTAGCTGCTTGTTAGAATTTTTATGTGTTCCATATTCCCCTAAAGAATCCAACATTACCGGTTTAAAATACTTTTTCAAAAGTAAAGTACTTTGAATTCAGATAGTATCTAAACTACATGACTATATTTCTTGATGCTCAACAGATGTAGCAATGTTTATAATATATTTTCTAATACCTATACTTTTCTAATAAATTTTATAATAATTGACAGAGTAGAATATGTTTCAAAAACAGTTTTACAAAAAATTATATGTTTCCAAAGTAGTCATATTTAGTATCATCAAAGAATATTGCAATCTATAATCTGTTGATTATCTGAAAACTGGAAGAGGATCTGAACACTGATCTATCCCATCCTTAGTTCTGGTGCCCTGCAGAGGTGTTCATTTGAAAGCAATTCTTTGCATCTTCTGTTTGCCAGATACTGTATTTTAACATGTAATGGAAAATTTAGAGATGAGGAACAGAGGTGGAGACTGAAGGTAGTAAAGCCTGTTCATTGTGTCTGGGCACTGGCATTACAGCTATTTCAGAATTGTGTGAAAAGAGAGGAGAAACAGATGCCAAATAATGTTTGTTTAGAAGTATTGAATCCTTGATCGAGGCTGGGAGCCGAGGTGTCATTCCCAAAAGCAATTTCAAATTTAGATGCTGCCAGGAAGCGTTTTTTCATGAAATGTACTTTCTGTCCTTTCTTCTTTCACCTTCACTTAGAGGTTTTTTTGGGTGGGGGGAGGGATTGGTTAATCTGTTTTTTCCTGTATTAAGGGAGGTATTCAGGTCCAGTCCATCACTTGTGCCACTCCGTGATGCCTAGATATGGTTGTCTTGTTTCTAACAGAAAACAGGTATTGCTGTAGGCAGGCTGGATTTTCTTATCTCCATGCCTTCTCCTTTGTTTTCTCTTAATCAGCAGCTGTGTGTCTCCTTGTCTGTCCTACCAATGTGCTGTGCTGGGTGGACTCTGTGCTGGATGTGGTGCTTCTTGTCAATCAGTGTCTGGGGCCCTGTTTGTTCAAGTCACTTACCTTTTGGATTGACTGATGGGAAATATTCTGTCGCTGCGGGGAATAGTGTGTTAGAAAGGTGAGAGATGAAAGGTAAAAAGACTAAAAGGACGATAAAATACTTGTAAGTGTTGTGAAAGTAAGTCTTGCATTCTTGCAGTTTGTATACTGCTGCTTTGTTGACCAGAACCTTTACTCCTTGGGCCTGTGTGTTTTACATGTGCACCTATAATATGAATAACTGATAATGGGATTGTGGCAGTTCTCCAAAACATCCTGGAAACACCTTAGAAGAAAATACTCTTTTTCTGATACAGCACTGTCCCACTTTCCTCATGTGAATGAAGGGTAGAACATCACAATTTTCCCAAAGCTTTGATGTGGTAGGGTTTGGAGGTGGGTTTTTTTGGTTTTTATTTTATTTTTTTAAGATTTCAACCCCTTTTGGACAGTGGGTCACTTATTGTTATTTGCTTACCCTCTTTGCAACAGATTAAGCTGGCTGGAACAATGGAAGCCCCTTTGAGGTGTGATTTCCAGGTAATATTGATTGGTTAAAACCAGGTACTTTCTAGTAGATGAATGTTTTAGGCTTACTAGGGCTGATTATTAGAGCTTACTGACAAGACAGAATTGGTAAAAATCACAACATCAATTCAATCAGTGTTCTCTTGCTGGCAGCTTGGTGGCTGTTCCTTGTTCCAGCGATGGCAAATGGCTGCCACATTGCCAAGGGCAAAAAGTGTGAAGGGAACCTCTAAGCAGGGATTACGTGGACAGTTTATTTTTCTTTAAGGTATGGTAGGACAGCTATGGCGTGAATGAAACTGCCTGGGGACTCGGGCATCCAAACTCCGGATGAGGGCAAGAAGGGATGAACTTGAATATACTCAGGAAAAAACATTGCTGTGTTTCTACTGGGGCTCATGCCAACTCATCAGTAACAGTGAAGGATCTGAAGGATTTGTTGTTGAGTTTCAAGGAATGGATTCGTTTATTTAGGACAGAAATGGTGAGTAGGAAATAAAATCAGCAGCAGCGTCTCCCTTGGCCTATGAAGAGATGGCAGTATTGGTATTACCATGTTGCGTGGCAGTTGTGTCTTGTGGCATTGTCCTCATGTTATGTTACAGTCAAAGAATTCTCTTGCTACTTTAGAAGTGTTATGTAAGGGTGAGTTTTGTTACTTAGGAAAAAGTCACTGTAACAGATAGGTGATTTTCACTGCCCTCCACTCAAATGGTGTGTTTATGACAGCCTTTTCCCAGTAGCAGTTTCCTGAAGAACTGGCAGTTTGGTGGTGAAAACATTTGAACATGGATATTAGGAGTTAAGAGTAACAGAACTATTTTTAATAAAACTTCTCAAATAACATGTATTATTGTAATCAGTCAACAGTATCCTTAGTATTTGGCTTTTTGGAGAAATCCGGATGTTGACTTTTTTTGCTTTAATAGCTTGACTGTGTGGTGATTAATGGTCATGTACAAGTTAAAGTAATGCATACTTTTACTGTTGTGTACAATAAACTCATGGGTATTTCCCAGTTTGTAGTAGATGTTTTTACAGCAAAAATACGCAATTTACAAGGCATGGTTAAAAGCATGGTTGTAATAAGCTAGCCGTAAGTCTGGTTTTTTTCCTTCCTAGCTGTAAATTTTTAGAATATTTTATAGATAAAAAGTATCCTTTAGCGATTGAAATGGTCCAGTATTTATCCTGTGGTGAATGTACTCTTATGAATCTAAAACTATAAGTAAACCCTTCTCTTCCTCAAGAACCACAGATTAGATAAAGTCATAACACTGTGTCTTGTAATAATGACCCATTTAAGGGCTCTAGAAAGAAGCCAAATCAAGTGTTTTTAAAGTACTCAACAAGAAAGTTCCCCAGAATTCTCAGAGATAAATGCTAAGAGCCCGATTATTTATTTTTTTTTTTAATGCTGCAGAACAATCTCTCCAGTATATGAGAAATCCAACAGAGAACATATTACAAGGCCAAAATAGACCGAGTACTCTGACCCAGTCTAGGGACTGTTAGCAAGGACACATATTTAGTCAAGTTCTTCTCATTTTGGGCTCAATTCGGCATCTTATTCTTATCTGAAGTAAGTAATTTCCTTTACTTTCTCTCCCCTTCTTCAGGCTACAGATGGCCAAGACACAATGTCTGCTTGTGAACCTCTAGTAACTCTAATTAAAAGCTGTGTCTGGATGACAGCTGAATTTGTGAGTGGCACAGTGCAAATCAAGATTTATGGCAGAGGTTGCGTGGATAGCCTGAGTGGATGCATTTGTCACAATTAAGTGCAGGCATGCCAGGGCTGGAATATCATTTCATATAACGTATGTGAATTCAAAAACTGTTACTTTTCCTTTATCTTAATTTCCCCTTTTTTTTAACCTTGCTTGGTTTATTTTCTTCTACCATGTATAATCATGTATACCTTTTTATATATACATTGTACTCTCAAAGTGCATTTTCTTTTCCTCTCCTGTTTTCCCTTTTATTCTTCAGTGCTTTGTAAATAATTCATTCCCTTCTCAATCTCGCTGGCAATGTATGTGAGTTAGTGTCATTTTTCAGCTCTTAAGTGCTAGCACGGTGATTTCTTCCCACATCACCTCTTCCTAATGCTTGGTCTGCTGCCTTTGGTGTCCCTGCCCATGGCAGGGAGGTTGGAACTTGATGATCTTTAAGGTCCCTTCCAACTCTAACCATTCTATGATTCTATGATATAAGACGTGCCTGCTAAGGAGAGCTTCCTCCTGTCCCTAAAACTCCATGGCTAAGGAAAGTAGGGGCTTATTCCCATCAGCAGTGGCAGACACACTCTTCTACTTGCTCTGCCAAGTTTTCTGAAATCTGGGATTGTGCAGTAGTTTCGGTAGGATTTCTTTTGCTTTTATTTAGTTGGGTTTTTTTTTTAATAGCAAAGAGTCTTTGACCTTTAAAACTGTTTTGTCTTTGAAGTACTGTATCCTCTGGTTGTGTCATGGACCCTGAAGGCTCCTTTGCCTCCTTTTCTGCCCCTCCTTCCACAATAAATGCCAGTAGACCTAATTTTTTGCTACTATCTTAGGAGTCTTTCTTCCTGTGACCCATTCTGCCCTCCATAGAGGGGGAGTAGTGCTGTGTCCATGTGGTTTTGTATTTTAGCTGGTTTTGTATTAGAGCTCTGTTAATATGGATGTCAACATAACCTGAGCCCAGCCTGCTCATGAGCTGTACGTCAGGTCCCTGAGCATCTCTCTTGCTCTGTGTGCATGTGGTCTAGCTAAGCAGAGCTGTATTCCCTTTCAAGAAAAGAGGGTGAGACAGGTCACTTTGTCCTAGAAAGCTGCCCCTGCTGCCCATCAAATGGCCTGGACTGGTTGGGTTTTTTTCAGAAAAAAATCTTGACCTGTGTGTAAATTTCTAAAACTTCATCTACGTTCTAAAATAATTTCAGGAGCTCTTCAGCTAACCACTCCATTTTTACTGTCTTTTTCATTTTGATTATTTAATAAACAGTGCGATTTCTGTGAACAAGTGAGCCTATGGTAGCACAAAATAGGAATTAGGTTTGGTCACTTTTTCTTTAGTTACACTGTCTGTTGTAGCATGGGACTGGTAGCTTTCCTCAGGCCTTTGATTTTAACTAAGATTGTTTGCTGCCCCTGGCACCCATTGAAAGGAAAAGAATGAAATTACATTATACGAACAAGATGAAGTAGGAGTTTCTGTATAATTAGTTTTTGCAAGTTTTTGCTTCACTTGCCTCTTTTTGCCCAAAACTCATACGCACCTTTTTCTTGCTCTGCCTGTAGCACCCTGGTGACTATGTGATTTTTCTGGGCTGCTGAAGCCGTGCAGCCTCAGTGATGTGTCTGGCCACCAGCCTGGCTGATGCTCCTAGGATGCGAAGCTGGAGAGAAGCCGACACGTAACATCTCCGGCTGCATGTACAGCCTTAGCTTGTGTGAGCTGCTAGTGCCCTGGGTGCATTTCAATTTCGGTCCCCCTCTGCAAGTGCTGTGTGGGTTCAGGAATTTTGTGGATGCTCTGGCTTTTGCCCTGTTAGCGGGTGTGGTACGTGAGTTAATTACCTGCAGTTCTGTTCAGTCTTTTCAATTTTTTCTTTGCTTCTAATTAAGCTCGCCTTGGGCTCTCAGGTCTGCTGGGGTGGGATGTACCTTAGTCCCTCCATAAACCTGCTTCCTTAGTTTTTGGTTAATGAAATAATCTTGTGTTTTGCTCTCTTGGGATTAGGGAAAATATTTTACTAAATATTTTACCAAACTTTTTCCTCTTCTAATTGCAGATCATTTTTACATCTTTCAAAACAAAAATCCTTGTGTTGCAGTGAAGTTTTTCCATCTGATGATATAATTAAAGTAAAAATCACTTAAAAAAAAAAAATAAAGCTGCAATTAAAATTTTAGGTGCAACAGCTGAGACTAAGCATGTGTTAGTGGCTGGGCAGTGTTTGGTACACTTACTGAGCAACTTCTGGCTTAGTTTCATCAGAAAGGAATCTAGCACTGGTGCTTGGAGACTCCTCTGTGATCGGGCAGCCAAGGACTTTGGGAGGTTCACTTCAAAAGCTCATTCTTTATTCAAACTAGAAGACTAGTATCGACACACCACGTGAGACCTTTAAGGAAGTCACGTCATCTGTGTAACACTTTAAACTGTTTATGGTGTAATTTCTATTGTAGTGGCCAGAGATGTGCCCTCTGTGATACGAAGATTCACCTCGTCGGTGCAGGTTGTGGCTCTTGGTTATCAAGTGGCAATTCCAAGAGGAAGTGCAGGGACAGAGGCAGGGGAGTCAGTAAGTCAGGGAAGACAAAGTTAGAGATATTCACTGCATGTCAGCCAAGTATGTCTCTTTGATGCTGATGTGTACATAAAATCAAACATTATTATTGAAAACCTTTATGATAGAAATGGCTAAACAGGTAACCTCTTTGTCAAGAGAAAGCATTGCATAAGATCTGTTTTGAAGTGAGAAAGTTACTGGGTGAAGTTTCCAGAAATAATGTTTTTCAAAGGTTGTCTGGCTCTCAAGACTTTTCTCTAAGTGTAAAAGTAAACTATTTCCATATTCCTTGGGTAAAAAAAATCTACTATATTTACCTTTTTTTTTTTTTTCCCCATTTCATGTGACAGTGCTAAGTTGGTCTCTGGAATTTTCCTTGACTGCTTGTAGTTCTGTGTTCTTTGGTCCTGGTGCATCCTGTTATGAGCAGTGCCACCACTCCTACTTCCAGGGGACTAGCTCTTGTTGCAAATACTGGAAATAAAGAGCTTGCCTATATTATGTGTGGTTGTGATGCCTTCATTTTTTACTGGAGAAACTGTCTTTGCTCATTACCATTTCCCAGTGACAGAATACCTGTTCTTATTACTGCCTTCTGGTGGTTCTTTAAGTGGTTTTTTCCCTCCCTAGCATGTGAGTTCTCTACGCACAGGGTGAAGTGGTGAATGTGTGCTTTGAAGAGTTATTTTCTTTCAGTGGAGAGGAGAATGCAGTTGTCGTCAGGGTAGTTTAGAATTGATCTGTGAGGGAATTGGAAAACTGATGAACCTGATTCTCCCCTGCTTGATATTGTGTGTGCTCGCTTTTGACACTTCAGGATTTTTATAAAAAAAATAATATCCTTCTGAGTAGACAGCATCTTCTGTCCACTTTGTGCAAGCGTGGGGAATGCACGAGGCATAAAGGCAGCAGGAAGTTAGGTGATAGCTGTAGAGATGTAATGCTGTAGCATAATTGAAGAAATCAGGAGGCACCACTGATTATTTGTGAGCACTTTTCACTTACGGGATTAGTATAACGGCAGGAATTGTTTATAAGAAACATCTCAACAAGAGACTGTCCTAAGGCAATAGGATACAGCAATATTGTCTTCTGTTCTACTAAGGGACTAGGAAACAAGTATAAAACCCTTGTTTGTGGTGTAACAAGAGAAAATAAGAGGAAACCATGTTTTATAAGTCTCTGGTGAGCTCTTAGAAGATTCTAGTTATGTTTCATAGTGCTATGCATGTTGTCTTACTGCCCTTAGAGATAAGAATTGGTGATGTGCTCTGGGATTTATTTTCTTACCCTGCACTTGGGGGCTTTCCCTCCAGGATGTCTGTATATGTTGTTGACTGACAATTCATTAATTTTTACTTTGCTTCCTGTGTTCCCTGAAGGCCAACATGCCAGACTACATTCTGCAGTGCAGTCTTTGTGCTTTCTTTTGGGCAAATCCTAGCTGTCAGCAAGAGAACTTAGATGTCCTTAAAACAAATGGAACCTGTACTTTAGGAGATGATTGTATCATATAGTGGGCTCTTGCTATTTGAGCAGTGATTAAGGAGTCAAATTTCAGGTAACTTCTTAATAGTGAGAAATCTGTAGATGATGTTTCTTAAGTCCCAATCTCTCTTTGGCTTTTGCCAAACTTGTTGGCCTTTTTTTGCTTTGAACTGCACAACTGTTTCTTTTACAGTAGACAGGGTTTGATGTGACATCTGAAACCTCTGGGTAATTTCATACATCTGGCGTATTTGTTTTCTTACAAAGTCAGTAAAATGCTGATGGGACTAACAAGGGCTTTCTCTACCTCCTCCTAGTTTTGGTTACTCCTGTTCAGGAATATGTTCATGTAATTGGCAAGAACTTAATCCATTTAATGTCTAGTAATATAAGCAGTGTCCTGTAATTTTGGTGGAGGCAGGTAAAGGGCTAATAAAATCTTTGTCAATAGGCTTTGTTATCCAGAAAGATGCTGTGAGGATATCGGTCCTTTTGAAATCCTTGCTTCCTTGCTAATAAATTCCCAAGGCAAACCTTTATCAATGTACTATTTGGTGTTTTTTCTTTTCTTCTGGCCCACCCACTCTCCTAACATTACTGACTCATACATTTTGTTGGTGGCTAGATGGCCAGCCATAGGATGAAGAACATGTCTTGACTCTGGTCTTATTCGGGTACCAGGAGCACCCACTGATTAGAGTTGGTAATATTCTGGAGTTAGTAAGATTTAAAGGAACAGTTTTGTTCTGCCTTTGCATTACTAGTCCATGTATATAAAGATATTGAGCATATAAAACTGCCAAGTGTTGGGTTTCTTGTACTGATCTTTAAGGAGTTACAGCTGTGTTTGCTGTGGGTTGAGCACTGGGAACTTTAGCAGTTTTCTGTGATTTCCTGTTTTGCCCTAATCAGCTCCGGCTTTCTTCAGTGCTACCAGCCTCTTCTGAGTCTGTATGAGTTGCTGTGCCAACGACAGCCCTGTTAGGAAGTTCAGAACCATCTGACTTGACTGAACAGCTTAATCTATCAATTGCAGGTTCTGCTTTAATGTTCTCGCAATGTTCAGTTTTCTTGATCACACTGACAAGAAACGTCTCACTAGTATGTGGCAACCATAAATGTAGGGGATTGAAGGAAAACCTGACAATGAATGAAAATGCAGACAAAGGTTACAGAGAGGGATCTGAGTAATACAATGCCAATGAATTATTTTCACAAGGGGTGTATTTGTTTTCAGCTGCTGATAAGATCTGAGAAGTATGTGGGATGTCATTTCATTTCTCTGTAATTCTCCCTGTTTTTTCTGTGTTAGCGCAGCATTGAGGACTTTATCTGGAGTGTTTTGTCTCCAGAGCACATGGCTCTGGACAACTGGAAGTGATTAATAGTATCAGATGTTTGTGCCAAAATAATACAGAATTGGTGTTTGGGATATCGTAGCCTAATATTCTCCTTTTTTCATTAAAAAAAAAAAAAAGGGAGAGAGAGTAAAGGCCCTGTTTCTTGATGTATTCTAGGATTAACTCCATTAATTTCAAATTACACAGCAACTCACTTTTTGATTTTGTTCCAGGCAACGCTGAAACGTCTTGTACAGAGGTCTACTGTGCAGATTCACCTGCCTATCCAATTTTATTATGTTCACATCTTATAATTGGTTTTCTAGTTTGTACTTCCCACTGAGTATTGTTTCTACTTCTTTATTACTCAAGGTGCTTTTTCAGAATCTATTTGGTATTGGTTTTAATCTGATGATGTTACTAAAAATTATCTATGCGTTACGGAACAGTTTTAGCATATACATATTAAAGTTTTATTTACGAAACATGTTGCATCTGCTGTAAAACATCTGAAGTATTCTTTTCAAGGTTTACTGCTGATTTCCAAAAGTGAACACAGGTTTATGTAGGGACTCTGGCTGGATTTGTGTGCTTCAGAATCTGCCTCATGCATAGAACAAAATGTTTTATTTTAATATGTAACCTTTTACTTATGTCATGTCACCAAACAAGATAGGTGCCATCTTAAAAAATATACTTAACGTGCTAGTCAACTGTTAATATCCACGATCTCCTGGGGTTTATGCTCCAGGCATGCAGAGGATTTGGAAATGCTAATTCCTCATTTTGTTTTGCCTTGTTTGCTTGAACGTGTGAGAAAATGTGTATGATTTGCTCCAACATGTTATGATTTCTCTTTACAAGAATGCTTGCATTGTTTTTCAGTGGGTAGGGGGCCTCTCGTTTTTGCTGGTTCTTCCACTTCCCACAGTCATGCTTGTGGCTTGTCCATATGGTTGGATATTTCTGTGTTATTTCATCAAATGTTGTCTTCACATAGGATGGCCTCACCCTGCTGTGTTAGCTCTACTATGATGTATGTCAGGCATTTAAGTGTAATGAGCTAGACCTGTTTGTATGACGAAACCTCTTATTTATGGCACACAAATTTTGACTTGTTTTTAGGAAGTCGGAGCCAATTATTCCGCAGTCATTGTTTAGAATTGTTTTCTAACATAGCCTATTGTTGATGGCCAACAGTAATAATGGGCTCTTCCCTGTAAAGTAATGTCTTGTGCCTTCTAACTGTAACCATTTCAATTACTTTAATCCTTTTCTCCAGCTTTGTTTTCCCATTCAAATCAAATCAGTCACCTGAGCCTCTCTTATCGTGTCCATCTTGTTGCATCAAATAGTAATCCTTTCGTCTTGCCTGCAGGGTAGGGCTAAATGGTGGAAATCCTTCTCCATCTGGTTTATTAAATGGGAGGTGCCAACTCCTGTCTCTGCTCTGCCAGTGATGCCAGCTGTGATTACTTGCCTGTTGTCTTCTCCTTCAGGCACCTTATACTTTCTCTCATTTTGTTTCTACATTTAGGAGGATGGTGCAAACCTAAAGCCCTATCTTTGTTCTCCTCCAACTTTCCTTTTTAAAGCTGACCTTTGGTTTGATATTTATAGATCGTTCCCATATGTCAGGAGCTGGGAAGGTGAATGGGGTCTGTGACTTCTGCTAAACTGTTTCACTGTTACCTTGCTCTCCTACTCACTGTCTGCATTCCTTCCGCATTGGCTGTCTAAAATGAGTATTGCAAATACTCTGTGAAACAGAGAGGATTGTCCTCAATATGTTTCTGTTCATTATTATTAAGCAAGGTTGAGTTTTGACTGCGATTCCTGGATTTTAAATCCACTGTGGTCACAAAAGAAGAACATTTATTCTAAGAATAGGAAACAGAAAGGAACCATGTAGTTTCTGATTTCATTTTTGCTGTTTGGATTTCATCACATTAGTTTGCTGGTGACTGTGAAGCACACAAAATATACCTCAACAAGAGATATTGAAACTATCGTACCATTTAGCTCTGGAAAATACAGATTGATTCTAGACATTTGTGCACAGGACAACAAAAGATACTTCTGTCAGGTGATGGAGAATAATCATGTGAATTAACTAAAACCAGGGATTCTGAAGTTCCATTCATCACTCTGACTTGTGTCCCCATGAGATCTTGAGTATCTCATGGTAATTTCTCTCCCTGTTTGCAAACAGCGGTAATATATTTTTTAATGTTAATGTAGTGTAACATCTGTACATTGCTTACTGTAAAGGAGACAACCTTAAAAGTCGACTCTTCTAAACTGTGATTAGGTAGTCAGTAGTAGATTCTGCAATAATTTGCTGTGCCAAAAACAAGTAATGGTTGTGTTATTGCATAACAGTGGGTGACTACTGCTGATAATAATCCATTATATAACCATAGGTTTTTATTATGAAATAAAATTTAGTATGTTTGATTGCTAACTTCTGCTAGATTGAGATTTCAGGTTGACCTAGCAGAGATCTGTGGGAAGGCTCTGGCAGGAGGTGAATGACAGAATACAGGTCGTTACTGTGGAATATCATATTTTCAAATGTAAATATTTGAAAACAATTGGCTGACTGTAGCTCAAAGGATTTGAATTTTGAGTTCAATTCAGTAAAAACTCACTGTGAGAGAGTTGAAGCTGCTGGAAAGAGCATGGAGGAGCTGGAATTTCATAAAAGTACAAGGCTTTTTTTTCAGTAAGAGCTCTTCGTCATCAAGAACAACATGAACTTTAGAAATCAAGTCCTGGGATTCAAATGTGATTTTGCCACAAGTCTGAGGTTTGGAAAGAGTAAGCTCACAGGTTGGACATAAGGGAGGTTTTAGCTGTTCTTCTATTAATTTGTGTATTGCTTGCACCTTTTTCAGGGAGTAGATTGTGATTGTTGTTTGAAGAGGGTCTTTGTCTCCCCCTAAGTATCTCTCCCTGCAGTCTCCAAAGAAGGAAACAGCAACTTTCAGGGCTCCCAGTTTCAGGCTCTGAGAAGGCTGCAGTTGCTGCTGGGAGGGCACGGGAGAGCCACAAAGCATGTGAAGAGACCAGGCAACTTGAGTACATATCTCCAGAAAGGGCATTAGAGGGATCTGTGTTCGTGCTCAAGCCCAAAGAGCTTGAGCAGGGATTCAACACTGACCAGATGCAGCCAGCACCTGGAGTACAGAATCCTGGGCTGCTGGGTTCATCTGGGAGACCATCCAAGGCTGTAACTGCACAAAACTATGTCTTCCCTCTTCCTTTGCTTGGTTTATAATGCTGACAATATAGGAAAACAGAAACGGTGTGCTGCAGTGTCTGAGAGAATTCTAACATTTCAGTATTGCCAGAAATGTGATGTGAACAGGCATACCCATGAGAAAACTCTAGCAGAGCTACTTGGAATAATAAGTGCAGCTGCAATTTATGATTTTAGAAGCGTAGCTGGTTTTCAGTGCCTAAAATTAGGTTTCAGTCATGTAAATCTTTGTATGGTACTTCTCAGTGACAATCAGTGATGGATTCCTTTAACCCTTTCCCACGTAGAGCAGTACCTTTTATTCCTTGGGTATTTCAGTGTTCCTTAGTGGAATGACTTAGGAGTTAGTGAAAAGGTGGCAGAATCCAGGCAGGTGCAAAAAGATGACAAGGACTTGGAGAACACCATTGTAAAGCATCAGGGTTCCAGGTAATGCTTGCCTGTAGAAGTTTCCTGAGACAGGAAAGAAGAATGTCGTTTGTTCTTCTGAGGGTCTCCTCCCCCTCACAAAAGGTGTCAAAACAACTGGTGTAATTGGTCATACTTCTAATACAAAATTTTAAAAAAGAACAATTTTAAATGCTTGGATCAGGTTCAGCTCATCATGCAATGTGCTTGGCTGTATATCTGTGTGAACAGAAGATGTATTAAAAGAGGATGTTGTTTCTCTTAAGTCAATCTAGCTCGTTAAAGAAAATGTAATGGGATTTCAAAACACTCGGGTCAGTTTGGTATGCTTGGGTAACTGCTGGGTATTAGAGAGAGCCTTGAAGGCAATTTTTGTCAAAATATTACCGGCNTAACTGCTGGGTATTAGAGAGAGCCTTGAAGGCAATTTTTGTCAAAATATTACCGGCTGAGAAATTCTAACCACAAACACACTATTTTTTCCATCTCTCCCTATGTCTTCCAGAAGGACATTAAAGAGTTAGCAGGGAGCAGATCTCATGAGCTGGACAGTCTGGCTGTCAGGGTTTTGGAAGGATGGTCCTAGATGGGTCCGCCTCCCCCAGATGTTTGACAAATCACAAATTTCCAAGGAAGACTATATTTTATCAGCATTTTTGCAGCCAAGCCACTCAGTATTTTCATAGCTCTGGCAGCAAGAAGTGATACTCTGTGATTTGCAGTGTACCATGGGTCATGTCAGCCATCAACTGTTCATTGCAGGTGAACAGTTCAGGGGTTAAGTGGTGGATCAAGTACTGTCCTGTTAAACCAGGAGTTTGTTACTAATGTTGTTAATCAGCGTATGGGCTACATGACAAGATTCACCATCAGGTCAGTGGACCTTTATCTTCATGTAGATGAAACTGTCAAAAGCCCATTTTGAGGGCCAGGTATTCAAAGGCTTTGCAGGCTGCAGGTGGTCTTTGGGCTGCACTTACAGAACAACTGCTTTAAACTACGTGATAAATAGTTATGAACAGTACACATTCAGCAGTGTTCTGCAGAATTCAATATGTTTATAGACAGGCTAGATTTGAAACAAGTACTATTTTCAGTGAATAATTTTAGTAACTTCACTATGCTTACACAGAAGTGTGGTAAAGAGTGTTTTACAGAAACAAATTTTCACAGGTCGGCTGCAAGGTAATTCAGCCTGTGCGTATTAGCTTGTAAAACACATTTCTGATTCTGAAATTATATGATTCACTTCTTTCTAAGTAGATACATTTTTTAACAGATTTTCTATTTATATTATTCATGAAGCTATATATGTGGTCTCGGTGTTAACATTAATCATTAACAATCAGTAAGATAATTTTCCTGCATAGTGTTCTTCAGGGGGAAAAAGTCATCCCTAGTTAGCATTTGAACGCCAGGAAGAAAATTCCCACTTTTTATTCTGTTACTGTCTTGCAGTGTTGCACTCGGTGGGCTTCAGTGTTCTTGTGTCTTGTTCTTGTGTCTCTAAGGCGGTGGTGTGTGTAACACAAGTCTAAGAATGTGTGTGACTTGTTGCACACCCTTTCTTGTGGCTGTGCTCTGTCTGAGCAGAAGAGTGACACCCAAAATGGGTGGGTGAGGAGGAAGCAGGGAAGCCCATGGTTCCCCCAACAGCTGTCTTCTCCTGGAGAAGAGGTGGGCTCAGAGATCTGCGGCATTCCCATGGCTGTGACTTTTCAGGTAGTCTGGAATCTCATGTCCCTAAATCCAGTTCACTTTCTCCATCGCCACAGTTCATCTGATCTGACTGGCTGTTTGCCCGTATCTCTTGGCTAAGGTCCAAAAAAGTGTATTTAAATTTATGTACAGATTATAAAAGTCATGGTCATTATTGGACATTCCAACAAAAGCCTCCAGCCTGCTACCTTTTTTCCAACAACATTTTCCTCAGCAACATGGATCAAATAATGAAAAGGAAAGAAGATTATATTGTTACAGTCTGTCTTCCTGCAGAGACTCTCCTAGGCACTTTTTATTGGATATTAAAGAAATCCATAAAATATAAGAGTGGGATTGAGAATAATCTTTTCTCTCCCCTTCAGAAGATGATAAAGGGATCAGTGTATCTCCAGGGTTAAACAGGAAGAGCACAAACCTTCAAACAATAAGCAAAACACTACGAGTATGTGGCATGCATGGAAGAACACAACAAACTTGATACCTAAAAGAAAACGGTGAGAAAGTGTTGCCATTGACAGCAATTTCTCTTTTCCTTTTGAGGAAGGAAAATAACTTGAATTCTCAAGACTTAACTCTTTTCTCGGGAAACCCCTACATTCATTTCCTCGTGGCAGCTGCTGTGTGCTCTTCCTGTGTGCTCCCAAAGAAACCAGCAGCACGGGAAGATCCCCAGAACTGATTCAATCATTCTCCCAACCATGGTTTGTGCTGGAAAGATTTGGTTTTTTCCAGCCTGACACTCTTCATTTCCCAGACACAACACTAATTGCCAGGGAAGGAGCTGTTCGGAGGAAATGTACCTATTGGGACATTTTGTATTTCATCTGATGTAGATTATGAAGCTTTTGGGAGAATCTGCCACAGTCAACAAATGCAGCTGGGGAAAGAATCCTCACGCTTGGCATGATGTTTTGCCATGCTGCTCAATATTTAGTCCTAGATTACAGAAGTTATTATAACCTTATAATAAGCTTTGAAAATATATTCTGTTGCTAAAAGGAACTTTTCTGTTTACAGTGGATTTCAAGTTTGAGATTGAAAAATTTAGGGTAATTTTGAAGCCACAGGCAAGATTGCCTGAGTTTTGAAAATAAAAAGAAGCCATTTAATTGGAGAATGAGTTTATCAAATCGCTATTAGATAAAATATCCTTATCACTTAAGCATCTACATTGCATTTCACATTGCATGACTGTCATTGTACAATATTTGAGCTAGATAGGCAAATATAATGATCAGGTGATGTTCAAATAGTTCCTTTCATGTAATACTAAAATAGTATCTCTAATACTAAAATATCTCACTTGAGGGCAAAAATAATTGATACCCGCTCTGTATTATTTTTACTAACATACTTTTTATTCTCTTGACCTGACATTTTTTTTTTTTAACTTGAACAGCAAAAGTGTTGGATTGTTTAATAGAACATCAACAAGGAGTTTAATATTCCATAGAAATTAGATCTGTGGGACTAAAAGAAGCATTTATGTAGTGAAGATATTTCAGAGTTTCAGTTTTCTTCAGAAAATATAGTGTCTCACCCAGACTTTTGTCTTGCAGAGGCTTTTGGTTTGCTCAGTGCTTGAGAGAATCCAGTCAGGCCCTTTGTTCTGTCTTCTCATATCCAGCCAGTTTTTAAAGCCTTTCCTCCCACCCCCCCCTTCTATTGAAGTTAATGGAAGATTTGCTGCTATTTTTCGGTGGGAACATGTTTATACTCACAAACAGCAGAAAAGATGACTAGATTTCTCCACTTCCTCTCTTCAGTTTCTCCCCTAGGATTCACTTCCATCCTATCTATTATCATAATACCTAAGTTATTGTACTGTCTAGTTTTTTACTTTTAAAAGCTCTCCCCTTTTATCCATCTACATGCATGCCTTTGGTCCTAAGCTACTGTTCTTTCTCCTGCTGTCTTCTGAGTCTTGTTTCCCCTCTGTCATTTCCATTCCCACCTTGTGGGTTTTTTCTGGTCTGCCCTTATATTCCTGTTGACCCTTAAGTCTTACTTTTTACACTTTAAAAATGTATCTCCGTGAGGCTTTGTTTACATTGCCCCAACATATTGTAGGGAAAAGCGATTCCTGAATGCATTTGAGGTTAAGATAGGTTTGTATTTCAGGTTTTTTTATGTACAACAGTGTCCAAAGAGTGCACTGTTCTGAATGGTTTGTGGTGTGGAGATGGAAGGGGAGAAGAAAAGTTCCACCCGTGCCCTCTTCTGTGAGTCTGAAACTTTCCCCTGACTCCTTTCAGACCTTGCTCCCCTCTATTTACCTCTGTGGTCAGCTGCTTAAAACAAACAAGTTTTATGGTGGGTAAGAGCTGTATCCTCCATCCCTACCCTTCAGCTCACTGAAAGCGTTGGCTGCGTATTGCCCATTACCATGGCCATCTTTCAAAGGGAGAAGGAACCTCCCCGTACTGTCCCATAATATATTGTATTCAATGCCAGAGGAGGCGCAGGTTTCTGGGGTGACCTAATGTATATGCCTGTATATGGGAAACCTTGCCCTTCCCCACTATTTACTGTCTACAGTGAAACAAAGACTTGAAGGCACTGATACGGTGATTGATCCTACCCTGAAAAGCTCTGATGCCTCTTCACACTTGTTTGCACCTGATAATTTTGATGTAAAAATTAATTATCGGTAATAACAAACATCATGAAGTGGAGGAGGTACAAGGGCCAGATCAGTGTTCCAGGCAGCTAGCTGTTGTTTAGTTTGCTTATGCATTGCTAGCCCTCTGATACCTCCTAGTCCAATTCTCTGCTTCCCAAATAAAGAAAATGGGGTGGGTTTTTGCTGGTTTGGTTTTGGTGGTTTTTTTTCTTTTGATTTATTTATATCCTTCCTGTAGGTATAAAATATAACATCTGTTTCCAGTAAGTTGTTTTTTTTTGGTAATTTGTCCTGTGTACTTGCTAGTCTCTGGTGATGGAGGAGTCACTGAAGATATAAATATGGCTTCTGCTCCAGGCTGAGAAGCCAGGAGTTAAAAAAAAACATAGAATAGAAACCCCATGAAGCCAGAAGCCTTGCAGCTGCTGGCAATTAGGGTTGTCATTGGTGTTCCCTCCAGGAGCCCTCTGTGAACATACCTACGGTAGCGTGCAGCAGGCAGCTGCGTTCCCACAAGGCGGGGATGTAAACACAGGAGGAGGGAGCTTGGTTGCTCATATGGAGCAGAAGGAGGCCAAACAGGTGTATGACTTAAATGGTTCCCTCAAGGTATTGTCAGCTGCTGGAGAGTCATCCTCATGTCTGTAAGATGCAGAAAGTTTCTTTTTCGGTTAGAGAGCAGCTGATGGAAGCCTCCGTTTCCTACAGACGTTTGGAAAGGATTGTGCAGACTTTTCTACTTTCCCAGCAGTTGGATAGTCCCGGGGTGGAATTCATTGGACTTGCTTCATTTGATCATTTTACCATTCACAGTTGCTTTCTGCTTCTTGTTTGAGAAACCATGTCTAATCTACGCTATTTTTTAAAAACTTCTGTGGTTATCATAGAATTTCCTTGGTGCGTGTGGTACTGAATATTATAATGGAATACAAACATGTCCATGTTTAGTTGCATTCTGTAGCCTAGAACGTATTTAATTACGTCAAAGCTATTACGCTTGTTTGGTAAAGCCTAATTTTAATGAGTGCCTAGCACTGATTAGGTGCAGTTTTCTAAATGTTAATTTAAATGGAGTCCATGTGGTGACAGAGTAATGCTGTACTCTTTTTTTCAGAGGGAGTTTTCTTTGGTAAGGCAAATAGTTTCTGGAGTCTCTCTTACACTTCATTACACTTGTGCAGATGCTACATCAATTAAAGGTTGGTACAAAGTAATCTGGAAGAGACTGTATAACTAGACTCCAAATCTTCTATCCCTGGTAACAGACTGCTTTATTATTTAATTCCATATTTGTACCACATCATATTTTTGTTCCTTAGTTTCTTAAAATTTTCTGTGCATATTCATATTTTGTTTCACATTTAGCAGTCTTGCTATTATTTCAACTTAGTGTAAGCCAACAAATCAAATCCAACAAAGCCAATATAAGAAGCAAACAAAGCAAGAGAATCTTGGGACAAGTGATGACAGAAACACAAAATGAGGCAGAATTTATTTCTTTTACATTTTGCCAAGTGGCTGTAAATGGGAAATAGTCTTGATTTTATTTTTAAAGACCTAATTCTTCTGAGAACACTAACAATATTTTTGAAATTTTGACTAATTCTGCTACAGTTTGGTTTCTCTATCCAGATAATGATGAGAATCTGGAAAGAATATATACAGTTTGTGTGTGCACAAGGACATGTTTTGTTTTGTAAGGACTTTATGGTGCTGGAAAAGGCAATTTACTTGAATGGAGTTCAGCCCTCCCCATGCTGCTCTTGATGAAGAGAAGTATAGAGGAGTGAGGCACTCCTGAGTAGCTATTGTCCTTAGCTAAGCGTGAGATCAGTTTTCCTTCTGTATTGCTACAGGATGTTCCATCACTCCTTCAAAATGTGAAGCTTTGTATGTTAGGGGGTTTTCTGTGATATGTAAAATACACAAGTGAAAAACCAACCAAAATATAAGGAGGATGAGAGTCTGTTACTGAGAGTTAAAGCTGTGATCTTGCTATGGGTATAGCTAGTGATTAACATAGTCATGGTTCCATTAAGGAATGTATTTTATGATCTAAGTTAATAATAACAAACTAGGTGACCTGATATGAATGTTTAGTTCACATGTGGTTGGTACAGGGAATACGGCGTGGGTCCTTTAGAAAATGGGCGGTTGTGTATGTATTTAGAGTCTCACAGTGTGTTTGTATGAGTGAGTAAGCTAAAGATACTTGGACAACATTCATATTTCCCAACCCTAGACTTCTTTATGAGGTTGGTGTGGAGAATTGAGCACTGGGGATGTGTGCATACACATTATGGCTGAAGCAGATCTTTGTAAGCGTTCATATAATCAAGTTTTGGTTTAATCCCTTGTAGTCATGTTAGAGTTCTTGTAATGTCATGCTTGCTTCTCCCTTTAGGAGATTGCTATCTTTGCCTGAGGCTTCAACTTGAGATGTGTTTTCCATCAGAGCATCCAGTTTAGCTTGAAGCACTGGTTCTTACACAGTTTATTTGTCCTTGGGCATTTTTGCTTATCTTATAGATAAGGGATGATGGTCCAGGAAGTAATGAAGCATGCCAGGTCAGCTACCACAGTAACAAGAGTTAGAACTGACCTGACACCAGGAGCATATCTTTTCATCCACACCTTTTAGTTTCTCCACATTTGATTATTTTACTCAGAAGAGAAACTAACTGGTTTCCTCTGACTTTTTTTTTTTTTATCCTTCCTTTACTCTTTTCTGTAAGAGGTAAGCCGCATCTGTTTCTTACTAGTCATTTGATGTGCACTTCTCACAGAAAATGCTTTCTTTTTTGGAGCCTTTCCTCTGCTTTGTTATTCATACTGTGATACTTCTCTCAAATGCTTTCCAAGATGTGAAATCTGGGTGTTTATCAAAAGCAAAACCCAACCACTTTATTTATCTGAATCCTGTTAGCTGTTGAACAGGAACATCAAGACCAAATGATGATGAGTTTTTATTAACGTTAATAGGTTTATAAAGGATTAATCTAGCTAGATATGTTCAATTTTTAAAGTAGTTTAAATATGGAGCTTAGGTGATCCAGTGGATCGCCTAAATCAGAAGAACATATGCTTTTGTTAAATAATAAAAAAATAAAAATAAAAGAATGACCCATCCCCTCTCCTCTACTAAGCACCAAACTATGGCATTGGACTATGAGGATGTTAGATATTAAATGGCCTAATTACCCTTAAAGTTTTGCAAAATGAACTCAGGCTTTGCTGGATGACAACATTTTCAGAGAGAGAGTGAGTTTGAAGCAGCAGAAGCTGAGATCACTCCCAGGTGTTAGCAGGAAACGCCAGAGGTGTCCCTTGCTTGCCTGTAGGTACTTGATACCGGAAAGGTGAATGCTGATTCCGAGTCAAGGTTGCTTTGTAATCTCCCTGCCTGGTTTTATGTGGTGCTTTTCTTTCTTTTCTTTTTCAGGGGGCAGGGAATGTTAAATGTAAGTCAGATTTTTATTTTTTTTTGTAATATCCTTTTTCTTTTGAAAGAATAGCCACAAAGTCGTGTTTGTGCAGACTCAGTGGAAAAAAATCCAAAATCTTCCTTGTCCACCAGTACCAAAATTCTTTCTCCAGAACTACATCCTCTTTGCCCAGTTTTGAAGCAAGTCCAGGACTGCTTCTCTCCATCTTGATCTGCTACACACACAGTTTGCTAGTCATTTCTTTTCTTTCTAGTCATTTTCTTTAGTTAATTCTTGCTCAGCTCTTGCCATATGGCCAGCAGCCTTTCCAGTTTTTTGTTATCTCTGCATAAAAGGGACTTAATGTACTTTACTTAGATTTTATATATATATATATACTCTTTCACACTTTAAGCAATTTATTATGTAAATATACTTAACACATTGCATGTTTTGCATATATGTAAAGTTTCCTCAGGTATATCCCAGGTTGTTTAATGTCTGCCACAAATGTTTTCAATGTGAGTTCATCTTGCAGCATTAGGAATGTACATTACTGTGATATTGCCTAGTGCCTTTGTACTGGTAATGCTTAGGGTCCATTTCCCTTTTTGTGGCAATCACTTGGACAGTCACCCATCACTACAGGTCCTGGTATCATCTGAACAGTTGCTGGCTCTGCCTGCTTGTGCCAAAATGTCTTTAGGTAGGTAGTTGGGTTTACCTTTATAATCTTGGCGTAGTAGTTTGAGCATAAAAATGGCAAGGTGACGTCAAGGTTTATTTTTGGGGCTAGCTGGGGTAAATTTTCTACCTGCAAGCATTCGTTCTTGTAGGGTGTGTAAGCATGCGTGCGTGGGTCTCAGTGGGTTCTCAGAAGCTTTATTCACAGTTGTGGTGGAGCGTTGGGATTGAGCATCTGAAAGAAATGTAATTGCTACTTATATTGGAGAAACAAACACAGTTTTAGGGGGTTCTTTTGTTGAACATCTGGGAAATAACAAGAAGAGTGAAATCAATACAGGTGGTGATAAAACTTGAATTACTACACTTAAGCGTACACGACATGTTAGTACTAAGACATAATCTTGCCAGAAGACACAGGTGAATGGATTCATTTAAAATGAACAGAAACTGTTTGTTTCTGCTCAGTTGTTGAATGTGGGTTTTTTCTGAACATCAATACATGAAATTGTCATCTCTTTTTCCTTTTTTTTTTCTCTCCTAATGTGTTGTTTATTTTATGTATTTTGGAAAGTCTCCTGTTTAGCATGCTGGATATATCCCCAAACACTCAAAGAAGTATTAAACATATACAGCAAATTGTTGCTCTTTAAAAGTGGGGGGTTCTGCTTTTTTTTACAGGGACAAAGGGAAAGAAAAAATATGTAAGATCTGAACTTATAAGTCTACATGAGTTTATCCCACTCAGGCAGGATTACGTGGCACAAGAGATTCTGAGTACCTGGGTAACTGTGTTGTTCCAAAGGTGAGCTATGGGTGACCCAACCTGCAAAGCTGATGAGGAGAAGGGACACTGGTGTTTGTATGAGCTTCAGCCACAAACAACTGGGAGCAATAATTTCCTAAACTGTTGCCACCTAATAAACAGATCTGTCTACACTATGAAGCAGCTCCTGTAAGACACTCTGTAATTGATTTTTAGTATTTTCTTTTCAAATAAATGTTTATACATATCCACTCTGTGGGTTATGTTATTGATTACAATATGACTTGTTATTGCTGAGAAGGATTTATTTCTCTAAATAAATAGAACTGAACAATCTCTCCTATTTTACCTAATCCATATCCTTACAAAGTGGATTTCTCCCTTTCTCCTCACCACATCTCCTCCAGGAATTATGTGGGGGTTTTTTTCCAGTTTAGAAGACTTAAAAATCCACCAAATTTTTTAAAAAATAATTGGTTAAATATAGAAAAATATGTGTCTGCTACCGTAAGTAGGCTCATAGGTGAAGATTTTCACATATTCTGGTCATGGTTCTGGGCAAAACCATCTATGGATAGTCCTGGTTGAGGAGCTGGGTTGGACCAGATGACTTCCAGAGGTCCCCGCCAACTTCACATTTTCTGCAATCTATTATTAATATATGGATAAATAGTATTAAAATTTGTAACAGCTGATGTGAAGAATGTCTGTAATCTGGCTAGAAAGCTTCAACTCTAGCCCTTCTTCACAGGATAACATGTAGGTAAAGACACGATTTAGCTTTAGAGACTAACATAGTTAAAGATATGATTTAGCTTTAGAGATTTCCTTCAGAAACTGAATTCACTAGCATTTTGCTGAAAAATAACTGAGTAACTGAGGCAAATAGGCAAATAGCATATTCATAAGAATATTGAAGAAGCCTCTAGATGCCTGAATATTTTACGTATTTTGAAAACACCTCTGGAATAGCAACTGAAACATGGGAATTACAAAATGAACCAGAAATAAAGGATTGCAGATATATTATTTCATCTTACAGATTTACTGGAGAAGATGGCCTGTACTGGAGAGCTGCTTATTCAGAGTTTTACCCTAGTATTTCAATGCACAGTTCTAAGCTTATTTTAGGATTTAGGATATGTGACTGTATACCAGTTGATTTCTGATCATTATTATGGTATCAGAATGGTTCTCAAGTCTTCACAGAATCACAGAATGGTAGGGGTTGGAAGGGACCTTTGGAAATCATCTAGTCCAATCCCCCTGCCAAAGCAGGTTCACCCAGAGCAGGTTGGACAGGAATGCATCCAGGTGGGTTTTCATTGAGTCTGTCCTCTTGAAACAAAGAATATTTTTATTCTTATTTTACAAGTGGGAAATTAAGGCAATGAATTACTTAGTATCGGAAGTATTTTTGAATTTCTGCTGTATCTGGCTTTATATGCAACTTCACTTTAAAAACGTTGACTTCAGCTGCAGCTGTAATGCTGAATACTTCTGCAAGTCAGATCCAAAGATCTCAACAGAAGCACCAGAAAATGAGAAATATGTAAATGATGGCCAAATGTGAAAAACACTGAAGGAAGTTACTAAGGACCTTGTCCATTACCTTGTAGTGATCCTGTGATGTCAAATGTGGAATCACTCACTCAGTTAGCTCTGCACACAGCGGCAGTAGAAGGAGCCTCTGGAAGGGAAATAATTGCTTTAAATAGTCATGAAACTGCAGCTTTCTGAGAGGAAAGAAGAAGTAACTCCATATCGCACTGTGAATGTCAGAGGAGTTTTGTGATTATTTTTGGGTTTTATCTTTGGGTTCCTCCTCCCCCCCTTTTTTTATTTCCACAAGGTATATCTGTTCCTTAATGGAAGACACTTAAGCCTTACATCTAGTGGTAGATATTTTTCTTCTTGGCATAATTTGTGTAAACTTAATTGTTGGATTTTTTTTTTCCAGTTCTCTTTATTAGTGCTCTTCAAAATACATCTCCAGTCTGATGCTGAAATAGTTGAATTAGTGAATTTTAATTTCATTACTTGTCACAGGGTAAAATATGCACTTCTTACAAACTGGTTACTTACCGTCTTTTCATTGCTTTTTTTCATGATGAAGCAGCAAAGGAAGTGTGGTATCAAAGCATTTACTACTGTAATGTTAAAGCATAGCAGTGATGTAAATAGAGCTGACACAGAATAGCTTTCCAGACATATAGAATGGTAAGAGTTAGATATTCTGACTAGTATAAAAACACTTGATGTATTTTATGAAATGGTTTATTTAAAAATAGTAAATATATCCTTTTTGAGAGTCTGCTGGGGAGGGCAGTGGAAGTATTCTTTTTAATAATTCTACATAATGATGATAACTTATGGAGCTAAGTTGTTAACACTGTGGTTTTATTTTTCTTTTCATAGCCCACATACTGGGTGGCAGGATTACCACCCTGATGTGCCCCGGATTCCCACTGCTTGCATCTCTGTGGAAGATGCTGAAATGATGTCACGCATGTCCTTACGGGGAACTAAGATCGTTGTGCACCTGAAGATGGGGGCTAAAACCTATCCAGACTCTCCTTCCTTTAACACTGTGGCAGAGATAGTTGGAAGCAAGTACCCAGAGCAGGTGAGTGAGAATGTACAAAATGAAACTTATTTTGTTCTTTAAAAATATGAAAAGACAAAACCGAAGAAATCCCTCAAACGAGTAACTCTTATTCACCTACTCTTCTACATTTCAGGCATGTCGGCTTTTCAGTCTTTTTCAGGTACCAGACTGAGACCTCCAGACTCAGTTCCAGTGTGTTTTAAATAACAAGTAGTAAGTTAAGGTTGCTGTGATGATTTGTACTTGAGGTTTGCTTATTGTTCTGTTAATAATCTTCGAGTGTTTTCTTGATCAGGCAAATTCTGCTCTCTGGAAATAAAATTGTGTTTTTTCTCAAATGTAAAAATGAATGCAGGATGTCAGTTTTGCTTTTTTGAAGATGGTTTTTCTTGTGCAAATCATCGCTGCGTTTAGCAGGAATTGAACATGTGTTAGTTTAGAAGAATAAACCATCTGCGCTAAAAACTGTCTGCAAATTCTGTTTGAACATTGGTTAATCCTTAATTGTTTGTTTCCATTTTAAGACTTTTGCTTTCTCTTTTCTTCCTACTTCTTAGCTAAAAATCATACAACCTGAATTTGTGGTGCTGAAGGATTTGGAACTGGTACAGGGTCATTGTCAGTTTACAACAAGGAATGATTTTTCTGGCAGTATAGTTAGTTGTGAAAATGCTGGTGAAGCCTCAATTACAGCAGCACTAGAAATTGCTGCTAGAGATCATCTACTGAGCCACGATTCTTTTTTAAACACCGTCATTCTCTAACTTCAATGAAAAATAAGAATGACTGTCTCTGTCCTTTAAACTAAGCATAGCTCTTAAAAGATTTTCTGAGATGGTAGTTCTGTAGCTCTGGCTTGTGATGTCTAGAGACCCTCAGTGTCAGCATTAATGTACAGTTTCGGAAGCTTATCACTGGCCAGGGAAAAAGTAACTACTCTCATAGTTGACTGGTTTACATACCATCACCTGTGAGTCTAACTTCATGAAACACATATTTACCAAGTTAAAGACAATGCCCCGGTTTCTAAATTAGGGTACAGTTAGTTTAATTTTATGTCATGTGAATTTTTAGCCGTGCTTCTAACCAGATAATAGGCTATCTTTCCTGAATTACTTTTGGTGTATTTCAAAATTCCACATTTCAATTCAGGTTATGAAGTGTCCAAATGTATCCCTCAAAGCTGTGTAAAGGTGTTTGCCTGTACTTGATTTTCTCTTTGCTGTCCTGCTCTGTTTCTTTAAGTAATGAAATGGGTTGGGATCTCTCCACTTCTTCCACTGAGAAGCTCAGTTTTTTGAAACACTGGGTAAAGACTTATTTACAAACCCCCTGCTGATGTTAATGGGAGTGGTAGTGGACACACTTTCAAAATGTAACCAAGAAACAGAAAAATAAAACAAGTGAATGTTTAGGTTTTTTAGTCCTTAGTTCCTCTTGGAGCCTTAATGGGGACTTCACCACGCTCATTCCACTGCGTTACTCTGGTAAAAATGGGAACCATCTAGCTATTTAGGCAATAAAATACGTTGCAGACCCAAACTCTTACAATGCCTTTTATGCCAAAGTGTTTCAAAATGCAGTACAAATCCAGGGGAATAGAAAGGTACCATTTCCACGCGCCAGAATTTCAATTTAAGTTTTGAATTGAAACAAAAGCAAATCTGGATCTCTGAACTCTGGGTGAGAAATCAGCAGCGGGTGGTATCACTCTTACAAAGGTCTAAAGCAAAACAGTTTGAAATTAGGCTGAAGCATGTGAAACGTAACTAGTGACAGGTATTTCAGCAAATTGTAACTTAAAAACCTGAAATTTAATTGAAAATGAGGATCACTGTAGCATACTGAAGAAGTCTGGTGAGAACTGATGGAGTTCTAGATGTAACTGCATGTTAGGCATGTTTGTGTTCATCTGTATATTGACCAGAATTTGATACACTACTTGATTTATAAATAATTCATTAATTCCTCCTGCGAGATTTTAGCATGTTTATTAGAAATAATCACCAAGAACTGAGATAATATTTGTCTGAAAATTTTGTCTGTTTCAAGTACTGTTGAATATTGTTATTAAAATCCTTTAAAGGAGAAAACAATTTATTGTTTTGTCTTAACTTTTTTTTTTTTTGCTTTGAGTGCTCCTGTAGCATGTCCAGTTCAGTTCCTCCTTTTTCAGTCATTTTTTCAAGTGTTTTGTGTGGATTCTTTATAGCAATCGAGGGGGGGAAACAGTAAAACTAGAAAAATGTAAAGGGAAACAGAAGACAAAGTGGTTGAAATGCTTCTGACAATTTTGTAACAATCAGCTGTATTTTAGACTTAGTGTTCTTAAAGTCTTTTAATACATGCTTTGTTTTTCTCTTGCAAGGAATGTTTGATACCATCAAAATTGATACTCAGAACTGTCAAACTTGCAAACCTTTGTTTATTCACCTCTGCTTAACTTCAACACATTTATGTTTCTGAGTAAGGTAAAGCAGTAAAAGAAATGTAATTACTGCTTTGTGAAGCATCAAGCTCTCGGGGATTCATTCATTTTCAGAAGCGATGATGTGACACGGGTGCAGATGTCCTGTTGCTTTTTGAGGCAGCTCTGCACCCAAGGCACGCAGGTGACTTTTGGGAAGTTAACCCCACTGATACTTCAAGTTTTCACTTCTGCTTTATCCTTTCTCTTTGGCCAGCCAGTAGCAGTCAGAAAATGCTTTAGCATCAATTGCTCTGACTACGAAAAATGTCCTTTGAAACCTATGGTGAGTCGCAACTTTGCACTGCCAAGTTTTCAGGTGATGTAGAAAGCCTCTGAACAGAAAAAGGAAATGGATTTTGTCACGCTGTCAGTAAAGTTCAGTGTCTCACCAATGTCTCTGTTCTGTTTATCTTTGTGTTATTCCTTCTAAGTTAGGGAAGGGCTGCTATTCCCAGACAGGACGCTTGCTAATGTCAGGGCGGGCATGACCATGCGTGTTGAGCAGAGACATCCATCGTCCTCACTGTCAGTCCCAAGGTCCTCATTTACTGCTGGCTGAGGCCTGAATACCTGGAGGTACCTAGAGGAGGCAAGCCTATGCCTACCAGATAATGAGTTCAAGATGAAGCTTTTCTTCATATAAACAGATTGGAAGCAGTGGGCCCAAACGTGCTATGACTTGATGTCCTGGCAATCTTTCTGAGCTTGGGATCCCATTCTCACGGTGCTCAGGACAGCAGCGAGAGTGGAAAACCTGTGGGTTGTGGGACTTAACATATTTAAGCCTGTATGACTGCTGACAGTTGAGCCAGAGTTTGTGAAATAAGAAAGGTATGGTAGCAGAACCTGCTGAGGTCCAGGCTATTGCAGGCTAGAGACATTTGCATTCCATTCCTGACTTTTATCTTGGAGAATGAGTTTTTGAAGCACACTGTTGAACCTGGGACCATGCTGTTAGCATCCTTTTCTATCGTATTGTGTATTGGTGAGATGTTTTATTTAAAATATGTAAGTTGACACTGGAGACTGGCTGCCTGAGAAATTCACAAGTTAACTAATGTGGTTTTCATTTGAAATTCAGGCAGAGCTGGCAGTAAAACATGTTTGTCTTCTCATTTTAATACAGTTGTAACATGATTGGTCTTAAAGTGCAGAAGCAACCGTTCCCATCTCTGGGGAAATGCTATAAATAGCGGCTGTTTCTTGTTAGTCTGGCTTCAATGTACCTAATGTGCCAAACATGGAACCACAAAATACTTGATTAACTGAAAAGGTATCAAAGTGGATAAAGATATAACTCTTCCATAATCCTGACTTTCAGCGTCTTTCTGTACTGTATATTTCTTGGTGTGCAGGGCTGTTTTACTTATCTCACAGTTACTAAGTGATGGGAAGACTGTTTCCTAAATGCCCTACAAAGTACATAAATTTAATGGTTGCTCATTATTCTATGATCTAGCATAAATACTGTAGCGCAGAAAGAGAGGAGTTCATAAGTGGCTTTTTTGGAATCCTGAAGAGCTGTTCCAGGAATTCACTATATACAGCTTTTTTGCCTCCTGTTTTTATGGAGTGCCATATCTACAAAATGTACCATTTGAAAAGTGACTCTGTTTTGAACACCACAGGCATAAAAGACCGTTGAAGAATGTGCTGTAGCTCTGAGCCAAGTTTGGACAGCACTTTGAAAGTAGCAGTCCTAGGAATGACCTGAGAAACAGAGATGCTAAGGTAATAGATTGTGAAATTCTTTGCCAGTCTGTGACTGATGTAACAGAACCTGTTCTACAAAGGAAATAGCGGCTTATTTATTTTTTCATTCTTTTTCCTTTCCCTATTTCAAAAATCAGCCTTCTTTTGGAATTTGTGATACTGGGCAAAGCTCCAGGGAACAAGAGAACATTAAAATTGTCCAGGCTTCTGAGCCTGTTAGGCATTCATGCACATAAGGGAACAAATAATTTGTAGACCAAAAAAAAAAAAAACCAAAAAAACCCACCAACAAAAAAACAAACCCAACCCCAGGGAAAAAAAAAAAAAAAAGACTTCTCTGAAGATGTGTAATACTCAGTACAATGTTGTTTTATGGTCTGGCATCAGTTCTACATATGTTAACAAAATGTCTATCCATTAGCTCTTTGATGTGGCTTCCAGATATCCCTATGCTCAAACTAAATCATGCATACAATAGAGCTTTGAGTAGAAATGTTTTAAGAGTCTGGTGCCATCACGTTATGGCTCCATTATCACATTTTCTCCATGTGGATTGTTTTGCTATTCATTCCAAAATGTTGAAGGATTTGTAAATGCACTTCTGTGAACCTCTCTTCTGGGACTGTAAGCTGATGCCTGTCACTCCTAAAATTTAAGAGAATTTAAAAGAATTTAAGAGATAATGATGGAGATTGGGTTTTGAGAGTGCCAGCCCATTACTTCATGATAGCAAACTGATGGGAAAGAAGAAGAGGAGAAACGGTGAAAAAGAAACAAGAGAAAGGGTGAAGAAGGAACACTGTCATTTTTTAGGAAACGTATTTTCTTTGAAGTTTTTGTATCAATATTTGCAGAAAGAAGTAGTACCCTCTCTGTGTGTGTTTGTTTTATTAGTAACAGGACTTTGTACTATTAAATGGGGGGGTTGTTTTGGTGCCTTGTGGGAGTGGCAGTATTGCCATCGTTTGTTCTTAAACAGAGGTCTTGTCATGATGAAAACAGTCAATTAACATGAAACTGATATGGAGGAAAATTTTTCTTTGTAACTTGACCATTTTAAATTATTTTTTTTTAAACTCCTAGAAGGCCTACCAAGTTTTATGACTAAAGTGCGTGCTAAATTTTGTGGTGTAGAACTTGGCAAATCTTCTAAAACTTGAGCTGTCCATTTACAACCCAAGAGCTCATCGAAAGCATTCATTTCTGCTAGGGAGAACTTGGTAATAGTTTGCCTTCTGACTCTGAATGACTGATGGACCATAAAGTAGACATTTTTTTGGAAACCTCAGTATCTGTGTATGCAACAAATACATCTTAAAAGTCATTTGTACATATGTGGTTGATGTCGTTAAGGGGCAACAGTTAAAAAGCATTGTAGTACTTAGAGTATGTGTCTGAAATATTGGTGGAACGATGGAGTGTGAACATGGAAGAAGGAGTCAAACCAACATAGATCTTTTCAAAAATTATTTTACTGGAAGGCATCAGGTCAGGTTGACCAGTGTGATGTGACCTTTATAATGTTCAGATATTTTCAAACTGACTAGACCAGATCTATAAATGGGCAGCTGAGAGTTGGGGAGAGGGCCAGGGTGGTAGCAGGCTCTGCTGATCTTGGAGACACCTGAAGTTAGTTTGTCTCTCAGCTTGGTGGTGCCAGAGCAGAACCAAGGGTTGTGCTCCACTGGGTGTGGGCACACCAGCAATTCTTTGAAAGGGTCCTCCTCTTGCCAGCTGAGGCACAGTAGGTGTCAGTGCACATGAGCTATGGCAATGAAGGTAACATATTAACTTTATTTACCATCAACACATGGTCTCCAGAGGGAGAAGGACCTTCTTAGGGTGTGCTAACTCAACTCGCTGGCACGCGGCTGGTGATACCCTATGTTACTGCAGCACCAGGGTGACAGTGACAAGGGATGAGGACATCTAGGTGGCCTTCCTCACTAGAGTCAAATGAAGTTTGGAGGAACAGAATGCTGCTGTCAACCTGCTATACATGTTCTATTTGGATTCTCTTGATCTAAGGTCAAGACAGCGTGCTTTCTGCCTGTCACCTGAGCTTGGGCACAGGTATCACCATATACATGTCAGCTGGCTGCCTACCCCAATGTCTTTTTCTGTTCGAGTCCAGGGTGCTATCAGCCCAAAGTTACATGCTAGACCTTTGCTCTGTGCACTACCCTTTGAAGTATTTGGTGGGATTTTAACTTCCCTGCTTCTTAAACTGCAACTAACTCAATTGTGAAACTAGAAGTTAAAAAGAAACACTTATGGTGCTTGTTTTATTGGTCAGCAAATGTATCTGATCACACGGTTTTGTAGTCCTTTTGATGATGTGAGTATAAGCAGATACACTGTAATATTTTTTTTCTTCCCACCCATTCCTTTGTTTCTACTCCCACACAGCCCATTACTGTGGGTTTTTTTTTTTTCAGTAATAATTTACGAATACACATAGGGTTTACAGAATGGCTGTGAAAGCTTTTTTTCCTCCACATTGAAGAAGTTATCTTCTAAAATTACACTGGATCCTTCTTTCGTTCTAGTACACAAAAGTATCTAAGGAGCAGTCCTGGGTTTGGCAGATATGGTACTTGCCTGAGGCATGAAGTAAGAAACCACAATATTGAGGAGGAAGAAGGAAAGAAACAGTATCGCAGCTTTCATTATGATTAAGTAGGCGCCAGAAATGCTAGTGCCAAGTGTCAAGGGTTAGTTTCAAAACAACTATTCACTACAGAAGTAGTCAAATAGCTGTAGTAGTATGTTTGTGTTTGTTAG
Organism: Tringa tobata; assembly: GCA_033628505.1. NCBI lineage: Eukaryota > Metazoa > Chordata > Aves > Charadriiformes > Scolopacidae > Tringa > Tringa tobata. The sequence continues at coordinate 5,959,042 of JAHREE010000563.1, forward strand.
GTGTGGACTGCATGCTTGACATTGTACGGCAGAAGGACCGAGGTAGTTCTTGTCCTAGTGAGTCTGCTGTCCAGAAGATGAGTACATTGCTATAAAAATACATCAATACATCTTTTCCATGTAAGTCTAATGGAAAACTACATGTCTAATAGTGTACAGGTTGGATCTAGAGGCTGTTCAACAGATTCAGAGGTTTTCACAAATGGGACCAATGTGGAGGAAGACCCAACAGTGAAAGTTTAGGTGGACTGAAATACCGATGGTAGAGGTGTTACTCCGAGAAAGATGTTGCAGCATCTGAGAGAGATGGTTACTCAAGGATGTAGCAGAGTATCTAGCAGAGTTCATAGTCTTTGTGGGCAGAGAGACAGTATTTTTGAGAAACCCTGAACTGGCTGCAGAATGGTGGGTAGACTTGTTAGAGTTTCACCCATCACGTTGCTGTTTTGTGAGAATGACGAGTGGGGAGAGACAGTGAAAACAATAAGCTGACCACAGTTGGCATGAGAGAATTAGTCTCAAGACTTTGGTTTGATTTGTTAGTACGAGCTTCAAAATGCTGATATCAATTTCTTCTTGTTTTTTTTTATACCATTGTTAGATAGTTTTTTATACAGTTTCGTTGGTCTAGAAGGAGTCCCATAGGCTTCTGAGACCTGAAAGTCCTTGCACTTTGCCACTCTAGCTTTATTGTAAATGTAGTCACAATGATGCAAAAGTATTTTTTGTGGTTTTGCAAAGAAAAATACACTGTAAGGCATATTATACCAGTCAAATTTGTCCAGAATATTTGTTAATAAAATGCTGAAGATCTTGTGAGGCTGGCAGGCATAAATCTTAATTAAATCAAAGAATGAGTTTTGTTTATAGAGTTTCCCAAGTATTATCAGTACTTATACCAACAATATATCATGATGTAATATGTAATTTATCTAGAATTCCATTGTTTACAAATGCAATTTTAATTCATTGTAGCAGGTAAATGGGAATTTTGGACAAATTCCTGATTTATATGGTTGACTTTTTTCAATAGCACTTGTTAGAAAAGTAAACTGGTTTATGTGTTTAGGACTGAGAGCCCATTTCTTCTTTACTGAGGTTGCAAAGGAAAAAAAAGGGTGTGTTACAGCGTCTTTAACAGAAAATGTATTTTGTACCACAGGTTCTGTAGGTTTGCTTCTTTATATGTGCTGAAAAGTATGTTCCTTACAGGCTCATTTGTTTTTCCCAGTAGGTCTTATTCTGTTGTTTATTTCATAGACTGGTTTACAAATTTGGACGAAAATAAACTAAAATGTGTATTCTTCTGGTAGTTACATAGTCCCTTGACATCTGATTTCTATCACAGTGTTCGAATTTACAACCATCACTGTGAAATATTAGTCTCAAGAACAGTGTACAATGTCCTGTTATAAATTACTCAGAAAAAATCCCTATGTCCCATTTCATCTAATCATACATACATTATCATATATAGGGTGGAGAATGGAATAATATCATGATGTATGATGAAATAGTCTGTAAGGCATACTGCTTTAGAAATTGCACCAAATTGGTGTTTTGTCCTAGAATGCATATAAGCACATAGAAGTAGGATTTTCATTGTGTTTTAAATATTTCAGCTCAGCAGGGAAGAATATTAATGCTGTCTCAGTAATTCTGCATCACTTAAAATTCTGGGCTTTATTTTTCAATGGTGAGATGGATCTAATGGTCATTGTGCTTAGTTTCTGCTTTCAGTGATGTCAACTGGATGAAGATTTTTCTCATCCTCTCTGTGTGCCAAATTTAATGTGCTGCTTATGGGAGAGGCTATTTCATGAAATAATATTCCTTCGCTCTAATGGAATTTGTTGCTATAACTATATATGTCTCTCTATATATATGATAGTTTTAGGACACCTTCATCTGTGGCATGCTGCTCGGCAGAGTAGAACATATTCTACCATTCCAAATGTGAAATGTCTGTTATCCAGCTTCTTGCCAGGAGAGTGATTACTGAGCTCTAAAACATGATGTCCTCCCTTCTCTTCTTTCCCCTTTCAAACAATCTGGAAGAGGACCTGAGATCACATTATTCTTTGTGAAGGAAAGGAAAAACAAGATCTTGAACTGTTGACAAGTATGTTCCTCTCTGTCTTATCTTGCAAGCAGATACTACAGCTCGTGGTCTGTTCTGCTGGTATGATTTTGTTTCTTGGCATTGTAAACCCGAAGTCAGGGATGTCTTGGATTTATGTTCTCCACTTCTGCCTGAAGCCCACTGACCTCGGTTTATATGCTAAAGTGCTCCAGGGATCTGTTCACTTAGCTGGAATTAATGTTCAGATGATACTTTATTTGACTGTCTCTTAACACGTTCTGTAAGTTGTTCTGCAAGTCTTTCTGGAAGACTGCAGCTGTTCGACTGTGCATATAAATAGGCTATAGTTAATAAGCCTATTTATAGTAAGCCCAAGTCTGACGATTTTTTTTCCTCATTCATTAGAGTTTCCAACCTTCAAATAAGTTCGACAAAATAATTGGATTGCACCCTTACCCACTAAGTGTGGTGCATTTACTTTTTCATTGATTAATTTGGTAGTTTAATTTAAAATTGCCTAGACACATTTAAATGCTGACTTTCAGGAAAGAGATACAGCTAAGTTTAAAGAGATATAAATAAGATGACTTTGATAGATTGGTTAATTTAAAAAAATGGTAAGAATAATATTCTAGATTATATGAAAATATATAAGCTTTTTATTCTTTTATCTGTGGACTTTGTTACACACATAATTTCCTGCAGGAGATCAATATAACAGCCCTCCCTGTGCCTGCAAAATGCCCAGGAAGCCTCTCAGAATGCTTGAGATTATTTGTTGCACAAAGTCAGCAATGGCTAATGCTCCAATTACTTCCATTTTCATTTATCTGTAACAGGTTTTGCTGTGAATTAAGAACAACTCGGGGGATGTTCACAGTCACACTTCACTGTGACCTTCTGAATCTGCTGGTGACTGGAGCACGGTGAGGGAATGAAGAATGTTACTGCAAGTGTTGCCAAGGTCACAAAGATAAAATACTAAATACTCTGGAGGAGAGAACAAAAATTCAGAATAATCTTGGCAAATTCATAGGAATCATCAATAGTCATCAGGACGAAATGTGGTCTGCTTTTCTTTAGGGAGCAGAAGTCGAATGTACAATGTGCCCTGGCCTGGTGGCTCACACAGGGTCCTTGTTTGCTGAGAAACAGTTGTGAGGTACTTAGGACTAAGCAGGTGGGGTACAAATTGTGGCATAAAAGTAATAAGATAACATCCAGCTTTTCCTTGGAAAAGCTGTCCTGCCCTGTGAGCGAGTATGTTTTAGGTAGATCCACAAGTTAGAGCATTGAAGGGTCACACTTGAAGAATGTGTTTCTACAGAGACGAGTGGAGGCATCTAGAAAATCTTTCATGAGTGCAGAAAGCTCAGGCTTCTGAGAGAGCATCTTGGTTGTTCAACATGCTGGAATTGCTGCAGTTTGCCTCAAAAGCCTCTGCACTGAAGAGATAATTTTCTGTGTAGCACGTTAAAAGCTCTTTTAGTGACCTTTGGCCATAGGATTCTACAATATGACAAAGCACAAATATTAGCTATTTAAGATCCAGCCAATAATCAGAAAATACATACTTTGCATGTCTGTCAAATTAAATCACTTGCTGCTTAATTCAGTTTTGTTGAATTCAAATTTGTGTTAGAAGCACAAAGAATTTTCAATTTTGGTTTCTAATGGGAAACTTTTCCTTAATTGGGAAAGGCTGTGTATGTTTAAAAGAAAAAAAAAATTACAAGCAAACCTTTTCCTGATTAACTGAGAATCACTTAATGGATTTAATTAAGATGATCTTTGAAAGCCACTAAGAAGTTGAAGAAAGCCCAGCTACCTTGCAGTAATTTTAGCTGTTTAAATCCAGTAACACTTGAACTGTTTAAATTGCTGTAAATACAGTTCTAGTGGTTTGAAAGAATCTTCTTCGTCTGTAATTGCGTTTTCATTTAGATGTGTGTCTCATCTCTCTGCTAGGGAAGTTGATGGAACAGATCCTCCTAGAAGCTGTGCTAAGGCCCATGGAGGACAGGGAGGTGATTCGAGACAGCCAGCATGGCTTCACCAAGGACAAGTCCTCCTGACCAACCTCATCACCTTCTGTGATGGAGTGACTACATCAGTGGACAAGGGAACAGCATGTAACTCAAAGCCTCCCATCTCTTGCAGTGTAGAATAAGAGACATCTTTGTCCCACTCTTAATAGTGAACCAGCTGCAGTTATAAACTCTATCAGGTGACAATCCAGAGATGAAACAATTAGCATAATGCTGTGCAATTGCTGACCTATTGAATTAGTAATTAAGAAACCTTACTTTATCTAAGGTTGTCTAGACAGTCCTGTGAAGAGCTTCCATTTTTTTCAGAGCTCTCTTCATTTTCTCTGCCGTGTCTCAGGTTTAATCAAACCTTTGCCTTTAGAAGAAAATACAATGATTTTCTGGTACAGGTTTATGAAATATGCATCTTTAAAGATTTTGTTCTGCAGGTGGAATTGGAATTGGTTGGATGTATGTATCGGTACATAAGATCAATATTTTAAAAAGTGATAAATTTAAAATTTTTATCATAGTTTTCTTTTAAACTCACAAAAGAGATCTGAAAGTAACTAGCCTTTTTTTCAGAGCTTTTTATAGTCTTTGTTTTAATGCTTTTTGAAAATAATAAAAGTGAAGGAAAATGGTAGCATAGATAGAGAGCAACATTGACTTAAACTATGAGCAATGGAATGAAATAATTCTGTGTCACTTTTTCACATGCATAACATATGGCAGAAAAAATATTTATTTGTGATTAATAAAAATGCTCTGTACGTAGCCTACCTATCACAAAGTTTACAAAACCAAATTAAACCTGAATTCAAGATACTGTAATGTGACCCGCCGTTTCAGTCTTGGACCTGGAGGTTCAGTCTTGGCCACTGGAACAACACCCACACAGCAGTGTGGTAAGTTTGTGCGCTGCAGTGCTAAGTTTGCATTGGTGGGGATGCCACATGTCTGTCTCCCTTCCCCTCACATCCCATCACCCTTAACCAGCTGCCTTCCCCCAGACCTAACCACCACCATCTGGGTTGCTGCAGTCCCCGTTTGAAGTGGTGTGGAGAGTCTTTCCTCCTTCTCCCATTTGGTTGAAATTAAGCGCAGGAAGGATCGTTTAGCTGTGTGCTACAGCCAAATTCTCGCGCCGTGGCCTGCAGAGCACCACATGATGGAAACCTTTTTGGTGGCCGAGAGGGCGAGTCAGCTGGTGGGCAGGCTGCAGTTCTGGGGAGAGGAAGGAAGTGCTGTGCAGGTCTCAAGCCTGTGACCTCAGTGGCTCTTTGGCTCAGCCATGAACAGGCTGTCATTTTGAGGGCTAGGAATGGGCCATACCCATTCTGGTTTGTTGTTTGTTTTTTTTTTTTCTGTAAACCTTATTTATTTGTGTACCCGTTCTGCTGTTCCCCTGCTGAGTGCCTTCACGCGTGGTGAAGGTGCCTTCCCCAGCGTTGCTGGTTTGGACTGGGGCACACTGACTGGGCAAGGGCAAGTCCTGAGGAAAACTGAAAGCAGTTGGAGGTTGGGGTTTGTCACTGGTTGTTTCTAAAGAGATTTTTTTCCTCTTCAGTTGACCACTTGATGTAATCCATGCAGTGCTAGACATGTGAGGCATGTTTATTTCAATTACAAATTTGAAGTGATTGCTCTCTGAGCTCAAGGTGACCTACAGAGGGCTGCCTCTCCTACCCAGTATTGTTACCTCATTTCTGGTTTATGTGTTGAAAGGAAATGGAAAAAAGAAGTATTCAGAGCAGCTCCAGAGAAACTCAGTGTGCCGGCTGCTGTTCTGTCCTGGACCTCTCATTCCCCAGCAAAACCACAGAAAGACTACTCAAAGGCTCATCTGTCAGAATTCAACCTTCTACAATTGGCATGATTGGTGTCCAGACCAGAAGATGAGCCACTTGTGTTGCAATGTTAATGGTTAAAACACCATTCATGTCTTCCTGAGCTCTCTGCTAAAATGCTTCAAGTTCCTGAAGCAGTCCCCGTCAGTGGTGATGAAACTCCTATCATTCAGTTCTCCCTGCTTTCCAACAACCTCAGAGAATTGTGGCATGAAATGTTAGACAATATGGACCACAAGCACCAATAACTTGTAGATGAGACGAGTCTACATACTCTTTCTTCCTCAGTGCATATTTCTACAGTAATAGGAACAAGATTGTAGCCTAGATGAGGTCAGTTCATGAATGAAGAACAGGTGAACTTGATAGGGGAGAGTTCTGTTGGGACAAAGGCATTCTGGAGAATCTGCAGACCTGGTACTTCTGTCTTCTACTGAAGATATGTATGCTATTGTAAGATATGTATCCTATCCTAAATGTCATTTAGTCGAATACAAGGTATTGATCCTTCTCTACTGCTCTTCAGTTTTGCAGGCCTGTGCTATCTAAAAGCACAGGATGAAAACTCAGTAGGTATGCTCCTCTTGCGTGGTGGGCCACATTCTGACAAAGCTGTTGTAGGAAATGTTACTTCTCAAAAGTCGGTCCAATCCTGTAGATATAAATTCCTTGGGAAATAAGGGCTCTCACTGACCTTCTGTTCCACAGAAAGGCAGCTTCCTTTGACCTCACTTTCTCTGCCATAGACATGCAGCACCATGTACATCTGCAAACACTGTTCCTCCAGCAAAAATAAACCAAACTTTTTAGAAGACATTCCAATACATATTTTTCTCCCCTTGTAATAGGTTAAAGGACAAACAGTATATGGCAGATGCTCATCCTGCAGAACGATACACTGACAGTGAGTGTTTAACATGTACTTGTTACCAAGATTAATAGATAGTCAGAGCTACTCTGATATTACAACTACGAATAAAGAATTTTTTAGTTATCTAGTTTTGAAAAAAAAAAACAGCTAAGGATGGATCTAGTGTTAGACTTCAGTGCTATACATTATGTCTTAAATGGCAGGGAAAGATCAGACTTTTGGAGTAGGGGCTTATACCTGAATAAGGGGTACCAACCCCATGAAAATCTGTACTGAAAATTTAGGGCTTCCCCCCAGTAGGTGGGCTGGTAGGTGAACTTGGGATAATAAGCAGGAAAATGGGATCTGGCTGAAGTTTCCTCAGTTTGTGTCTGGGCTGCAGAAGGATTTGAAGAGACGTTGCCTTCTTCCTGCCAGTAGCATACAGACTTATCAAGAACTTGGAAAAAAAAAATCACTGGGGATTAATCTGGCATTTGTGTTTCCCTGGGTAAAGAAATGCATGTCCGTGGTGGTCTACAGCCCAGAGTGGCTGTCCCTCTGAGGGTGCACACGCAGGACCCATCAAGTAAGAGAAACTCAACTCCCCAGTCCAGTGTGCAAGTTCTGCTCTTGGATGAAATCATTCCTTTGCCTGGGGATTCTGTTGGAGTTTGTAGTCCTCGCGGATGCCCAAAATATCCATGATGCTAGTAATCACTGGCTTAAACTTGTTTGCCAAAAGATGCAGCAGACCAGATCCATGACTCATGATGATCTTTCTTTTTTTTTTTTTTTTTCCCCCTTTCTTTCTTTTGCTGGAAATTAAGCAGCTTTTCAAAGACTCAGCAAACACCAAATAGCAGCAGCCTGTGTGCTGAGCTCCCATCCTAGTGTTCTGCTGACTGCAGTAGTTTCCTGCTGAATGCAGAATCTAGATCTGATGTTAGTACCTTAATTTTAATACTCTACGTGACTCCACTGTCCATTTTAGAATGTACTTTTCAAAATCTCTACAGTTAGTTTGTCTGCCAGTGAACAGGTAGGAGACAACTGCCAGGGGAAATGAATATAGATGAAAAAGTGGATTCTCCCAAGGAAAAAATCAGGCTTCATATCCATTCATTAGAATTTTAACTTTCCGTTCTGCTTGTGTCCTCCTTGTCCAAGCAAACCTCTGCGTGAATAAGGTTATTTTTTTACTTACACTCTCAGGAAGAGGTCTAGGAGGAAGAGATTTCTATTTTTGCATTCATGGGAATGTGCTGGTATAAGGATGATGGGGTGATCTTAAGTACCAACGAAAAATGTATTCTAAATTTATTTTTATTTAAAAAAAATAATGCTGTATGTGCTGAATCCTCTTTTGGTTGCTGAAAGTTTTGTGTTGCACAGCCTGGCTTACATACTTTTGAGAAAAATCTTTGGCTGGAAATGCATGTTCTGCACTGAAATAGGAATATTTTTGTTCACTTAAACCTACTCATTCCAAGAAGAGTTGGAAAACTTTGGGAGAAATTTTTGCTGCGTAAGATGCTTTGTTTCTGGGTGTGATGGCTCACAAATAATATATATCTGACATATTTGGGTATGGACTTACATTGTTCTTGGCGATCTAATCAGGAAGATATTCCGTGAATGTTGTCAGAGCTGGGAATGGACCAGAGCACGTATTTATAAAACAATAACTTAAGAACTTTTCCTTGAAAATCTAATCCGTCTGTGTTTCTTAGTAGAGACTTTTATTTAAATTATATCTAAGAACCAAAGTTATATCTGCAAACGCCATTTCGATTAAGGTTTATAAAGCTATTTATTCAAGAGGCTGTGTGGAGAACCAGGTGCAGGGACTAAGTCCAACAGATTCACTTGCAGTTTGTTGGGGCGTATTTTTTCTCCTTTACCTCTACCACTGGTAACCCATGTAGTGTATTTTCTGCATTATTCTATATTAACCAAACCTAGTCTCAATATTTAACTGTATAGAGACGTCTTTGGAAACCTGTGACACCTTTTTTGGCTTTTTTGCTGTGTCTTACAAGGATGAAAAATACTGCAATTGAAAGTAGATTTGGTAACTGTTGATTTACTGTCTTGTTCGAAAGTGTATGTGAAAGAGTGAAGCTGCTCTCAGGAATTCAAATTCTTCTGAAGATAAAATAAATTGTTATAGTCCTTTCACTCGCTAATTTCTGCGTGCTGTAAATGGATTGCTGTGCATCCAGGGAAAATTGCTCAAGGGAAAAAGAGTTTGTAACTTCTATTTAGTGCTTTTTGTGCAGCAGTTATTAGGCTAGACAGAATGATTAATAAATTACTAGTTTAGTAACTTGGAGCGAATCATTTTTGCTGTAGCTGAATTACTAAAAAAAATCATGCAACAACAACAATTAAAGGTTTTTACAGTGAAATTAAATATTTTGAATGGTGCTTTCTGTGCTTGACAAGCTAATGTACCCTTTTTATGGCTTAAATCATTTTAGTGTGGCTTTGGAGGGGGAGACTTGGGATATCATGCAGAATTTGAACATTGTGGAGCACCAGATTTATTAAGGTGCCACAAGTGATTGTGCTGGAGAAATGGATCTTTTTCGATGTGGTTCCAGGACTGGAATTGGAATTGCCTTAGTGTGCCATTGCCCACCCTCCCGTGCCCAGGCAGCAAGTCTGCAGGATCAACTCAGCGAAGCTGAAACTGCGCCCTGGGAAGCTGACCAGGGGGAAGAATGAGGCCAAGCGGGGATGCATTATGACCCAGTTGCACCAGTATAATTATACCCACCCCGCTCCGCTTTTAGTTAGTAGAAGTCCAGGGCACTGGCAGCGTCCCCGTGAAGTTGGGAGAGCTGAGGTAGGAGCTCAGGAAGCAGAAATTAGGTTGCTCCGTGACAGTCTGATACCTGCAACATCAGACTGGTTTTAAAGACTCTTCTGATCCGTATTTATTTTTCCTCCTTGAAATATAGGTCAAGTGTTTTGAGATTCTTACAAAGTGCCTAATGTAGAATGGTCCTTCTGCCTGTACTTTCCAAGCAGAAGAGCCAGAGGCATTCTGGCTTTAAAATTCCTGACTTGGTTTGTGTCCTTTGTGCTGATCGTGTTTCCTCTAAGCTTTTAGCAATCTCGGCTGAAGCTCCTTTGTGTACACAGAATAGTTAACATTTGTACATGCTTGTTGTTTAAGGGGTTTCAAAGCACGTTTTTGTCAGTAGAAAGCCGACTTAATCATGGACTGTGCTTTTTGTGATGCTTCGAGCGAGCAAACAGGCTTCATACAGTTTACTTCTGCGTTCGGCGGTTCCGGCAGAGAAACCAAACAGCCGTATCTGTTTAGACTGCCTCCATTCTGCCGGGCCTTTGTAGCCCTGCCAAAGTTCTCCACATCACTGAGCCTCCCCGTGAAAACCAGAGACCACTCCACTTTGTTCCCGGGGCTGAAAGCCGCTCACAGTGTGGGATTTGGGGGGCGAAATTCTTTCAAGAGTGAATTACACTCAAGCGGTATGAGTCGTCAGAGGAGTAAATCAAAGGGTTTATTTGTTTTGACTGGTGCCTGATTTGTTTTTGCCAATATTATGCTCAGTCAGAAAATTAAAAAAAGCCCCTTAATTAAGTGTGATATTTTTATAAGCAAAAAACAGGCAGAAGAATCTGGTTTAGCTTTCACTGTGTCCTTCGTGCAGGAACTTTATCATCTGAACTGTACTGGCTTTTTTCTCTTACCCATTGTTGAGGACAACAGCCGTGGTTTAAAAATTGGGTGAGAGGAGTGGGGTTTGTATAACACAGTGATTAAGCAGAGGGCAAAAGAGTGTACCTATATCTAAAAATCTGATCATGGGAAACGCTCTGCTTCTATAAATTGTTTATAAAGAATTAAAAACAAAGTGACAGAAATGCAGATGACCATGATGTGAAGTGGGCAAAGCAGAATGATTTTTGAGGGGGGTGGGGGGGAATCTTTTTTGTTTTTCAGTTTTCTGAGCACATGAAAGGAACTGTGATGGAATATAACTTTAGACTGTAGAATTATTAGCAAATATCCTTACAAATAACTACTGAGGAAACTACTTCTCATGCCAAGACTATTTCCAGTAGGTTGTGCTTTTAAAACTACTTAAGAGGCTTAAGTAAAGAGAATAGGAATGAATTGTTGCTTTCACCATTGCTAAACTATGGTAAAAATTGTGCTGGAATAGTCAATATGTTAATAGCTCAGAATTCTCATTGCTGAGCAACAAAAGTAATTAATTCTTTGATTATGAACTTAAGAAAGGTTCAATAGAAGTAGTTAAATAGGCTGTATAATGGCAAGGGAAATTTAGGTGGAACTGTCACTGTGTAACTTTGGTAAAGACCTCTCAGGAGATAAAACAGGTAGGTGTCTATCATTTTGTCATTAATATCGGATTAGTTGCACATGCAACTTGTAAAGAAACGTATCTAATCAATATTAATGAACAGCATTTTGATGCTATTCGGTTAAATTACAGTGTTAATAGCTGGAAAATATTGATACTGTGAGTCCTGTAGGAATTAGCATAGCTTTATTAGATGGAATAAAATGTTTCTGAAAAGGTATTTGAAAATTTGGTATTTACCAAACAGCAGAGTCGAAGGAGGGGATGGGAAAAATCTGCAACTTTAAAGATGTGATGGATGCCACCTCTGAATCTGGATGTTAGATGTAATTGTATGTATATGGAGTTACCATGTTCAGTCTTTCAAAGTCGTGTCTTTTGGAAATGCAACTGGCAATGAATGTTTTTTAGGTAATGCAGATTTTTATGATAACAGAAAACATTTTGAACATTTTGTGCTGGTAGATGAGATTTAGAGCTGCATTATTTGCCTATTTGTTATGAAAATGTTTATAGTGTGTTAGTTACAGTACTTAATAATAACTACCTAAAGTTTTGTACCCATCGTCACTTTAAAATCAAGTGCGTTACATTCACTTGCTCAAGCACTTGCACTCTTTTTTCTGGAGAAAGCATTTTTTTCTGAAAGCGGTCATGTTGACGTGGGCAACTTTTAATCTTGTAAAGGGGACGGAAATGAGCTGTATTTTAACCAGTACCATGTAAACGTTCGGTGATGGCGCATGTTGGTGGTGACATCACCTGTGACCTCAGCTGTTGTGCTGTTTCCCCGCGGCACGCCAGCCACAGCTGTGTCACAGCACTGCCTGCCAGCTTTGGGTCATCCTTCCTGGTTTTTAGGTTTAGGTCACTGAGCATCTCGCAATAAGGACCGATAAGCTGAAGCCGAGTAAATGTTCTAGAGGAATGGATGAAATGGAATAATTGCTTTGGCTCGGGCATTGGAATAGGCTGCCCAGGAAGGTGGTTGAGTCACCATCCCTGGATGCATTTAAGAGACGATTAGATGTAGTGCTGAGGGATATGGTGTAGGGGAGGACTTTGTGGAGTAGGGTAGATGGTTGGATTCGATGATCCCAAGGGTCTCTTCCAACCTAGATGATTCTGTGATTCTGTGATTCTGTGATTCTGGCTGTGGTCCATGTTGCTGAAAAGGTACCTTCCGCACTGGTAGGAGGATGGAGTTCTGCAGGTTCTCAAAACTCAGGGATCCAGTATCCAAATCTTGCAAACCAGATACAGTTACCTACATACTGTTATCTTTTGTGGGAATATTTGGTACCTGCTAAACATATGGTCGATTAATAAAAAAAGGACACTGTGTGATGTTCTCATCTAGAACAAATAATATGGTGGCCCTCCTAATTTCCCTATATTCAGATAGCTGTAATTATGTCTGCAGTGTCCCAAGTTTTCGTGACATTTAAACAGAATAACAGGGTAGCTAGTATCCCAAAGATTTTACAGTTGAAACTAGGGGTGAGAGAAGAGTTAAGTGGATGACACATAGGGAGCAATTAAATGCTGCTTTGTAAAAAGTTTGGAAGTACAGATTTTGAAATAAAAGTTCCAGAAGTTCAGAGCAAGTACAGAAGGCTGTTTGACAGAAGTGGGGGAAGCTGAGGGATTAAACACACTAAGAGGATTTTGAAGCATGGAGAGTGACATGGTTGGGCAGTAGAAAGAGAAATCCTTTTACTCTGTCATGTTTAACTGAGGAATTAGGAATGTCGGGGAACATGAGGTTACAAAGGGGAGGAAACAAAAAAGGATCGGGAGAGGTGTGAATCACGGTATGTGCACAGGGAATTAAAACAAGAACGACTTCAGAGAATAGTGAGAGAGAGGAGACCCAAGTTTTTTATATCCTGACACAGAAAGAAGAAATGAGAAATGGCAGAAAATAAATTTGAAAGTCTCTTCTGAAATGGAAGTCTGTTCTCATAGCCAGCATTTCTCACGGGCTCCTGTAGGTCCTAGAGGTGTCTGCCGGTCGGTCCTTTCTTGCTCTCACAAGCTCTCTTCTTCAGATATTTTGTTTGTGATGATTTCGTCTAGATTTACATTCTCTATATGTAGTATTTTTTCATCTCTTTTTATGACTGATGTTTTCAAAAACAGGTAATTCCTTTTAATCACTTTTCCCCCTGGTTAATGTAGAGGTTTTCTGGCATAGAATTTCCCAGAACTGCCACAGCACCACATAATGCGGTTGCAAGGATTTGTTGTAATTTAGGTGTCTTAGGATGGGACTTCATCTGAAAGTCTATCTTTAGCTTTGAATTTTCAGTCCTGCGAGGGAGTAGTATTGATTATTTTAAAGGAAGTCAGTGGAAAGAACACAGGATGTAGGCGCAGGATGGGGAATGACAGGGGAGAATGATTGTAAAATAATTATGCATTTCTGAAGTGAGTGGGTTGGTAGGGGAGGAGGACAAAATGTCTGCATATAGCATGAATAATTGCTTGAGATAAACTAAGCAGGGAATATTTAGATGGAATATTATGAAAAGCTTCCAGAGATAGACGGTTAGCTGTCTACAGAATGGCTGATCACTTAGCTGCCCAAGTTTCCTCCTGACAAGGAGAAAAGTTTGCTGTCATGTTGCATCTCTTCTGCCTTTAGTTTTTAGTCTGGTTTTGTTAGTTCCACTCTCTTATTAAACAAACTTCTGCTTAAAAAAAGAAAAACAAATTCCAGTGTATGAATAAATAACCTTTGCTCAGCTGTATTCTTACTGGACAAGCCTTGGGATTTGCCCAGTCCAGAGAGGTGAAAGGGCTACAGGATTGTGGGCTGTTATATCCCAGTCTCTACCCTTGGAGTTTTGGACTATTGCTTGTGCTCAAAGCGGAATTTAGTTTTTTTTTCCTTAACCACAATGGGTTTGGTTTATGTTCAGTCAGTGAAGATTACAGCAGCATGTCAGTTAGAACTAGTGAGGGAGGTTTTAATTTATTTAATGCAGGATTGTTTCCATGACCTGGAAAGTTTGGGAGAAAAGCACAATGGAAAAACAAAGGAGCTTCTGCAACATCTGCATGTGCAGTCTGCAGAAGAGTGATGATCTTCGTTTGATAATTGCCCATCCACGTAGTAGGTAGTGAATCAACCAAAGGTAGCAGTGACAGAAATTACACAGCTGTCGGGAGAAGACTCCATTGCAGTTGTCTTTATAAGACACTTCTGGAACTGGCTGAACTTCTGCTGGCCTTGCACTTGCAGCCTCGTACGTCTTTGATGCTACTTTGGTATTCACAATGTGTAGTTAGTTAGTTTTCCTCTTTGCTCGTCCAACCCTTTGATCTCTTCTGTTTTGATGGAAATTGAAACTAGCCAGGACTCTTTCAGCAGCTTTCTGGAGATGATTTCTTCCACCTTCTGAAATAGTCCATCTTCTCCCAATACACATTTTGGTGACATGTTTTTAGGACTCCTTCAGGTGGTTCGTGGTGTAGTAAAAATCCAACTCTTAAGGCAAGGTATTCTGCATTTTGGAGCTATTTTAACAGTGACTTGTCCAAACTGGATGCATTTTGCTGAGTTATGTGAAAGCTACAACAAATTCTTTTAAAGACAGTTTGTCCAACTTGAGGATAAAATGAGATCTAGCTGTATTTACATCTAAATGTTTTGCGGAAAAGAGAGATGAATTGAGTGTCTGCTATCTAAGAAGTGTTACATCACAAGGATACTGGAAATTTGAGGATATTTGCTGGACATTGGTCCTAATTGCTGACTATTTACATGCAAAATTAATGCATGGAACATGTTATATAAACCAAAAGAAACAATGAATACTGTAAACATTGCTTGGTTCAGATGGATATGGCCAGACTAATCAAAACTATATTTAAACTGTGTTAGCTGTAAATGTTTAGACAACATCCAACAAATCGTTTCTTGGCTGCTGTGGAGAAGGCTTATATTCATCTTCAAAGGCTTTTACACAGGGTCAGAGTTTTCTTATGGTTCCCTTCCATAAAAGCCATGAGAAAAAAACCAAAAACCTGTGTCCTTCTTTGCTTTCCCACTCTGTTGATACGAATGTCATTACTTGCACTGACGTCCTGAATGCATTGTTTGCTGTTTGTCTTATGCATCACCTTTCATAAAAATGAAGGGGCTCCCGCCCTCAGCCACGCTAGTCCAGAGAAAAATATTTTAGGTTATTGTACATCTTTTACTCAAATTTTAATTCTGTAATCTGTTAGCACTGACCCCTGCTTCCTTTGTGCTGCTTTTTTTTTTGTTGTTAAATCTCTCAAAATTTACATTTTCTTATTTTGGTGTAGGAGATTTTTTTAACGCGCTATCTATTACACGATTTAGGTACGTGGCCAGTGCTCAGTCGCTCCAAATAATGTATGAGAGGAGTCCTTCCAGCAAGCACTGGGAGAGGACACACTGCAGACCGAACCACCAGGCACACACAATGGCTTCTTTGTGCCTGTGCTTAAGAAGGTCTAACTAATAAACCTAACTAGAACTTTCATTTATAAAGGATGTACTGCCAAAGACCTTGACACTGAAAACTGTAATTTTTTTTTCAGTAAATATATATGAACATTTAAAAAAAAAAATTGCAACCTAATTAGTAAAATGTGAGCCTTGCAGAAAAAAAGAAATAAGACCATGTTCCCTGTTTACTAACCTGCTGCCCACAGAATATTGCTTGGAGTCGTTCTCTGTAGAGATGCTTCTCTGGCAAAAGCTTGTAGTCTGTTGTGGTAGGCATCTTCATTTTGACAGAAATGAGCATATTGTCTGTTTATGCAGGGAACAGCTTTCTTGGGAATCAGTCAGACTCTATACTGCACCAAATGTAATCATTGTCCCCTGAAGCTGTAAAGCACACATCTTTTACATTGCCTAAAATCAAAGTAATATATGCAAACAGTGCTTTTTAATCAACAAGTGATTTCCCACTCTGATGGGGAGAAGGAGGGAATATACAAGGATGCTGGATGCATCACCAAACACCATGGAAGTTATTCAGATGTTGTTATGGATTCTGGGAAACTCCATGAAATAAAATGGTCCTTGGTTGTAGGTTCAATTAGACAAAAAAAGAAAATATAAAAACACAGCTCAGAATATAGTCCAGGCCCTGCAGGTCACATGGAAGAAAGAATTGGGAGTAACGTATTTTTAGCTCACCTATTAATTTCTTTGAATCTCTGTGACATCACATGTTTTCTGGATGAAAAACATTTGTGTTCAAAAGGTTTTGTGTCTCCTGTATCTAAACAAAACCCAGGTATATGTTCACTGGAATTTCAACCTCTGGTCATAGGATCACCATTAAATATACTTAGTAATTTCCCTTCTATTGAGAGCCTTGGAGGAGCGGTTTTCTTGCTCTGGCTGATTGGCATGAAGAAAATGCCTTTGAAAATATATAATAGTAGTCTCAAGCCAAGAAATATGATTTAATATCTAGTAAATTGTGGGTTTATGAAAAATTGTGTATAAGGTCCTGGATTTAGGGGGAAGGCAAACACTTTGCAAAAACAAAATGCAGAAGCATGGAGGGTATATTCTTTGTTTGATTTTAACATGTTGTTATTACTGGCCTAGATAGTCTCACCATCAGTATTTCCCCTCAAGTATAAGAAAATGCATTTCTCTGGTTTTGCTATGATTCTGGGTTCTGCAATGTTACTTCAGAAAAGGAATTTGCTGCAAATGTCATGCTAAATGAACTTTAATCTCGTAACACTCTATTGTATTTTGTATGTGCATGCACTTTCTCATATTGAAAAACATATGCATCTCATTTTATATATAAACTGTTGTTGATTTAAGTCTTTGATGATCTGAGATTAGACTCTGAAAGCTAAAAATTTAATAACTTGGGGAACATTTAAGGGTACTTGAAATGTTGCATGTTCTGGTTAGAATGCATACACACGTCATATCTGAAGATGTATGGCCCATTACGAAGTTCTGAAGATGAACAGTGCTTTATGAAGTGTTTTCTGGTTTTCTTCTCTGATTCCTCCATGGTGGTCAATAAATAGGGTCTAGGGGCTGAATTAATTGAGAGGAAATTGGGGTTGAATATGGAGGGGCAGGAGAAAAGAATTACATCAGATGATAAAGTAGCTTTCCAGGAATGTGATAAAATGCCTGCATGTCTCATTTTCACTCTCTCGCGTTGCTGAATGGAGGTTGCCCTGTCCCCTCCATCCTTACTATAAGTGTTCATTTTATTGTCTTTCAGATAAAGTTGCCCTGATTCAGCCCGAGTTGGGCAGTGGGAGAGGAAAGGAATATCTTGAGGAGAGAAATTGCTCTCACTTTTGATTTGCCTGGTAGCCACAATGACCCACTGAAAGTAACCAACCCCTCACACCTGTCAGGTGCACTGGGGTCCATGTTCAACCCTGAAGTTTAAAAGTTGGCAGTGAGGAGAGTGGAAGGGAGATTTTAATTGCAACCTGATACTTAAGCTGTTCTTGCTCATGAAAACCAGTGTGGACGTGTGGGTGCTGATCACGATGGTCTGGAGAGCAAGCAAAGGGAAGTTTCCAGGCACTGTTATGGCAACTATGGTGAAGGTGGTGTGTGGGGATGCCAAGACAAACCTGTGAAGGAAAATCATTGGCATCTCTAGCACAGTTCAGGTATTGTATAAAATGCCTGTTTAGCACCCCTCCTTTGCCAGGGCAGTTCCTGCTCAATGTACCTTGAGCTCTTACTGTGCTTTGTCCTTCCCAGAGGAAACTCGGGTGTCTCATAACCACCTAAAAGTTTTTTCTGCAATACATTTACGGTTGATTTTCAGTACTGGTTTTGTTTCTTGATGTTCCCACGGTTTAATTTGGAGAGATTGTGTCCTTAGTACAAGAATCTGCTGCAGCTCAAGAGACACAGATCACCGTTGAGGGAATCGAGCACACTTTTTGTATGTGTTTGTGTGTGTTCTCTGAACTTCTGGTACCCAGTTGTGTCTTCACTGGTGACATGCTCAGTGCAAATGACATGTTATAATGCCATCAGCTAATATATGAGTTGTCGAGATCTGTTCCCAGGCAGCAGTTTATATCAATTTCTTCCCTCAAACCTGTGCTGATTTGATGATTCTGGGAACAAGTCATGGGCAATTCAGGTGAAATACTTGAGCTGGAGTCACCGCTTTCTACAGAACTGCAAAAACTTTTTGTCTGCAGCTTTCTTTTTACCTCATTTGACTCCTTTATTGTTTCCACTAACTTATTGCATCATGTCTTTTTAAAGAAAAAAAACATTAGCTAGGGTTGTTTTTTTTTCTTTTTGGAAAAGCTTGTTTCCTGGAGAATGTGGAACAGCACTGTATCAATTGTGGAATAGAAGGAAGGCATAAGGTTGCTTGTCAGATTGTCAAGTTTGTAGACAAAGTCTAGAAATACTTCAGTTCTGTGTCTTTTTGCCTTATGTGTGGCTCAATGACAATGGTGTAATTATGGGTGCAGTGTTCGCGTCGGATGTCCTCTTCCTGGGAAGAGTAAACGTTAATTGCTAGAGTGAGATCTGCAACTACACTCTGGGTTATGTGAATATAGGTGGTTTCAGAAAATGAGCATGCAGCTTACTTGTTTTGGGGCTATATGAACTGCAGAGGACCTGTTCTTTGGAGCAGCTTTTCCTGGGGGGTGTCTGACACCTGTTGTTCAATTAAGTTATCCTGCCAAACTGAGGGGTTTTGGTACAACAGGAGTAGCAGCCCACAGGAAAGAGTAGTTTTGCCTTTTTTGCTCTCAGTAATAGAACAAGTTAATTTGTATTTTGTTTCATTTGTACCATGCAAACTCCAGGTAAACACTTTTGCCCAGACTAAAAAATGTTTGAGTTCTCTGCTTGTCCCCGTCATCAGTGGGAGGAGAAGAGTTTAGAGACAAATACAGATTCCTATTCTGAAATTGTTCTGTTATTAAATGTGCTAACATGGGAATAAAAATTGCTGAATGCACTCAAATGATAAACATATGAACTAGATTTTTCATGCATTTACTTCTGATAACAAGGACTGGAGTGGATGCGTCAGGAGAATCTTGCTCTCCGTGCCCCTAATTCTCTCTGCAATCTTGTCAGAGTTTTATTTAAAGGCTAAAATAACTTTCTTTTAACATTCAACCATTTAAATATTTAAGCAGGTACAGCCCTGATATAATCTTAACTAAACATGCCTTTCAAGTTTATTAATCCGGGACATATAATCAGTTTTTGTTTACCGCTGTGGTAACCATTGTGTTTCATTTTGAAAGTTAAATGCATGAAAACTAATAAAATTAGAATAGGAGCCTCTGAGAACAGTGCCTGAAGGAGAAATTAAATTCATTTCAACACAAACAGATATGAAATGAAGTACAAATGGAACAGCAGTAATAATTTTAGTATGACACAAGGTTTCATTAAGAAATCCAACAAGCTTTATTGCATTCAGTGTCGGGGATGTGGAGGCTGACTCAATACAGGGTCTTAATGCGTATTCGGGAGGCGTTTGAAGGGTACTGTCTAGTAGCAGTCAGTGGCGTTTGCCAACTGGTTAAGCCAGTGCTATATAGATGTCAGAATTCCAGTGAGCATAGATTGCTCTGTGCTGCCTGAAACTGGGGGGTGCAGGGATAGTTAAATAAATAAGTTATTTCAACTTGCAGCCCGAGGAAGGGAAACTAGGGGGAGATGGCATTGGCAATGAGACACACAACCTTTCAGATGAAGGTCAGGGATTCAAATCTAAGGTGAAGTGACAGGGAGTATTAGTTAGCACTGACAGATTTTGAGTGGCCTGGGGACATAAAGTTGATGTTAAGTCCAAGTAGACAGAAAACCACATCACACAAACCTATCCATATAACCTAGACCTAACTGGTGTTTCTGGTGCTTTTCTTTCTGATTTCCTCTCTGTAGCTGGACACGGGGAATAAAAAAATTCTGCTGTGAACGTTTTCACAAGCTCAAAAGGTTTCCTGTGCTGTGTAGGGCATGAAGAAATTTGTGCCTGTGACAACGTCCAAGATGATACCAACCTTCTCAGCTTGATTCCAGACTGTGGCCATGTAGGCGCCTCTCTCACTTTTGGGATGAGCACTATAATCACTCTGCCTGTCCCTTGCAATGAATACTCAAATGTTTCACACAAACTTGACCAGTGCCAAATGAGATGATAACTTCCTTTTTTGGATTACCATGGTTTTGGAAAGAGGCAGGACAAGGGACTTGTGTATCTTGTGACAAGGGAATTGTATGTGGGTTTGTCCAGAGCTATGAGTTATCTGACTGCTGTCTGTTGTGTGCAAGGGAAGCACTGGCTTATGCCTGGCATGGGCACCTATTAAAAGATGGCAACAGGCAGTAGCCGTGCACTGCTTGGACAACTCATGCACTTGAACTGCTTTCCAGCCTTGCCATATGCCAAACGTCCTGAAGAGTGTGGTGCCGCTGTTTTTTCCTGCTTTGCCAAAGATGAACTTTGCACCAGGTTTTCCCATGTCCCCAAATGCATTCCGGAGCCCTCATGTTACTGGTTCCAGTAAGTTGAATCTCGCCGAGCTTTGAGCAGATATTCCACCCTGGGAATCATCCTGACAACAGTTGTCTCATCTGGTCTTTTACAGAAACTGAGTTTTATGATAAAGCAGCCTTTTCTCCATCTTGGTGAAAACTTGCGTGAAACACACTTTGAGTTTCACAATAGTATATAAACAAAGAAATTAAGGACAGATAAACATAAAGGGTGAGCTATCACTTTGTATGTATCAAAACTCCATTTTTTGGAGATATTAATGGGAACTGAGCAGGGAAATCTGTCAGTGTCACTTACAAGTACTTTGCTGTGTCTCTGTGAGTACGACTCTCTTGTGTCTGTGGGGCTGTGCACAAATACTAGAGACTGTGCACTGAGTTTTGTTTTGTGTAAAGAGATACAGCTCCAGTAATTTCACCATAAGACAGGGACTTTGAGTCTCCACTCTTAGTACTTTCCATGAATGCTGTCATAAGTATAGAAATAAATGTTAATCTTCACTGTATCCCTTCGTAATAAACAGTTGTTTAGTCCCATTTTACTGATAAAGAGATCAATACAATATAATTAACTAATTTGAATATAGAAATGAGAAATTAATGATTTTCTAAATCCACATTTAAACCTCAATAGAAATACTGTTTTAATTATCAGAAATTAAAAAAAAAAAAAAAAAAAAAAAAGCCAAAGGGACTGTAATTGGTGAAAGAAGAATTGTAATCTGAAAATGATGTTGAGACTTTGAAGACAAGTCTCATACAATATGCAAAGCAATTCTTTTACAGTCAGTGTAAGATAAAGAGGTTTTTTTCATGTTGCAAGCCAAATAGTGGCCTGTTTCTGTGGGTTCTTGAATCAATTCGTAAAACTATTAGAGAAAAATTGCAAATGATTCCATAAAATGGATTTTGTACCAACTTTAATTTTTACCATGATTTTGACTGCCCTGAGTAGAAAAGAGGTCTTTTATATAGTAAAATACTATATTGAAGATTACAGTTGTACTTCAGCTGTCTGGATCTTGACCGGCATACTCGGGTTTGGTAGAATTGATTTCCAAGTTGTGTTCTGCTTTTCGGGTCTCTCTAACGAAATTTTCAGAGCCAAACAAAATGTGGATTATTTATAGAGCCAGAAGAAAATGTGAGTTATTCATTCTGGAATCGGTGTCATACTTGCAAAAAGAGACCTCTGGAGATATTGTAGTCCAGCACTGTGCTCAAAGCCAGGTCAACTGAAGCAGGTTACATAGCACTTGGGTGTTGAATGTCTCCAAGGACGGAGACCCCACAGCCTCTCCAGGGAGCAGTTCCACTATTCATAGAATCGTAGAATTCTCTAGGTTGGAAGGGACCTTTAAGATCATCAAGTCCAACCATGAAGCTAACACTGCCTAAACCACCACTATACCATGTCCCTCAGCGCCACATCTGCCCATTTTTAAATACCTCCAGGGGTGGTGATTTAACCGCCTCCCTGGGCAGCCTGTTCCAATTCTTGATAACACTTTTGATGAAGAAATTTTTCCTAATATCAGTCCTAAACCTCCCCTGGCGCAACTTGTTTGGCCATTTCCTCTTGTCCTATCGCTTGTTACTTGGGGAAAGAGACCAACCCCCACCTTGCTGCACCCTCCTTTCAGGTAGTTATAGAGAGCAGTAAGGTCTCTCCTCAGCCTCCTTTTCTCCAGGCTAAACAACCCCAGTTCCCCAAGCTGATCCTCATAAGACTTGTCCTCCAGACCCCTCATCAGCTTTGTTGCCCCTTTCTGGACTTGCTCCAGAACCTCAGTGTCTTTCTTGTCGTGAGGGGCCCAAAACTGAGCACAGTATTTGAGGTGAAGTCTCACCAGTGCCAAGTACAGCAGGACAATCACTTCTCTAGTCCTGCTGGCTACACTATTCCTGATATAAGCCAGGATGCTGTTGGCTGCCTTGGCCACCTGGACACACTGCTGGCTTGTGTTCAGCCTGCTGTCGGCCAACACCCGCAGCTCCTTTTCAGCCTTGCAGCTCTCCAGCCATTCTTCCCCAAGCCTGTAGTGTTGCCTGGGGTTGTTGTGACCCAAATGTAGGACCTGGCACTTGGCCTTGTTGAACCTCATACCACTGTCCAGATCCCTCTGTAGAGCCATCCTACCCTCAAGCAGATCAACACTGCCACCCAACTTGGTGTCATCTGCAAACTTACTGAGGGTGCACTCGATCCCCTTGTCCAGATCATTGATAAAGATATTAAAGAGAACCAGCCCCAGTACTGAGCCCTGGGGAACACCATTTGTGACCAGCTGCCAACTGGTTGTAACTCCATTCACCACAACTCCTTGGCCTCAGCCATCCAGCCAGTTTTTTACCCAGCAAAGTGTACACCCATCCAAGCCATGAGCAGCCAGGTTCTCCAGGAGAATGCTGCGGGAAATGGTGTCAAAGGCTTTACTAAAGTCCAGGTAAACACTACTCACAGCCTTTCCACTCATCCACTAAGCAAGTTACCTTATAGAAGAAGGTCAGGTTAGTCAAGCAGGACGTGTCTTTCATAAACCCATGCTGACTGAGCCTGATCACCTGGTTGTCCTGCATGTGCTGTGTAATGGCACTCAAAATGATCTGTTCCATAACCTTTCTAGGCACCGAGGTCAGAGTGACAAATAAAATTATAATCTTAGCAAAATTCTGAAAAAAGCTAGTGCAAATGCTAGAAATGTATGCTAAGCCATAGAAATAAAAAAGGGTTGCAATAACCATATGAAAGACTAGTGGAGTGTTTTAGTGTGCTTCACAATTAAATCCTTTATTTAGCAGAGGAAGAAATGGCAAGAACCTGGTGTATGCCTGGATTTGTGGAGTAAGAGGACAGCATCAGAAGATCCTCCGTCCTAGGCTGGAGTGGCAGCTGTGAGCACAGGTCTGTGGATCTGTGACCATGAAAATACTTAATGTTGGAGAGTGGGAAGTTTTTGCCATCACACCAGAAATGCGTGGAGCCACCACATCGCCAGTTCTGATAGATCATTGTGACTGTAGAAGGGGGATGATGAGGCGGTTTTGGGAGAACTGATTATGTGATCAGTGCTCCTTTTAGTATTTATAATGGTGAGGGACAATGGTGTGGTAAAATGCAGGAATTTAATTTCTATTGCATTCAGTTGGTGGCGATTAAGTAAAATTAAGTAAAGTTTCTGAAGGTGTAAAATTACAAGGCAGGCTTGTGAGCTGACAGTGAGCTGCAGTAGGGCTCAGTGGGGCATATTTAAAGAAGGCTTAGAATAGGTATTAGGAAAAAATATTTTCCTAATAGCAAACTTTGAAACAGTTTGTCCGGTTGGGTCATTTCCATCTTTGGAAATTTTCAAAACTTGACTGGACAAGACTGAGCGATCAGATCTAAGTTGAACCTTCTGTGAGTGAGATGTGGAAGTTGATGAGTACCCAGAGGTCCCTTTCAACCTCAGGTATTCTCTGATGCTCAGTGTTTGGCACCGAGACATAAATGTTATATTCTGAAGCCTCCTCGTTTGTAGTCCTCTGATATTATTACAACCATCTAAGGGTTGCTTTGTATGGCTTCCGTAAGCAATCTTCTTGGGGGATTTGTAAAACAAAATCAATTTTCTTGAGGATGGTTCAGAACTGCCTACTTAGGATGGCTTTCAGGACATTTTGGGCCATCAGAATGCTCTAAGGCAGAGTTAGCAGGGCACAGGGGCTGACTTAAGGGGTCCTCTAGTCTTCTGAATAGGAAAAAATAGCTTTGTAATTTTTTTGAGAAAAATCTACAATTTCTACAATTTTGGAAAGTGATGCTTGCCAGTATCGCACAGTATCATAGTCTGCAAGTAGGACAGTTTTGTAAATGCTTCGTTTAAAGAAGTAGCACTAGGCATTAACGTTTATTTTAGCTGAGATTAATTTTGATATCTGACAAAATTAATTTCAAAGATAAAACATTTGTAAATGTTGCTAGACTGTAGTCATACGGTAGAAGCATATATATCTCCCTAAAGTGAAAAATATGTAGATACAAGGACTCTCTAGATTATAAAATAATGCCTTTCTTCATATACAAATCATCTACTACATGTGTAAGGGAAGTCTTCCTTTGGTAAATGTAGAAAAAGAATTGCTTCTCCCTGCACATCAGGTCAGACACTGTTTCGACTTCCATAGGTGGAGATTTGCAGAGATTCTTTGCTAATCTTTGAACTTGAAAAATAGCAGCTACAGCATCATTTTTATGCAAGGGTAAGCGGTATTTTGGTGATAACCTTATTTTGTTTAGATGAAGTTATTAATGTGATTTTTTCCTCTTAAGACCTCTAGAGTTGGGCTGAAATGTGCAAATTAAAATCCTTACTTTCAAAATGCAGTATTATTAAGAGTGGTATTATTTCTGAACTGTTACAGCTCAGGAAATAGAAAGAAAAAGATTCTAGGAAACTTAAATATGGAAATGCTAAGTCTTAAAATCCAACATTTAATAAGAAATTGGTAGTCATTTCAATACTTGGTTATCTTTTGAATGCTCATGTAGTTTCTATGTCCTGTTACCTTTACTACAATTCCCTTATCAGTAATAACTTATTTTCAGACAACTTTTCTCCTTCACTGTCCTATATGCCATAAATGATACCAGCCCATGCTATTTAACTACTCAGTGGTTTTGAGATTCACTTCAAACAGGGAGGTTTGGTTGCAGTACTTTCTGAGAACACTTTATTTTCAATCACTTCTCCAAAGTAGAGATTCAGCTTTAAAGAGTTTACTGTATATTGTGACACAGAGGCTCTTTGAAGGTTAATAAGCTTTTTAGCAATAATAGGGTTGGATTCTTGTGTGACTAAGTGAGTCACTTCTGTTTCATGTGCAGATCTATCATTTAATCGGAAGCCTGGAAGACTTACTATGCTACATATTAAGTAGAAAAGACAGTTTTTGTTTTAATCATTTTTTTCTTTCTGAACTTCACTGTATCTTTAGGACTGTAAATTAGTTGAGACAGCTAGACTGATTATTTGAGAACCATTCCTAATGTGCGTGAAATCTAATAAAAGAAGCTGTACAGTGAAGTCATATTATTTGGACACCAAAGCTAAAAACTAATTTAAAGAAATATTCTTATATATACAAAATAAAATCCACTAAATGTGGTAATGTTCCTGATTTACATTTAGGGCATGATTTAATCCAATTGCAGTTTAACTGGAGACATTTAGTGTTTTCTTAAAGGCAAGTGCAGAAACTCACAAATCTTTTTTCACGTATTTGTAGCCCAAAACAAATATTTGGGAAAATGTCAGGTTAGGCTTTTACAAAGAATTTTTAGCAAGTAAGCATTTTTTACAACTGAGCATCTCTGATATAGCTCTGTGCTTGAATTTAGCTGTTGAAGTTGATGGAATTGCACTCAAAAGAGTAGATCTATGTTTAAACATAACTGGAAAAGGTATTTTTTCCTGGTAGTAATGAACTGCACATTTTTAAAAGC
Source organism: Tringa tobata (assembly GCA_033628505.1). Classification (NCBI taxonomy): domain Eukaryota; kingdom Metazoa; phylum Chordata; class Aves; order Charadriiformes; family Scolopacidae; genus Tringa; species Tringa tobata. The sequence continues at coordinate 5,985,233 of JAHREE010000563.1, forward strand.
CAAGAGAATTTATATTAAAATATATGTAGATTATATATGTATATATCTAACCTTGCATGTAAATCTATTTCTAGTCCCATGGCATAGACTGCTGTGTTGCTGATGGGCGCTCAACTTTGTCAGTTTTGTCTTCCCCAAGCGTTGAGATGCTGAGCTTGAAATAACGGTGGTATAGATACCAAAAATGCAGCGTCCCTGCAAGAACGACGTAACCATTTTAAATGGTTATCCTTATTCTGCAGGGCTTGAGAAGTTTCCTTCGAGTCTCTGTCCTGCTGTCAGAAGAGCTGGATTGGAGTCCAGAAAGGAAGATGATGTGTGATGCATTTGCAGCGGTCTGTGTGCTGCTGCAGCACGTAGGACTGCAAGTTCTGACTTCTTTAGATTTCTGAAGGCCTGTGGTGGAAAAGACAAGGGACTGATTCACAGAATCTTCCTGCATGAGGCAAATACAGATCTACTGTAAATTTTAAATTTTAAAATTTCAGTTTTTAATTAATAATTTTTAGTTTAAACTTAATTTTTTAAATATTTTAAAACTTGAGGATTGTTACTTTGTATAAAGCAATGTGTTTCTATCTGGACATCAAGTACCAAGCTCTTAATTTGCTGTTTGTTTTGGTGTGCAAGTTGAAGAGAGAAAGGTTTGAGGTGGAGTAGGGGAGAGAATGGGCCGGGGCACAAAACCTGAGTACACACTAACATTTTATTCCATTGAGATGACAGAACCTTTTCCTAAAAATGAGAAAGAGAATACAGTTTGAAGACTAAGAATTAGTTTAAAAGAGGGAGATGATTGTGGACACCAGTGCCAGCTTTGCTATGTGGGTAAGCAGGAGGAAAGCATATTGCTTGGTGTTGCCATTTTCCAGAACACATTTGCAAGCACTACTGTGGATAACACTAATATATCCTAAAACTGCCATGCCAGATTTACTACTCTTAATTTGCAAGTCTGGGTATATGAAGATTTTATTTAATCATACTTTTGGAGGCAAGTTAAGCATGATGGGCTTAAATTTAGTCCTGCCAGCTGTTTTATTTGCCCACTAGTTAGGTACATGTTATGCTGCCTTTCTATTCTCCCTTGTTCTCATGCTGTTAACACAGTGAAATGAAGAAAATCTTTAGATCCTTATAAACTGAAGCCATCTGGCCGTTCATAGTTGTCGTGCTATCCAAATGGGTAGATTACTCAAGATGTACTCCCTGTGCTTAAGAGCACGGGCCTGAATTTGGTGCTGGGTTCCTCTGTCTGAGGAGCTGGGATTAAGAGTCATGGTTTAGTTACCATCAGAAATTTTGATTGGGACTGGGGAAAATAGGAAATTGTGAAGTGAGAGTGTTTGTGTGAGTAAAAAGAATAATGAGTATCTGGGGAAGGAAAGAATTTCTAGGCAATTTTTTTATCAGATTGAATAGGGGATCGTAATTCTCATCTGTCTTCTATTTTCCTCTAATTTTGGTCCAAACACAAATCAATTGTATGTGGTGTTCATATGCATAAGTTAGGTATTGTACAGGTATCTCATGCACTGGGAGGGGATTCATGTGGCAAAAATACCCAGTCAAATAATGTAAGACCTTATTGTGGTACCTAGAGCTCAAGATGGACCTATCTGGAAGCAAACTGGATTAAAAAAAAAGAACCACAGAAATTTGAATAGAAATACTTTTCATGAATTTCCAGGTAATTGGGAACTGGGCTGGAATAACATCAACCTGTGTTACCTGAGCAAATGACTAACTTGTGGCAGTATTTGGCTGAAAATGTGGATGAGCAGTTGGAAAGAACTCGAGTTACAGTCTTAGAGCACTTCACTATTTTAGCTTGAAGTTTTGGCACACAGAAACATGGGGTTTGAATGTGTCTTGGCTGAAGATGCTTGATCTGGTTCTGATAGCCTGTTTAGTTCTTCATCATCTCATTCTCATAGCTTTGCATGCTGGTTTTCACAACTAGATAAAAATGCTATACTAGAGTAGACTCTGTAATTGAAAATGTTACTTACAATTTTTTCCTAATGTTTATTATTTATGACCTCTAATGTTGCGTAGAAAGAAGCCTTTGCCTTGTACCTCTACAGGAGCAAGCAAGATTGTGGAGACTAACTAAAAGTGGAATAGACTTTTCTTAAAATTCCCTCTACCCAAGCAGAAGGTAGTTCACCTACATTTTATGAAGTTATTCCATGACAAATGCAATAGGCATGCGTGACTATATATGGGATAGGAGATTAGATTTTAGTGGCAAAAGCCATCCTGCTTAGAAATGGTTAACTCCATGACATATGCAAATGTATGTGAACGTGTCGTTCCTCTTCCTAATCTTATTGGTTTTAAGATATGAAATACTTAAATAGATATTTAGATACATATATAAAAAATATAATATAAATTTCAAAATGTTTCAATATGCTTGATTGAAATGCTGGGCATGACTTAAAGTCATCCAATAAAGGTCACAGTGTTGGTGCAGAAGGAAATACAATAACTCACCTTCTATTTGTAATGTTTCCTGCAGTTTCCCTTCTGTTGTATTGTCTCAGGACTGTGTCTAAGTAACATTTCTTAACTCTGTCACTGCAGGACTGCCAAATCTTGAGTCGTAATGTTGCGTGTGAACTGTCTTATCCTAAATTAATTTTTGCCAATTTGGCAAATCTCTATTGCTGTATTTGTACTGTCCTATACAGTTGCTTGTGGTTTCTCTGTGTATTTAAAACAAATACGTACATAAGTTTACTGACATTGCTTTGCAATGCTTACATTGTGTTGGCATGTGCTGACATTTCTGTAGGGATGTTTTGTGCAAATGTAAGTGATTAGTCTATGTGTAGATTTGGAGCTGAGAGCCACGTAACAGATTTAAAAGCAATGTGGAAAATGCAATAATCATACTTACATGATAGCTTTAACTGCCTTTGTTATTAGCCCAACTGTACAGAGAATTACAATACTGTTATTTTATAATATTATTTTAAATAATATAGTGGTTTAGAGTGAATTTCAGAAATATTTTCATTCATGGACCAGACAGATTATATCTACTTAAAGACCAAGATAAACATAGTGGTTTTGTTATTCTATGCCTGTGTCTTATTTTAAGAATGTCTATGGCTAGCGATCAGCAGGATCATGGAAACTTTCATTTTAGCTGCTGCTGCAGAAGCATGACAGCTAAAAAAACAACTATTTCTAAAAAACTTTCACATAGAAGTACATTGGTTGTATTTATGTAATTGCTCTTGGCATCAGCTTAAGTAAATTTAAGTAAAAGTTCATCCATAAAATGATCTGACTGACTTTCTCAACCCATTTGAACCTTGATCTGTTTTGGTGTAATGTTCTGGAGTTGGTAAAGATGCTTTGTGATTGGAGTCTGTAGCCCCAAGTGGGATTACACCACCTTCTTCTGATTCAGAATTTCCTGCTGTCGCAATATGTGTTGTTTCACAGAAACGAGGAGTAATTCCTTTTCAGATGCTCATGTTGAGATGGCTGCCAGGGAGCAGCGTTAGTGAGGTATTCTTTCACAGCTGAAGACAAGGCATTGTTTCTATCGTAAACCTGGTTCTCAATGAGTTTACAAACTGCTTCTAAATAATTCCCTTCAGCTCGAAGCTCCGTTTCCCAGCAGAGTGAATAGTTACCTTCTTGAAACCAATTTTTGCTTAAAGAGCAAACAAAGCACATGGCGATTTTGAAGCTGTGGAATAGACATCATTTAAACTGCAGTCAGTTGTGCCTTCACTCAGAGCCTTTTCTGTTCGC
>JAHREE010000563.1:5998857-6059660 GCA_033628505.1 Tringa tobata
TTCATGTAGACATGAGGCGTATTGACTTCACAACCCTACAGTAACCAATTCTTTGTTAAAGCCCCACGTGGAGAAGAGCACTTTTGTCAGCACTTCTCTGAGCTCTCCCTGAGCTGTGCTTCTGGGTGGCAAGGAGGTGGTCCCCAGAGAAACCCTCGCCCTGGCTGGATTGCAGCCCATTGCACCAGGCTCTGAGCCACGCTTCCCTCTTCTCCCCCCATCTCCCCAGTCAAAAGGCTTAATCTGTGTTATTTTTAGTTACTGGACTTGCAGATTATTCACAGCTTTCCCCTTTGCTCTTGTATATACAACTCTTTCCTTGACACTTCCTCTTGGATATTGCACGGCTTTCTTAAAATAAAGCTACCTAAAACCTCTGACATTTCTCACCTCCACTCTTCTGTAAATCTGCCCTTCTTATTCCCTCATAAACTCATCAGCCTTCCTAAAACCGGAAAAACACCCAATTACTGCAGTGCCCAGCTTGCCTCCTGCCCCTGCTTTCTTTTCCCACTTTCCAGCCCTTGTCTTGCCTGTTTTCTGTCGTCTTCTTCCTGCAATCTCATTCTCTACTCAAGACCTTCAAGACTCACAGGATTACTCGCTTCCCAGCTCTATCTTGTCCAAGGACCTCATCCTCAGTGCTGCCAAAAGAAACCCCATCAAGAGGGAGAGATTGAGCAGATTGCATTGCATTAGACTGTTTTAAGAAGAAAAGCAAAGCAGTTCTCCAAGCAAAAATCTGTTTCCCTTGTCTAATTTGGGCTCCACTAGTGAATTACAAATATATCAATATATAATAGTCAGGGTTTAAGTAATACTAGAAGTATGATTCAATGATTCTAAGTATTATAACAGTCGGACTCGATCTTAAGGGTCTTTTCCAACCTAAATTATTCTATGCTGTAAAGTTGGAGTTGTTTTAAGGTTTGCTTTGTCTTTTTGAAGCTTGTAACTTTAATAGCCTTAAGATTTTCTCTGTTAAATTGTGTCTTTTCAGTCAGAGCAAAAATATTCCTTTTAAAATAAATGTCTAACTAGACAGACACTTTTATGCACAAATAGTGAGATTAGTTGTCTGAATCATGGAGGATTGTATTTCTAATGACAAAATGAAAGCCAAAATGCTGTTGTTTTAGAATAGAAACTTCTTGGTCTCCAGAGGAAAAAATCTGGACATCCTCAATTAATTGCATTATTACTGTAGTTTATTGTTATATGTGTATTCTTTGAAATTAGCCAGAGAAACATGATGCTAAGGGGAAGAGCTTTTCTTCTAAACCAGGGCTTATCCCTGCTGCAGAATATAGCAATTGGGTAATATTCTCTAAAATACTTGGGAATATTGAAATCTTCCTGTGTTCTATTTCAAAAGCTATCAGAACCCTGTCAGAAAAGCAATATAACTGGGTAGCAAATGTGAGGAATTTATGCATACATAGTTTATTGGAACCTTAGTTTATTGGGACCTCCAGCAGACGCCGAAACTGCAAAATGTGGGCTCTTACTCTGGAAATACTATGGAAGGCTGCAACACCAAAACTGTGTGCAGCCTATTACAAAGAAAGAAAAAGCGCCTATAAAGTTATCGAGGGTTGGTGAAAGTGACCTTATTTGATAGTTCACTTGAGGTCTTGACTGCAACAGGGAATGTTATAACTAAAAATATCACTGAAATAAAAAATAAGCAGTGTAATGAGAATGCAATGAGACCTAAAATATGTAACTTGCCGTGAAGCCTAGCAGTTTAATTAAACTAGGAAATAAAGCATTTGCTGAGATTCTGGAAATTTCAGAAAATCTCCTGTTTCCCAATCTGCTAATGAGTGAAACAGTTTCCACTTTAGCAGATTGAATCTAAAAGAAAATGAAAAAAACCCTTTGAATATTTGGCTGGATTAAAAAAATTAACTGAGCATTGCTAGTTTGGAGGGGATTTTAATGATGCATAAAGGGACTGCTAGTGTGATGTATGCAAAACAGAGCAATTAAGAATGACTATTGATACAGCTAATTTGACCCTAAAATATGCACCAGAATTGCTTTTTTTTTTTTGGTAGAAGACTGCTAGTAAAGTCACAAGAGACTTGGGAAATTTCCATGAAAACTTAGCAATAAAGAAGACACAGCAGGAGAGAGGCTGGGGAAAGCAGGAGGCATAGCATGGAGGAAACTCAAAGACACAGTTTCCTAAGACAGTATTTTCGGACAAACTCAGTTGGCATTGCAATAAGTTAAAAAGGATGAGGACAAGCTAGCAATAAAGGAAAATGTAAGTGCCTCATTAAAAAGAATAGTAGCCCTATGTTTAAGTTTGTCGATGCTGTGTGTGTTCCAACTTCAAACTCTAAACCTGGAGCTTGTCATCAAAGGAATCCTTTAAAACCAGAATGCCATCGCATGAACAAGTCATGGGGGACTGGTGTATTAGGTGTTTATCAGGGCCCTCTATGAATTATTCATGGAATAATTTCGAAGATAAATTTGTGACACAAAGTATTAAGTGAGAGCAGCAATATTTCATGGTATGCCTGGGAGAAAATGAATGGTGTCCAGCTAAAATGTTCAGCTCCAAAAAGCAGTGGATGGGACATGGACAATAATCTGCTGCTTTTAAAAGCAGAGAGTTTCAGCTTGGTAAGGTCATGGTCTTGCTCATGTGATTTCAGCTGATACAAAGCACATTTCACAAGTGGAATTTCACTATTGTAACATAGCTGAAGACAGGGAAGTGTTCCACATTATTGATACTACATCAGGGTCTTAACAGATTTTGTGTAATATATTGTTTCATTCTTGTTTACAGAAAACTACGCTGATACTTGAAATGGAAGCAGATGATACCACTTTGTTTGATGATGAATTCTTGTCTTATTTAGCAAAAAGTGGACTGCTGGTTTTATTTTTATTTTATGCTGGGGCAGAGGTTTTAGAAATTCCAGGCATTTTATGAGAAGTACTTGCAGGATAGAAATATCCCAACTACTGTCTCACAGTAAATTCCCCATGTCTACCTGAAAAAGGTAGGGAGTGCATTAGGAATTTAATGATTGTCAATAGCGTCATCGTGTATCTTACTACTTTTTTGTATAAATGCCCTTTTAAAGAAATTCCAGGCTACAAGGTAATAATGCAGAAATGTGCAGCTCATGATGTTAAATGCAGCAGTGGACAAGACTTGAGGATGCTATATCTGTATGTACCTTTCCCTAGCAGCTCCTGAAGCAAATACATCAGTGGCTTAGGAAGTATTAGAGAGTGAGGGACCCGGTAGTGCAATTTCTTCTGCTTCCATGCTCCATTCAAGGCTTTCCTGGGCATTTATGCAGGGTCTTGAGAGGGTGAAGCTGGCAAAGCTCTAAGAAACATCATGGTTTTCACAGTTCTAGAGCACATGGTGGGGGGCTGCAATCATTTTCCCTTTTATTGGATACAGATGAGCCCCATCTTTGCACTGCTAAGGAGCTTCTCTCTTCAGCTAATGTAACTTCTTACGAATGTTATTAAAAATCAGGAGGGGTGGGAAATAAATACAGCTCTCAGACTGAAGAAAGAAATAGACTTTAGAAATTAAAACCGAGAATATAGTGTTTTAGCACTGAACATACTATAAATGCAAGTTAAAGTACTTTAGCTGTTAATCTCCTCACATCCATCTGCAGTGTGCTTATATGCCTCGTGTAAGCTGAGCAGCTATTTGTTTTGCTTGTGAGTGATCCCAGTGCCTTGGCTTGCAGGGGAAAAAAAGCTTTTTCACAGAGGTGGAATACTTTTTATATTTTTCAAGAGCTGACAACAACACGATGACTTCTCTTGAAGAGATCTGATTAGCCATCATACACTGTCTTCTTATAAAATACTTTGTCTTTGTACTTAATCCTCCCCGTCAGTAAGGATTTATGTTTATAAAGTGGGAAAATATTTACTGAAGGAAATTTAATATTTAAACTACTGATCTCTACTTTGACTAAAAAAAAAAAGACACAATTCAACTTCTGCCTCCTGGCTTATATGCTATCTTGAGGGTGAACCAGGTTTGTTTGTTTTACATTACATGTGACAGACAAGCATAATTTGTCTGTGCTTGTACCAAACCATACACTTCAGTTACACTATGCGGGGATGTCTCAATTCTATCAAGCACGAGCAAGATATGTAGGACATAAAATTCAAGTCTTGTATACCACCCTGGTAAGTATCTTATCACAGGGAGATCACCCACATGTGTAAGAATATGTGTGGATTTAATAAACACTGTCACATTTAGAAAATAGCCATTTTAGATTTAAAATGGACACAAAGTGTGCATATGTACGTATGTATACATGTCTGTGTAACATGTCCATGTTATTTGTTGACAATTATCTTTTACATAAGTTATTAAAGAAAAAATTTTGGCAAAATGCTTTGTTGTAGCTGACGCTGAAGTCAAACTGATTCGTTAATAAAGCTTAGTTACAAATAATTTTTTACTCAAGCATTTGGTATTTTGGCTAATCTAGGCTTGCTGCTGACATCTGCAAGTGTCTCTTGATGAGACTTGATGAGACTCTTGAAGTGACTCTATGATGATTTAAAAGAAATAGAAAATAAAGTCACTGAGAGCTGCATTTTAGTATGACTGAAGAGTTTGCGGTACCCAAGGACAATGAAAGGGCTAACAGCCATTCCAGCACGGAGGGAGTACAATCAAATGTCCTGGTGTACTCACTGCACACGTTTCCTTAGTCATAGATTGACCATATTGATGTTTTTATTTCATCCTTTAACTTAGGAGACCATGTGCCCTATAGTATTTTTTATGCCTTGGATAAACCATAAGAATGTAGAGGCTGATTGGTAAAGTGCACCTTTGTGGTAAATTATGACTGTTTCCCAGTTAAGGGTGAGCAAGAGGGGGAAAAAAAAAAAAGCTACTTCATTTTTCTAAAACATTGGAGATTTGCAAATTATTCTGTAGCTGGAGAATGCTTTAGAGTTGTTTTGGTTTTGGATTTAGTTATGTGAGTTTAGGAAGAACAATTTATTTGAGTACCACCTCTCACCTTTTCAATCTTATCCTCCTGTAAACCCATGCTATTTTCTTTATTGGGGTGCAGCAGTGGGATGGAAATGGGGATTTTGGTGGTTTTGAGCAGGTGCTGAGCTCTGCAACTTTCCTTTGAGTACATAATCTCAGATCCCAGTGACCCAGGGGGACACAGTAGGATCCCTGCACTGATCCATCAATGAATGCCGTTATAACCTGCTGCCTTTGCCAAAATGATCTAGTTAAATTGACTCGGTACCTTTATAATTTGTTTTTCTTCTGATATCTTCTTTTTTTTTTTTTTTAGACTATGTAATATGTCATTTATATAGATAAAAAGGAAAGACGTGCTATTTTATTTGTGAAACAGTTTTTCTTCCTTTTAAAATTTGCTACCTACCCCTCTACATGATACACCCATCACAGAACATAGTTTTCTAGTCCAAGTGCTATTTTGTCATGCTTTTTCAATACATATTTGGGCTGTGATCTGCAAGACTTCTGATTTTGTAGAGGTGGTACTTTGCTTAGGAGGAAGAAGTTTCTAAGCAGCAAGCCAAAATAGTTGAACTTCATGAAAAAAAAAAAAAAGGAATAAGTACAGTACTTCGTATTTTTTAATAAAAACGTGCATTGAAAATATTCTTAGCAATTTTACTTGTGAATATTGGATTTGTTTGATGTTCTTTGATCAGAATAGCAGTGCTTTTTAATAACAGGTAGATAAATACTTATCGCTTTCAGATTAAGATAATGAGGAAATTAAATTTTCCTCTGTAGACCTTGTTTTGTATTTTAAATAACTGCCTCCATAGCTTATATATATATATTTAATTTTTTTTAAACTTTGCCCATTTAATTTCAGTAGAACACACAAGTGAATCTGCTGGCAGAAGTCTGAGAGTTTGGAAGAGCCAATACACCACCTCTGGGACTGCAAAGACTGAAGCTCAACAGGGCTTTTGTCTTTCCCCAGCTTTAATGGACACATGCAGCGACAGGATAGGAGGGGGCCATAAGAATCTCAAACTTCTTCCCCACAAGTGAGCTGAGACCTTCTCAAGCTCCTGCAGAGCAGGAGAGATCAGCAGGAGCAATCAGCCCATTGGACCTGAACCTGATGCCCCTGACCTTAGGGCAGCAGTGGCATCTTGACTTTTGCCTGGGAGGAGGCAGGAGATGCTGCTCCCCTGTCTCAAGCATCTCCTACCAAAGCTGTTTTCACAGCCTTGGTGTGGTGGTGGCTGGAGGCTGGACTCCAGTGCTTTGTATTTTGTGACATGACGAACACACCTCTATTTTCCACTTAAACTGTGGAGCCGTTGGAACCGTGCGACGGAACCAGCTGCTCTATGTTTTATGCCCAGCACCTTCTCTTCTTTAGAGCTGCCTCTTCTAACCAAGCTGCTGGCACATCTGTGGTTATTTTGGGTCTAAAATCTTTCTAACTTCAGCCTGATATCTATTTTATTATCTTAATTTTACCTCATTGACCATCTGGCTGATTTAGGAGGAGAGCAGGGAATCCACTGGGATGCGTGCCGGGGGGGAATTGTCTTTAAAACAGTGAGGTTTGATGGCTTTTCTGTTTACAGTCAGCAGATCAGCGTTTAGAAAATACACCTTTAAACCACTTGTTTGCACTTTGTTCATTATGAAATATTGGAAAATCCAAGGTGGGGTTTTTTTCAGATTTTGAGTATTCCTTATACCCCCTGCCTTCAGTTATGAGGATTGCTGGTGCGTAGTTTCAAGAAATCTTCAGCTGATTTGCATTGTGTTGAGAGAAAAAAAATAATGAAGGTCAGGTCTATTTGTAAACTTCTTCCATTTCAGCTAGGAAATGAAATAAGTTTTGACAGTGATACTGATATTATTTCTCCTCAGCACAGAAGCATGTGTGGTAATTTGTGCTTTATCACTTGTGATAGTCTTCTCGCTTGGTTTTCTTTCTTTCTTTTTTAAATAGTTTGGGGGGCTGTATTTTTGCTTGAACATAATTGGCATTACACTGCACAGAGAACACTGTTCTTGATCTGTTTGCTCTTCCGTGCTGTCAGGTTTGATGTTCAAATGTATTAGTTTATGAATAGAATCAATTGAATAAACAAAGGGCAACAACTTCTATCTGTTCAGTTCTGCCATGGCAGAGATGGTTTCAAAATTTATCTGAGAACTTATCTTTCTTACTGAGCTACCACAGCAAAATAGAAAATGCCCTTGTGTTTGCCTTGTTTTAAAAAGCCATGCATACATTCAGCAGCCGATTGTATTTCAGATTCCGAAGTACTGATTTTTGCTTTTCATTTCTCTGATAAAAAGCAAAATAATATTACAGAGCCCCTCGGTTGTTGAAATGAGTAAACATTTCTCATATAAATCCAGCAGCTCATTTTCAATTAATTATAATAAAATAACCATGACAAAGCAATGGTAATTCTCATGAAAATTTTATGTGGATCTCCTGAAAGTGGACGTGCATCACTTACTGCAGACCACCACGATGACAGCAGCGTATGTCTCAGAAATCTATCAAAGTAGTTATTTTATTAGTTATTATGGTTTTCCGACACCTCTAGTATGTCCCCAAAATGTGTTTCTCTTGTGCTACTGCAGCCCACTCCTTCCTGGCGTGGGCTCTCTCCCCCACCTCAGTCCTTCCCCACAAACAAGCCAAAAGTCTTCTCAACATCAAAACCCGCACTTGCGTTTGGTGAATGTGGAGATGACTGAATGGAAACCCAGGCTTTTCATCCATTGGAGGGTGGAGACCAAGGCAAAAAATGCTCAAATATATGGATATTTAGTACTAAGTCCAGTATTTAAAATTGTGTTTTAGGACTTCGCCCAAAAAGGACTCTGCGCTTGGTGCTATGGACGGCAGAAGAGCAAGGAGGAGTAGGCGCCGAGCAATACTATCAGTTGCATAAGGTAATTGATGTCTTCAGATGATTTGCTTGACAGCAATTTTCTCCCTGATACGTGACTTCCATATTATTTTTGTCAAAATGTTCAGCTTAATATCTAGCCGACAATAGTGATTCCAGTTCTGCCTGCAATTATATTTTCTGGTTTTAATCATGAATGTAAACTTCATTTTACGTTTAACAGAAAATGATGCAACCACACATATACATGTTCTGCTTGACCTAAGATACCTGTCACAAAACTGTTTTGAAACAGATATTTCATGATGATATCTGCCATAGCTTTCAAACATAGCTAACTTTCTGAGAATGAATGACAAATGGTCCACATATGTTGGCAATATAAATAAATTTTGTTTGCCTTATATGTTTCTGCTTCATTGCATTTTCCCATAATATTTTCCAATGTAAAACATAAAACAATACAAAGAAAAATCTTTGCTATCTTATCTTAATAGCTTGTAATCTAAAATACTCTTTGCCAATCATTATTTTAATAGGATCTGGAACATTTAAAGTGGTTGATCCCTGATGATGCAAGGAACACACAAAATCTGTGACTGGTTATCAGGATAAAAATATTGTGTATTGTCCCATCTGTCTCTCCTGCCAAGAACTGCCTTTTCAAAGTACATCATGACATAAAGAGAAGTTGCATAAAACTATTTGGAGATAAGTCTCTGGAATATGTTGTTGTTTTTTTTTCCCAGAAAAACTGTACTGTACCTATATAACTAAGCCAAACTAGTTAGCTTTTATGTTTTTTCCTAATTCAGTATTCTTGCTTTCAGCAATGGTTAATATATCCAAGGCAGAGACAAAATGAATGCGAAAGCATTTAGGAAGTCACCCGCTGTACCGTAGCATGAAAACAGACTTACAACCAGTTCCTAAGAGTATGTTTTTAATGGTAAGCAACCTATCAGGACAAATAAATGAAAATTTCAGTTTGAGTCAAATTGATTGTCATGAACAAAACTAAATCAATTTGCATCTGCAATAGAGTTGTCAGAGATGGCATTACAGCGGTTATGCTTTTCTGGCTAATTGATGAGCAGTCAGTTATTTCCCACTAACTTGTTTAACATTTACTAAGAAGTGCATTTAACTACCCATATATAATGTAGTTCCTCCTTATATAATTTGCAAAATTATAGGATTAGCTCTGCTCTGTCATTTGGAAGAGGTACCTAAGAGCTTGCTTTCTCAGCTTCAGGGAGGTGACAGGTTGCAATTTAGTATGTATTAAGGACTCTGGTACTCTGGTGTTCAGCAGGATTAAACTAGAATGAAATGTTTCTGGCACAGGAAAGGGGTGCTTCTCATGTACAGAAGTGCATTTTGGAGGAGCTGGAGGGATGCTCTGTGCCTAGTGCACATCGCTCATGAGAAATGTATCATCACCTCTGTAGATTTCCATGTTGGAAAATAAGCTCCATCCTATGGTGGTGTTGTCAGCAACACATGGAACTGTCTCATGCACGTCTCATCTTCTGCCAAAATGTCTGCATTTCACTGCTGTCTCTAGGATTTCTATTCAGAAGTAATATCAAAAAGCAGGCTTAAGGATCAAAAAGGGAAATATAAAGCAGTCCGGGTGTTGTTTGAAAGATACTTGGTTACTTTGCTTTTAAAAAAAAAATTGAGACAAAGTTGTGTCTCAATTTTTGCTCTGCTGATGCGATTCCATCTGGATGTTGTGTTCTGCAAAGAAAGCCCAGTCTAACTTAACAAGAATTTGTAATTTACATGGCAAATTTAAACAGAAATTACATCCGTCTGTTGTTTGTTGTTCTTGTTTCCCTCCTACCATGCGATCTGGCATAATTATAAATTGATACGACTATAAGACACCACATTACTCATAATAACAAAATACAGCAGATTAATACTGTACATTATATTTAGCATGAAAAATAACTTAACCTTTTAATGATTTACTTGCACAAATTTCTGGCAATTAGGATAGTACAGCACAAACATTGCTTGCTGATGGTAATGAGTGCAAGTTAACTAAGAGTGGTATTTAAAGATGCCTTGTTAAATGAAAGATGGCCTGTATGACTCATCTACATAGCTGGGCTTATTATGACTTTAGTTTGCTACAAACAAGTAGAAATATGAATGCAGTAATTCAGCACAGACAGACATGGATTTAGTTGACATTGTAAATTACCTCCTCATGCCAGTGGAAATGTGGCAAGGGAGAAGAAATGAAGACAATATAGTACTGGACAAGTACAAATACTCTAACTTTTGTAGCTTATTTATTATTTCTTTCAATTTAATTTCAGGTCTTTCTTCCTCATCCGTCATTGTAGGTTTCCACTGCTAGAAAGTGGATAAGTTACTGCAGAAATAAGTGAGATTGCAGCAGCATAGTGGTTTTACTATGACACCAATAATTAACTCATATCCCTGTATAATAGCATTATTTATATCACTCAAGTATTTCTGTAGAGCCCAGTATTATAGTTTCTGATTATTAAAACTAGTAGTAGGATATATTGGCTCTTCAGAGCTTTGTGATAATGTTAAGGTCTACCGTATTGGGTTGACCAAAAGCTCAGTGTAGTGCTGTCTCCTGTCTCTGATAGCATCCAGTAAATCCATGCTTAGGAAAAAGCATATTTGCCCAGCTGCAGTTGGAATAAACTGAGACATAGATTACTTATGCAACCGTGCTTTCATTTTATCACATATTTTTCTGGAGAGCACAGAATCATAGAATTGCCTGGGTTGGAAGGGACCTTTCAGATCATCTAGTCCAGCTGTCAAACTAACACTGACAAAAAACATCATCCCTTGTTTTCTTGGTATGTTTTTTCTAAGACGTTTCCAAGAGTTGAAAGCCAAGTATCGTCCAGCAGTTTCAGTGCCTCCATTAGTGCAGAGGTACCTGCCACCCACCCACTAGTACGTTGCAGAGCACCTGCAGAAGCCTCCCAGGGGAATCACCAGCACCTTTGCTCCCACAGGAGATACCTGCTGAAGTGCTCACTGCTTTCAACTGTTAGCCAATAACCAGATTTAATCTCAGACTGGGGAAAAAAAAAAAAAAAAGCCTGATTTTTCCTTTAAAGTAAAGATTCTTTATGAAAGGTAAGGAAACTAAAGCATCTAAGCATGAAACAGGCTCCAGGTCTTGGGGCTTGACATTACATCTGAAGTCTTTGCCCAGTGCTTAGTGTTGTGTGACCCAGTTGCCGAGTAGAGCTCTTAAATACAGACAATACAGTAAATAACTTCAAAAATGTGAAACATTGAAACTGCTTCTTTTCTTTCCAAGTTGAATGGAAGGAGCAGGGGGAAGGAGCAGGAGTTTAGTAATTCTGGACTACCTTGTGTTGCAGCTATTTGGTACATTCTGGTTCTCATACAACATCTGAACCTGAGTGCTCTCCAATAAGGTTTTTAAGTTTTTTGTATGTTTACTCTTATACTATGAGAGAAAGAAGAGTATGTAACGAAGTGGCTGTCCTCCTTTTGTTGCTTCAGACTAGTTTCCATGAAAGATCTGTATACCATGAAGACAAGGTTACAGTTATTTACCCAACTGAATTAAGGGACTATGAATGGCTGATAATATTTATTTTGGATTATAAGTATTGCATACTAGCTCCTGGAAAAGCAAATACATTTTGTAATTAAAAGACTAAGAGATCCTAGGCCACATTCGGATTTACTTTAGTAACTCCGTTGTGATCATTGAAGGCATTAATATGTTATGAATTGAATTCAAACTGCATTAGAGAAAACATTCTTAAAATATTTCTGCATGCTTTTATTCATATCATAATGATGTTTACAGTAGTCACCTAAATTTCTGGTGCAAATGCTGTACGCTGTTTTAACTTTTTAGGAAAGGTTTAACTTTATGAAAAATATTGATCACCAGTGTGTACCATGGTTTCCTTTCTGTGTTTATTACCAAGAAGATTTGATATTTTGCCCAAACTGGGTCTGCATGAAAACAGGACTTCCTGAAAAGCTGGTATCTCGTTGTTGCTAATTTAAGTACTCTCTGTTAATGCTCACATGAGGTGTCCACTGTGATTTGCTAATGAGTTACTTTCTCTAAGAAGTAAATATCAAAAAAAATTCTTGTCACTTTCAGGTGAAATGATTCTTCCCGGGAAAATATTGGTTCCTCAAAACCATAGTTTTCATAAAGCTCACATATTTCAACCTTCTGTTTCATTTCCCAAGGTACCAAGTACACTGATGAAACGTGAGACATAGGTTTGTGTCTGATTTGAACCAAACACATCAAGGACTTTAATGCGGGTTCTTTTATCCCAGGAAAATATGTCAACCATTTGCCTATTAACTGTTCTTAGGAAATATTCTCTGTAATCAACAGTTTTGTAAAATTACTGCTTGTTGTTTTCACCACTGCTGTCCTGTCGATCCCTTTCATTGAGAAATGAAAGAAATGCATAAAAAGAGAAATGTTCAGTTACAGAACTACAAAAAGAGAATAATTGCACTGTATTCTCCAGAATCACAGTTAACAACCAGAAGTGTCCTTGATTGCATTAAGCAGAATAAAGCAAGCATCATTATACAATTATATTTTACACCACTTCTAGGTCAGTAGGAATTCATAATTCTTAATATTGAAGTGTCACAGTCCTAATGAAAGCTGCAGAAGAAACCAGATTTTACTAAAATACAAAGACCATTTGATTCTTTACCCTGCCTGAAACCAGAAGAGAAGACCAGAATCAGCCATGGCAATGTGTCTGTGTGTGGCAAATTTCATATATGTCTAGTGTCAGGAGAACTTTTGTCTTTGTAGTTTTCCTCCCTTTTCTTTTCCTCAGGAAAGTCGCAGTGTGAAGTGTTGTGAACTGGTGGAGACATCTTCTGAGGATGGCAGCTCTGCTTTCATACTCCAGGCAGATGCACCCAACCGCAGGTCTTTGGTGCTTTGGGACGTTCTGCTGTAAGAAAGCTGGGCTCCTTGTATCCAAACTGCCCGCAGCTGTGCAAGACACAGAAGATTATCGCCTCTTGTTGACTTGCCGTGATGAACTTTCTTCTCATGTAAATGTTTTTAATTTTTGCAGTGTTGCCTATTTTCAAGCGAAAACCTAAAACCCTTTCAAAAAGGGACAGCAGTGGGACAGAGTCATTCAGAGTCATAGATATTGTTTTGATGCCCTTGTGTTTGAGCAGCAAAAGGGCTTGAGTTATGGAATGTTTTCCAGGAAGAGCACTTGTCTTTGATATGCCTCTTTGTCAAAGAAAAAACGTTCCCAAGACAAGGTAATCTGATGCATCCCTTACGTAGCCTGCTGCTGTCTTCAGAGCTGTCTGCTTTTTCTTGTCTGTCATCCCAGGGATCTTACAATACTGAATGGTCATCTCTGTGAGTGCTGGCAAGTGCTTGTGGAGGAAACAGTAGTGGCATTGTACAAGGCAAGACATGCTACTAGTATGTTTTTCCTGAGTGAAACACTAATAAGTACACGACCGAATCCTGCTCCACGGCTGTTGAACTTACTGGGAGTTTTGTCATTGGCTTCTTGGAGGTCAGAACTCTGTAACTCTGATAGAGAACAAGATGTAAAATCTTCTTTATGGACTGCTTTCCCACAAAATGTGGCAGAAATATTTCTTCTTTTAACGAAAGCACCAGCCTTATTCATACCTTGTCATCTATCAAAAATTGTGCTAGTCTTCAGCTTTACAGCAACTTTCTCCCATATAATGGTGAGGTAATTTAAAAAAAANAGTCTTCAGCTTTACAGCAACTTTCTCCCATATAATGGTGAGGTAATTTAAAAAAAATTTATAACTCACGGTGTTCCTGATTTTCTCTGTCTTCATTCAAAAAGTGTGAGTGGTATGATCACGCTTGCGACTGATGGTTATTATGCCTTGATGCTGGTGCATCTCTGCTTCCTAAACAGCTGTTCTGGTGTTTTTGCTCTAGTTTCCATTTATGCTGTTTTGCTTCATTAAATAATCTTGATCCTAAACAGCAACTCAAAATTACACTATACCGTGTTTATATATTATTAAATACTTCAAGGAGATGATTTATTTTCTTTTCTTCTTTTCCAGCTGTTGTATCCACTTAGGTGTTTCTGGTGTTTTCTCTTGTCTTTCCTGTAGTCTTCCTTGCCAGCCTAACAAAGCTAGGTGTTGATGTAAACACTTTTTGAACTGTGAGTGGGATGACAGTCATTTCACCGTAAATTCTGCAACATGGGTGTTGCTGTGCTATGCTTGGATTCCAACTGCTCTGAGTCAAATACTGGAATACAAGAATACAAGCGTTGGTGTTTCCTAAAGTTAAGTGTAAATCAATAACAGAAAGCTGAAAATGTACTGTCGGATTAACCGATGTCCCTTATTACTGGAACAAATTAACCATTAGTCAAGGACAGTGCTTTGCCATTACAGACTTTCGTATTTTCCCTGTAAAGTGGTGATTTTTCTCAGTGGAATGAAAAAGAAAACTACTAAATGGGCTATTGGACAAGTAATAACACTCTATTTTAAATAGCCCCAAATTACAGAAGGCTTTTAAGACAGCTGTTCCCTTGCTTATCATTACAGGTTTCTCACTGGTTTAGATGGGTAAGTGGAATTGCCATCAGTGACTTGGTAGATTAGTCACGAGATGTTGGAGTCTAGTTTAGCATTTGGTAAGAATTAACAATTAGGATTTTGACTGAATAAGTAGCTACTCTATGCTTGGGATTGCCAGTGTCTCCTCTAGATGGGATATTTCCTACTGATAGAGGTACCAATCATGTGTATAACAAGGGTTTGTTTTATTAATTGAAAAGATTTCACTGTAATTTCATGTTTTCAAGTGTTTGCCTTAGAGATGAGAAGCACTTACATTTTTAATTTTGCTTAACAGAGATAAAAATTGATTGTTTATAGAGAAAACAAAAATAAAAGGAATTAAAATTTAAAAAACCCTAAAAATAGGAAAAGTATTGGCAAGGATTGTGCCTATTTGCATATTCAGTGAAAATAGCAAGCTACAGAAAGCCAATTTTCCCATGCAGTAATTATTGTACTGTTTCATTTAAAAATTCAGTCGAAGAGCTAAACTTGATAAGGAGAGGTGACCTCTTCTATGACCAAGTCATAGGAAGATAAAGGATAAAAGTCTATTTTGATGTTCAGGGAATTAGGCTGCAGGTTACACCAACAAGATTTAATTTTCTGGTATGTGCTAAGAGAAGAGGCACAGTATCAAGATGCAGCAAATGGGATTACTTTCTGAAAAAAAAATGCATACTGAGTGTGAAATGCTTATTTAAATGATACATTCAATATGAGGAAAAATGAAGAAAACAGCTGAGCCTGCTGTTATTTTAGAAAATCTTACTGGTTTGTTATGCTGTTCCTTTGAATTAGTCAAGGGAGCAATGTACGGTCTCACCCTGCTTCGCTAAGTGGCAGTAATCCCTGCACCACAGAGGGCAAAGGACAATGGAGCATCTTCTCTGTAGCATTCTTCACAGCGTGTATTTCTTTCTGTATAAGTAGAAATGCTAATATACATGCACAAAAGTGGGTACAGTGAAATTAACCCGACCCCCTTTTTTTAATATTGAAACTTTCAAACTCAACAGTGAATAGAATAGTCATTAATTGTATCTTCCAGTGGACAAAATAGGGGAAAAGCTTTCTCAAGGACACATGGTACTTCAAGTTGTGGTGACCTGTTTCTTTTTTGTCCCCCAATGAGTCTAGTTTCTTTCCCCAGGGTGTGTTGTTTTCTTGTCACTCCAGCACGTTCTAAGAACTGAACAGCTTTCTTACAGAGCAAGAATATGGTGTAATGTATTGTGGGTGGTTTGTTTTCTCAGTTTCATATTAAAACCACATGTGAATGTTTATATGAGAAAAGACAACTGAACGCTGTAGTCATGCTCCTATACTAGCCATTTATGAAGTTTTGGAAGTTAGGAATTCTGTTCTTCGGAGGGGTAGGTGAGATTTTTCCTGAGCAGCCTCACTCACCCTTCTCACCTCGGTGCCCTGGATAATCTTTTCCACTCACCTTATTGCTCCTGCTCATTGCTGCTTCTCTGAAAATGAGCAGAAGTCCTGCTTCAAAGGTTCAGCCAAAGAGGCCATTTCTGAACAATTTCTATCCTGGTATTTGTTGAGTGCTCACTATTATTATTTTAGCTTTGGTTGGCAAGTTGTCAATGCACCAAAATTGTGTTGTTTACCTTAACTCACGTTCTGAGTAGTTCTTTCTGTTGTACCTGTGACTTTTGAGCATCATTTGCCCCTTTCACCATACTATGGTCTTTTCTTGGCCTGATTCTCTCCCACTACATTCAGAGGCTCGGTGAATCACAATTTCATGTTGAGACTCATGACCTGTGATACTGCATTTGAAGCTAGGCCTAGATACCACACGTATCCTAATTCTTTACATTTAATCTTTTATCTAAAGATTTTTGTCATTTTATAAAAAGGGTGATTGCCAATTTGGCAACAGCATTGGTTATTTCCAGCAGTTGGATGGGTAGATAGGTGGACTGGTTATTTCAAGGTATGGGAACATTTACAATTACTTCTTCATATGCAAGGATTTTTGTATTATTTTTTTTAACTGCTGGATATGATTCTGAGTAAGAAATTAATATCTCTGCCATGATCGAACTTGTTTCACTCAAAAGAGAAAAGTTCTGGGAAAGTAGAGCGTAAAACACAGATCTTGGCAAATTCTATGAAGAACTTCTGAAAACTTATGGGGCCAGATTTTTATATTTGTGGAATATCACATTCACAGCCATCTGTAGTTCATATTTGGTTTTATATCCAGAAAAATGAGAAAGAATTCCGTACTGAATAGTAGGCTTATGTAAGCTGTTAATGACATGGATCTGTTACTCACTGCTATCATATATCTCTTGTAATGATTTTCTTGTAACAACCCATGACAGCCATAAAGTTCTGGAATGAGATTTGGGCAGAGGAGTAAAACCTGCAGTAAGTTGTCTTACATTCAAGATAGTCTGAAATATAGCTTTTTTTCTGCCTGACCTGGCCATAAACTGTTTTATTTTGAAAAAAAAATGATGTGCCTCTCAAAAAGAGTGAGACCTTCCTTCATGTAAAGTCCGTACGTACTTCATTCCAATTAAACCTTTATAGGTGAGTGTTCTGAGTGTATGGGAAGCAAAGAAATGCCTCTAGATGCTAATTTTTGTTCTTTTAGCTAAAAAGAATCTTCCAAGTGCACATAAAAGCAAATGTTTTTATGCCATTTATACACAAAATATATTTATGCCATTTATACACAACCTCCTCTACAACTACCTGAAAGGAGGTTGTAGAGAGTTGGCCTCTTCTCCCAAGTGAATAATGACAGGACCAGGGAAAATGGTCTGAAGTTGTGGCAGGGGAGGTTTAGATTAGATATTAGGAAAAATTACTTTACTGAGAGGGTGGTCAGGCACTGGAACGGCCTGCCCAGGGAGGTGGTGGAGTCACCAGCCCTGGAGGTATTTAAGAAACATGTAGATGTGGCACTTCAGGGCATGCTCTAGTGCCCAAGACTGTTGGGTTGGATGTTTTGTTTTGTGTGTTTTTTGGTTGTTTTGGGTTTTTTTTTGTGTGTGTGTGTATGGTTGGACTCGATGATCTCAAAGGTCCCTTCCAACCATGAAGATTCTGTGATTCTGCAAAATCTTAAAATTTCATGTTTCCTGTAAGGACTTACCTTCCCTAAGGGAAGCACAAACTTCACTTAAAACAGACATTATTCTTTCAGGTCAGGAGGAACCTTGGCATTTCAGTCCTCCAACAAAAGTCAGAGTTGACTACATGGTATATTGAAAATAATGTGTTTCTGAAGAGGCAGCAGCTGGTTTTTTTAATGGGATTCCCTTCACAATCTAAGCAAGCTTTGAATGCACCTAATTTTAAAGCTAACCAGACTGCATATCCTGCAACAAAATTTCTGAGTTTCAGGTCTGAGAAGAAAGTGAGAGCTCCAAGTGAAAACTGAAATATGGTGGTGATGGCTTACCTTTCTAGGTGGCACTTCAGAAGTCTTAAAGCACGTATCTGGGGCCAGCAGACCAGTTGTGTTGTGGATCCTAGAAAATATTGATGTCTTAGAACTGAGCTTGAATTGTTCCAGTGTTTTCATACAGAAAGATTAGGTCCCTTCATTTATGCTTATATACACCTGATCACATTTCTCTGGAAAGAAGAGAAACATTTCTCTGCTTCTTAAACAACTCTGGTATGGTATGCTCACTCTGACATCTAGAATCCAGTATGTGGTGCCAGTTAAAAGAGCAATCACAAAACAATATGTCTTTTCCCTGTGTGTTTAGGAAAATATCTCCAACTTTGATATCGTCATGGAGTCTGATGAGGGCACCTTCAAGCCATCTGGACTGGGTTTTACTGGCAACGCTAGAGCTCGGGACATCGTGAAAGAGATCATGGCTCTGCTGCAGCCCATCAACGTTACGGATGTTTACGACAACGCAGATGGAACGGACATCGATTACTGGATGAGAGACGGGGTGCCAGGTGAGCGTGTTTAGAGCTGACACCACCTCTTCCCTGCAGCGGCACGTTGGGTGGATGGTCTGGTGTTTTGAAAACAGTAAGAAATGCTTTCTCTCAAGGAGTAAAATTTACCATAGGTAAAATGCGGATATGTGAAAAGGTGACCAACAGAAATAGGACATAAAGTGTATTTGAGCTGCAGTTTAATAATGGTATAGATTATACGTGGCATGTCTAAAATCTTCTTTTCGGCTTTAAGGATTTATAATAATTAATCCCAGACTGGTGGTTTATAAATAGTAAACTAAGGCAGAGGGGAATTCTCCAATGCAGGACAAATAATTTTATTATTATTATTATTTCGACTTTGAAATACAGGAGTTTTTTTTCCCCTGTTTTATATGCTGAAGAAACAACGTTTTTGAGACATGACATTTAAAAGGTGAAGGGGCATTAAGGCGTGCTAAAGGGGTAAAATTCTGCGAAGTTTAAACTGGTTTAGGCGTTTGTTTGGAGTGTTGTGTCTGGCTCCCGTTGAAGAGCAGCTTGTTGGCAAAGAGGCTTGCAAGCTGTGCGAGAGATCCATCACTGGCAGCCTCCCTGCACAGGAGACCCCACACCAGCACAGGGGCTTGCAGAGCACAAGGTTCCCAATTAGAGGCCAGCCTGGGTGAAGCCTTAGGGAATTTCCGTGGTAGTTTCCAGGCTTGAATAACAGTAGAAAGGAAAAAAGTTTCATAACGCTGATATTTAAAATATTACGATCGGTTTTAAAATTTTAAGGTTCTTTTTCGCCAGTGTTTTATGACTGAAATAGGCTGGTGCATTTTTCATGCTAGTTTTACTAGTAACTACTATACGCTTAGAATCCTATAATATTTGATTAACTGCCTTGTTTTTCACTTGGTCCTGTGGAAGACGCAGTGGGTCATGGAACACATGCTTCTTACTTACGGTCAGAACCCTTTGCTTTTCACTCACCTGGATTGTACAAAGGTACCATAAAGTTGACCGCCTCAAAAAATGTGTGGATATCTAATTTTCAAAGCAAAATATCTAGTCTGGGCAAGAAGTATGGATGAAGGGATATTGTTAAACAGGCAGGGATTCATCTTCAGCTGGTGTGCTGCTTTCTGGGTAAAATGCAAGCTGTTTGGTGCAATGTCATAACAGCTGTGACACTGATGTGTGCTTGGGTTCCTAGGCTCTGTAAGCCTCTGTAAGGTATCTCTGCACCTGACATGAGCAATAGGACCATGAGTTGAGTTGAGTTGACTGTAAGCACTGTTGAGAGGCTGTAGCTGTGCGTCATCCTCCACAGCCTGTAAGTGCCTGTGCAAAGGTCCAGAATTTCAGACCAACGTGTCTGTGCTGTAGTTGGAATGTGAGAACTCACCATACAGCCTGTGTTTAGAAAATGTGGGTTTATTGGAATGATTTCCTAGGTAAGGTGTTGGGGACAGAATGTGAAGGACATTACAGTCAGACATCAGGGACTTCCATTGTGCTTCCCGTCTGGGAGTGACAGATTATGGAAGGAGAGGGAAGATTTTAGCATTGTTTTTCAGTTGATAATGTGAGTGGTGCTTGTGATGACAGTGTGTATTGAGCTCTTATATATGGCTTTTCATCAGCTGAGGTGCACCTGGAGCATAAACAGCTATAACTCGCCATGGTCCTTTTGATTAGTCACCTGGGCTACACGAGTGAAGTACACTCAGCAGGAGCAGGGCAGAAATGGGAGTCATCTCCCATGATCACCCGTACTCCTCAGAAAGCATAAGCTATGAAAAATATCATAAACTATAAGCTCAACCTTGGGAAAATATAAATACACCAGAAATGAGACCTCAGTTTTTAAATAAATCTGATTTGCTTTCCTATTAAAAATTTGGCACGTTAATTGATGGTGGATTTTTTTTTGCTGTCTGAAGCTTTGATTCATTTAACTTCCTGTTAAGCAAATAACAAAGTGTTCTTGCAGCTTAAAGGAACAGTGATGCTTTTTTTGCCCATTGAGCCCCGGTGAGAAGGAATTAGCTCCACTAAAATAATTTCAGCTGCTTTAGATTGTATTTCATACTGTACCAGGGAGAAGTCTAAGCCATCTTGTAATCTTCACGCCTTGTCTGCAGTATTCTCACTGCTCCAATGAGCCCTTATGGTATATAATAACATTGGAACAAATTGAACACACTGTAGCAGCTTTTATAATTTTGTCCAATTTAAACAAGCAGTCAAGTGTTGACACTTCATCAATTTTATTTAAGTATTTTCTTGAAAATATACTTGGTGGCTTTGTTTTCACAACAGTGAGAGAAAATACAGTGTACTTCTTGAACAATCAGAATTGTTTCTGACATCAGTTCTCTAGAATTTTTCTCCTTTTCAGTGGTAAATAGATTCTGAGATTCACCTTTTTAGATGCTATTAAAATTCTGCTCCTTTTGGTCTGGAAGATCCACGGAGGGCACCAGCACGTGTGTTTTTCAGAGCTGTTCATGGCTGCTCCTGAGACAGGCGAAGTGTCTCTGGCTCCTTCCTCTCTGCTATTTCCAGCATGTTTATTTTTAATGGACATGCGATGAAATGCTATTTGTGAAGCTACTTAAACGTATTTGCAAGAAAACAGCAGTGACTATTCTGAGATTTTGGGACGAGAGGCCAGGAGAGTTGAGAGTGCTTTGCAAACCTTAGGCTGAAGCTTAACTAATAGCTCTGAAGCACAAGCAAGGTGATCTGCACCAAACACAGCAGTTAATTGCTTTGTAAGAGTGGAGTATTAGAAATATTTCCGTCGGTGGCCTTTACATTGGATTATTTTGAGAACGGTTCAGCCCAGCAATGAGGAATGTCTGTAGCTGTGTTTTTCTAGTGATAGCCAGTTTTCAGCTACTGAAAATATTTGTATAACATTTGTTTTGCTTCTTCATGAAGCATAAATCAAGTGAAATGGGTTATTTGTGGTGTCGTATTTTACGCTGTGGTTTTACAGTTTTGAGGTAACCATTTCTCCTAAGACTGCTCCTTTATTAATTATGCAATTATTTTCTTCAGTGTTCTTTTTAAGCGTTCAATTACGTGTTTGTTTTTAGTTAGAGATACATCTAAACTGTGGCACATAAAGCTGTTCCTTTCCAATATTGAGTCCAGGTCAAGTTTGGCTAGAATTTGCAAATATGGGTGGGGAGACGGGTTGGTTGGGTTTATTTGTTTGGTTTCTTCGCATGCTTTTTCACAACAGGCTTCTTCAGTGTCTGAAAGGGTTAAAAAAACATTAAACAAGCCCCGCAGACTAGCACTCGGGTATTTTTGTTGAAAAAGTAAGGTGTTTGATGATCACAAGGATGCTTTGAACACTATTTAAACCAGTTCCTAAAGTAATAGCACTGGGGCCGAGTCAGCCTTCCCTGCAAGCCCTCGGAAACTGAGGAGGGGGAATGAAGTAATTATATTTGTATTATGGTATCCAGTGAACGTTAGTTCAGCTTTAGGTGTTAGGGCAAAGGAAAGTGAGTGCTCTCCTATTTTCTCAGAGGGCAGGCTGTTGCGACAGTGTATTTCCAGGAGAGCTGGTACAAGGACACTCCTTTCTGCTGGGCTCATCAGGGAGGTTATCTGTTGCTGAAGTGCTTATGATGGGAACACTTCTCTGCTAGGAACTGAGCTGTATGTGAGATCAAGCTGACCCAGGACATCAAACAGCTCCCCAAAGGCATGTGGCAACTCCTCTATTTAAAATTCAACCAGTGACCTAAAGGTGAAACTCCTTTTCACAGTGTCACTCTGAACCTTGATAATTGTTCGTGTCTTTCTGTCTCCACAGTGACAGTGTCTTGCTTTTTTGTTACATTACACAAGCGGAGGAATTATTCTTCCAGAAACTAATAAACCAGTAGTTCATCTAACTTTAATGTATCTTCAGAAATCAAAAACTCATTTCTAACCCAATCTATTAGTCATTTTCTTGGAGGTGGCAAACAAATACTATCATATATCATTTCTCTCATTGTTACATTTCTCATTGTTATATTTTCATAGTGATTCTTTATTACCTTCATCTAAAATAAGATGTATTTTGGCCCTTAGACACTGGACTTTCGCATGCATGGTTTCCTTCCTTATTACATAGGAAGTTAAATCCTTCAGTTCCACCCCTTTGCAGGCCATGCTGCCCACCTTTCCCCCTGTCCCCATCATCCCTTGTATCACCAAACTCCAGCAGGAACCTGCCAGCTTGAGCCAAGCCTGCTCTTCTGCTTGGTGTCAGCCAGGGCCACGATTGAAAAAGTGGTGTAATGGGAAAACTCCCTGACTTGAGGTTGCCAGCCAAGTGTGAAGAATTGGGTAAACTCTCTATTTCCCAAATTATAAGTAGGTAAACTCCGTTCACTCTTGGGTATATCACTGTTTGGAAGTGATACTCCACTGTAATGCATAAAGCATTGCCCCTCAGCGTACCTGCTCCATAATCTCTGCAGACTTAGAAAAACTCTGCAGATCCAGTTTCTCAGCTTCTTTTTATTGCCAAAAGAGTAAAACCTCTAAGGAATAAAAGTAAGGTTGTTAGGACTTCATAAGCCAATGCTGGAAAGTCTTTGGCTTGATTGTGCACAGGTAAGGGATGTTTCACTTGACAAAGACCTTCCTAAAAGATGATGAGAAGAGAAAAAGGTTTCCTTAAAAATAGACATTAAACTTAATTTCCTCATTTTAATATGTAGCATTTGTGTGATTCATGATCTGAGATGTTTAGCATAGAGTATCATGTGGAGAGCTTCAGTTATTTGACCAAGTGACTAACACAAGTGAAATGTTTCCTGCTTGCTCATGCAGCAAAAAGTTGGACAAAACTCTTAAAGGCTACTCAAAAAACTAGCTTTATGTATAGTATTGCAAGTTCTGAGATAATTTTAGCTACTTCACCGTTGCTACGTTTTTGTACTTGCTGAGTTCCCAATGCCCTGGACATGTGCTGAAGTACACCACCAACCCCAGCCTGGGGTTTTTTTTTATGGAAATGAGGGGTAAGAGGCTTGTGGTCTACACCTATGTCTTGCCTGAATCATGGTCTCAATGAATCTAAGAGATACCAGCACTGTTGTGTGATAATTAGCAACATTGTATTGCTTTTTCCAGGTCATTCATTTCCTTTTTAAATATCTTATTTTATCATTCCGAAAGGAAATATGGTGAATGAGTGTGCTCCACTGCAGAAATCAAATTTTCTGCAACTTGGGAGGTATTAAATTAAACCAGTATGCTAAAAGAACAATTATAATTGCTTGGCACTTAAAGAACCTACTATAAGTGCTACAGCTATTAGAACCATTTAAAATCTTGATTGCAGAAAGAACTCTGTGTATTAATCTGTAAAATAATTCATCTATGCTCTAATTTATCATTGTTCCATAAAAATGGGCTTTTGAAATTAGAAATTACTCTAGAGTAATTAAATAAATTTAATATGCTGCAACTTTTTATGAAGGTGGATACCTTAAAAGGCTCATAGTTTAACATAATATCTCAGTTATATTAGCCTTTCATATGACCTTCTCTATTTTAATAAAGTTAATAAAGTCTTTGAGACTAATCATTTAATGAAAGCACTAGTCTGTAAATTAGGGTAGGTTTTCTTATTAGTTGTGCTATATGACTACCAGACAAGCTTGACCTTACTTTACATACAACTCTTTTCACCTTTGTTCTGCTTGGCCTACAGTCTTGTTCTGGCACATTGGGAGTATGGGACTACTTCTAATAATTAACAGGAGGCATCGGAACAGCAAGTTCTTTTGTTTCATGTAGACCAGACAGAGCCCACGCAAACACTCGGCTGAGATAGTTCTGCTGGAGAGAGGGATGGAGTTGGGTGATCAGGCACTGTGCCCAAATGCAAATTTTACTGGTAGTTTTAGGAGTGCTTCTGTAATATATTTCTCACTAGAGCATGTACATTTCTAATGCAAGGGCACAGGGTGGTCCTGTCAAGTCAAAAATAATGTGTCATCTTTGGGGCAAAATCATTCATGATCGTAGCAAATACTTGAAAACTGCTCATTGACACTTATTTTGACAAAAAATAAGACTACTTCTGAATGAGCTTGCTGAAGCCTACCTTAGCTATGAACTCCCAACTGTTCAGTAATACGTTTTTAGAGTAATTTATTAGAGACTGATAAAAATACTACGAAGAGAAACGTTGTCACGCTCAAGAGTGATTAGTAGCAGGTAGTACTAAGTGGTTTTAATTCACTCAATATTAGTGACAGTTTAGTGAAAGCAAGAGCACAAAAGAACTGCAGGAAGACTCGAAAGTCTAGAAATCATACCTTGCAGTCAGAAACGGGAGACGTTAAATCTCACTCCGTTTATGCAAAGCTGTGTTAAGTGGTGACTCAACTACAGCGTACATATTAGGCCAGGAAATTATTTTTCTTATTACAGTACCTTTCTCCCTTATTTTAAAAAAATAGTCCATTAGCAATTTTGTCTGTCTGAGTCTAAACAAATTCAAAGTGGAATAAAGCAAACAGCTTCTTCCAATAAGGTTAGTGAGCTACAGAAGCATTTCGCAGACTTGGTGAATTCTCCATCAGTTTGCAAGTGTAAAAGAAGACTTGGGTGTCCTTCAAGAAGTAAAGGGTAATTCAAGCAGGAGGAATGGGCTTGATGCAGCAGCTACGAGGTGAAGTTCTTTGTTGTGTGTTATTCAGAAGGTGTGATTAGATGGTAATGGGTCTTGCTGGCCTTAAAAAATCTGTGGATCTGCCAGTAAATCTTACAAGAATTTTCCATAATGAAATGCCTCGTTCTCCATTTAAGCCTTACCCATTTCAAACAGACTAGCCTTTTGAATATCAAAGCTCTTGTCTTTGATTTGTGCAATGTTTAGATAATTCTAATTACAATTAATAAAAATAGAATTATTCTTAATTTGCCGATCCTAGAGAAAATTTGAACTGCCAAACAAAAAATATTTGCAAAATACATCATACGTTGCTGAACAGTTCGAATTTCTTATTTTATTTCTAGTTATTCTCTTCTCTTCAGTATTTGTGATGCAGTTTATTTGACAAAGTTTTCTTGGTGGTCACAAGCTAAGAATTACAGCACAACAGTTAAGTAGCTGATATTTCATAGCACTTAAATTTATCTTTCAAAAAACTGAGTCAAGGCAGTTTTAAAATAATCTTACATCCATGTTACAATAAATTAGTTTGAAATACTGAAATTCTGATTACCTTTAAGAAGCAAAATTGTTTCAGTGCATTCAACACTGTACAAATACTAAATATGCTCATTAATCTAGTAATGAAAACTTAAATTAAGGTGTTTCATATAAAATTGTAAGTTCTAATGGTTCTTGCACTTTTTGGCTAGTGGACTTCTTTCTCTTAAAGATATTTTGTCACTGTTCCTTCTGTGAATATCATTAAGGTTGAATTTTTCCTTACTTTTAGAGCTTACTCTTCACAAAATTACAGGAAGTACGCTGTTATTAAATAGGTTCCTTCTTTAAGCACACAAAATTCCTAAACATTTCAAAAATCATCAATAAATTTGCTTCTGCCACTCACCTTGTGAGTAGGAGAATAGGTTCTGTCTCGGAAAAGAAACACTGAAAATATCTATCTGCACGTCTCATTTGGATTTAGGGTGTGGTTGTTTTTATTCTGGCTGTGCCTCTGAGAGGCATATTAATTCTCTATTGTTTGCTTCCTAGGAAAGCTGAATTCTGTTTCTGTGGGTGGGAATATTCTTTTCATATGGAAGCATTTGCCATTTGTTGATCCTAAAAAACCAAGCGTCCTACATTAACACACAGAGCTCAGTGTTAACATGCTAAATACGAAGTTTGGAAATACAAGTTAGTTAAGCCTTATTCCTAGAGCTTTCCCCAACTTCACTGAAGCTCATGCAAATAGTGAAGTAAGTAGGAAAAAAAAAAAGGGTTTAATTTGTGTTCTGTAAGGAAGTTGGAGGTGGAAAGTGTTTGCCAATAGAAAAGTGTGAAAGTTAAATGTGATTCTTTCCACTTTTTATTTTTTTTAACCTTTTTGTAATTTGACTGTATGAAAAATAAGAGACATCCATAGTGTGGAGATGTTGGGAGATTTCTCACCAAAAGTGTAACGATCCAGAATGGCTGTTAGAAACGACATCAGAAATATCTGTAGATTCGTGGATTTTGTTCCTGGAAAACAAAGTGGTAGTAAAAACTGAATAAAAAATAAACCGTCTGGTAGCATTCCAGGAAGACCGCATGTAAGCTGCTCTTGATGGGAGAGACACAGGTTAAATTGATTAAGATCTGTCTTGCAGCTCCCCAAGTAGTTTCCTACATGAAGTCATATGATGAGTATTTCTAATAGGATTCTTCAGGGCTTGGTACGTCCTCAGCAATTCAGATTTTCCGTTGGTGGTTTGGAATCAAGTTTAAAATTACAAGAAAACAAAGCTGATGTAATTGCTATTGGAATGATAACAAATAATGAGAACAAGCTGATCAGCCAGCCAGGGTGATTACGTTAGCGTTGAGTCCACTCTGTCCACTTTATTCACACCTTTCTTGTACTGCAGTCCCAAAGGAAGATGCAATATTTAGAAAAAATCACTTCCTTGGACCTGTTGGCTACCCTATTGCTGATGTAGCCCCATATGTTACCTTTATTGCCACGGGGGTCTTCCTGATGCCACTAGTCCAACAGGGTTTGGAGGTCCTGTTCTGCAGAGCTGCTACCCTGCTAGTGCACCTACAGCCTGCACTGTTGCAGTGGGTTGTCCTGTTCCAGTACAGGACTTTGGTTTTGTTTATGCTGAATTTTCTGAGGTCCTAGTCAGGCCACTCCTGGGTTTTGAGCTCTCTGAACAGCAGCTCAGCCTTCCTGCGCGCAAAACTGCTCCTTCCAAATTTAATGAAGATGCAGCCTTTCCCTTTCATCTGGGTCATTGCTCAAGATGCAACGGGTGCTGGTGTGATGTTGACCCCTGTGGGTCACACCACTCATAACCAGCCACCAGTTATACCTCA
Organism: Tringa tobata; assembly: GCA_033628505.1. Classification (NCBI taxonomy): domain Eukaryota; kingdom Metazoa; phylum Chordata; class Aves; order Charadriiformes; family Scolopacidae; genus Tringa; species Tringa tobata. The sequence goes on from JAHREE010000563.1 coordinate 6,026,363, forward strand.
AGCTGTTGATGAGCCCAGCGGTCTGGTCGGTTTTCCACCCCTCCAGTCCAGCTATTTTTCCTGGGGACTGAGGTTAGTTTGTCTGGCTTATAGTTCTCTGGATCCTGCTGCTTTTTATTTTACAATGAGCATAACATTTTTCAGCATGACTTTTTTCAGTCACTGAGGGCTTCTCTTGATTGCCACAACTTTTCCAAGATGATAGAAGGCTCCCTCATGCGGCCCATCCAGTCCCATTCATTATTAATGCTCCATTTACTTAAATAATTCCTAAATTGATCTTCCTGTACCATGAGTAGTGCCTGTTCCCCCTTCTTCCCAACTCTGCCTGGCAGAGGCCTGAGAGTTAAAGTTTAAACCACGGCAATTACTTTCTTACCATTCTTTTGTTACTCATTATAGATAATCTAGCAAATAATACAGCCCTTCCACAGCAATTTTTTTCCCAAGCAATCTAAAAGTTTTACATGGAAAGGAGGCTGTAAAAACATCTTGACTGACTGTGCAGGGCACATTGGAGGTTTGAACGAAGTATGTTTTTGATCCAGGATCAGAAAGCTTTTTAGTGGCAGACCTTTAGATATTACTCAGAAAATGTGTCCCTTCCTTAAGCAGCAAACACATCATGCTTGCATTTGCAGGTGACATTTTAGGTGTAAATGTCTGAGCCTTCTCAAGAATGCTTTTGCTAGTAGACCTAGCTGAACAAATACAAAGCTCAGAAATCATTTATAGAGACATCTTCCTCAAAGGAACAAGTTCAGAATTATTTCAGTGGCAATCTCTTCAGGACATCATTAACATCCATAAACTTCAGATTGGGAACCCTTCTAACTCTTTGTCTTCAAAACTGATTTTACAGATTTGGTCTACAGTCCTACTGAATTTCTGAAGAGCAGAATTTATTAAGCACCAATTTTTTTTCGCAGATATCTCTCTTTCCGGTGACATTATATGTGTTTTCATGAAATAATTCCTGTCAATTCTGCCATGGAATAGACCACAGATAAACACTTAAGCGTGAAAGAAACTGAATATACATTTGCATTTTGTAGTGGAAAATCCTCAAGCAAGAAGGATGGGCTGCATAGGAATGCAAGAGAGAAGGTATGGGATTCCTGTTCTGGCTCTGACATCAGCTGCCATCATCACCAAATAATTTATGCTTCCTCAGTTTCCCTAATGATAGCAGTTACCTGAGGGATGCCGAGGAGCTACTTTTTGTCTGTAAGGTGCAATAAAGAGGAAGAGGTCTTCAATACCTTCCTAATTAAGCTGGTCCATCTTCTGCTGGAGTCATGGGACCTTGCATTTATTTAGCACAAGAAGAGCTTTACCTGATCCAATGTTGTGGATGCGTGTAAAGAAAATAGCAGCGTATGAGGAAAGAGCTTCCTACAAATGCATTTTAAGGACACGTAAACAAATCTGTCTGCAAGGACAAAGCGTGCACCTCAACATGAGCACCAGCTTATTCAAGTTCTCCATCCAAAGAGCCAGAAAACCTAATTAAGAGTTATTATCCATCAGGGCCAGTCTGTCCTCGGCTCTGGGCTGTTTGCAGTGCCCATGACGGCGCTGTCTCAATCACTATGTAGGGCTTGGAAATCCACCAAAGAAAATGGGCACTTTTCCTGTTGCTTAGATTTTAAAACAGTTCAGTTCTATTAACTATATTAAACCCAAGCAATGACCTTCTGGGACAGCAGAATTTTTGTAGTTGTTGCTGCTGTTTTGAAAGAAAGCGGAAGAAATAGCTGAAAGCAAGGATTTTCAGACTCTGGTCTCCTGAGGGATTGTGGATTACTCCTAAAAATGTACAACTTCATCTGCTTCTAAGAAGAGAGCAAGTTTGTTGTTAGCAGGCTTAACCATCCGTCTGTTGCCGGTTGGGATCATCCGTGTGTTAGAAAATGTTTATGGATTTTAAAATTGGAAGCAGTTGAAAACCAATAATGTGGCATTCTGGAGGGGAAAGAAGTTGAGCAGCTTGGTTTCTCAAAAAGTAGGTTCTCAATCCCTACGAGCAGAGGCATGAGGGTTTAGAGTACTGGCATTTTACAGCTACCCCCAGTTCCCTCGGGAATGTGTAACGTACAAACACCTCGCTGGCTGGAAGCTACCGGAAGCAATTTATAAATTAGAGATACAAGAGAGAGAAACTAAAATTATCTGAGAACAGAGGTTATTGTGAAGAATCCTAAAGTGGTTTTACCTAAAGAAGGGATGTGTGGATTGCCTGCCTGCTTCCCCCCCTCACCAAACCCAAACCCACAGCAACAACAACCACCAAAGCACAGTGGAAGGTGCTGGGAGAAGGCTGAGAAACATCAGAGCTTGGTTGTCCATCTCCGTGCAGACAGATGCAAAGAAATGAAAACTGAACTTAGCACTAGTGAAGTCACAGAACTGATTTTCAAAAGACTTTATACTCCCTAAATGGGAAACTTCTAGAAGTAGGACTTTTAGCTCTATTTTACACACACACACACGCATTGCAGTTCATTGTTGTGACATATTTAGGAGCAGGACATTTTTTCTGATGTGAAGTTCTCATTTCTGGGCTGTTCACAAAATGCAGCTTGGTTCCTCCAGAAGTTTGCTGCCTAGTTTAATGCTGCGTGCAAGGTCCACTTGGAACAGTCATCCTGAATTTCCCTCTGCCTCGCAGGCAAAATTTGGCTGTAGTCATGGGTCAAGTCAAGCGCCAGAGAAGGAAGATCTGTAGCCTGTTAAGGAGCTATTTCAGAAATACGTACAAACAGATGAAATTTCAAAGTCCCACAGAGCTGGCAAGAAGGTCTCTGGAGAGCCTCTAAACATCCTCTGTTCCAACGTGGTCTTGCCAATGCCTGTGTCATTTCTTTCACGTTTGTTTATGCTGTTCTTGAAAACTTACTGTAACAGAAACATTATAGACCAACCGGTCTGTCCCTGTGCTGTTTTTAGCGCTTAGGGAGGTTTTTCTAGTATCTAACCTAAGTCTTTTCTGCTGCAAATTGAGTGCATTAGTTCTCTTTTCTTTCGTTATGAACCCAGAGACATAGTTATTTCTTTCCTCTTGCAGCAGCTGAAGTTGATTTTTCTCTTTCTTGGTGTAGTAGTTTATCCTTGCTCCTACCGATCAACATCCTGGGGTTTTTTTTAGTGTCTCCAGTCTGTGAAAATCACTTAAAAAATTCTCATCTTGCCTTCAGTGTCTCTGCTGTAAGTCACTAGTTGGTGTCATCTCTTAGCTTAGGAAGACTCTACTCCATCGTTTTGGTCTATAATGGAAATATCAAATAGCCTGAGACCCCTGTGGTGCCCCACTTTATACATCCTTTGGTTTTTTTACTCCCTAAGTACACTGCCTGTCCAGTTTGGACCAACCTTATAATATACATAATTTTCTGTGTCTCTTCTGGTGTCCTCAGTGATTAACACAAATTTGAGCTTTTGTACCTGTTTTATGGGATCAGAAAGTTTGTTTAAAGTGAGCCATCATGTATAATGAGGACACAGACTGAGGTACTGGATCATTCTATATTCTGGTAGCATCTGGAGATCACAGTGCTTTTGTGACTGGCATGAAAAGCATTGATCCTAGGTGTATGTTTCAGGGTTTCTTCATAATTAGAATGCACTGCAGAAGTAGTTTCTGTAGGTAGATTAGCTCTTTAAGCCTTTAAGGAAGGAAAGATATTGAGAAATGTTGATTTGCATAAACAAGATCTATATTGATTAAATTGTAATAGAAAATAAAAGAATGGTGAATTCCGGTAAGAATAAACAGTTAAAATTTAGAACAATTAGAGAAACTATTCTTTAAGGTTTTTATTTCACACATATATTAAGTCAAGAAAATGTGCATGATTGGAATATTTGGTTTTACTGTTTTATTTCCCTTTGTGAGAAAAGTTTGAGGTGCCTTCTATTTTCATTTGAGTTGGGAGAAGAGAAAAGCAGAATTGTGTCATTTGGTGCAAAATGAAAAGCCCAGCTTTTCACAGCTCTGCCTTTCATTGTCTCCCTGTCTTAAGGGTTCTATGAAACCGCAGTTCTTTGCATTGTGTATTACTGCAAAAAGATAATATGAGTTACAAATTTTAAGTTTATTCAAAGCAAAACAGACTAGTACTGTACAAGCTACGGTCGGGAAATTGATGCAGACATGAACCAGGCTAGTTCCAGATTTTATCAAATTGTCCATTCATGTCTTCAGGTAGAAGCCACCACCAAAACTATCATCATCTCTGGAAAAAAATGAAAAGTGCATGAGAGATGTATATGAACAGCACAGAAAAGGTGAATAGTTATCCTCTATATTATAGGTAGTGCCCTATTACATTATAGAGAATAACAATCTACATTTTATAATATACCTGGAGGATCAGAGCATCAACACTAACCAGAGAACAGACTTGAGACAAAAGGACATGCTTCTCTGGACAACGGATAGCTAACTTAAAGGAAGAAATCAGCATCACAGGATGTTTTGGAGACCGGGATGAAACATAGAATCATAGAATTTTCTAGGTTGGAAGGTACCTTTAAGATCATTTAGTCCAACCATCAACCTAACTCTGACAAAAAACGATCACTAAACCATGTCACTAAGCTCTATGTCAACCCATCTTTTAAGTACCTCCAGGGACGGTGCCTCAACCACTTCCCTGGGCAGCCCATTCCAATGCTTAATCACCCTTTCTGTGTAAATTTTTTCCTTAATATCCAATCTGAACCTCCCCTGGCACAACTTGAGGCCTTTTCCTCTTGTCCTATCGCTTGTGACTTAGAAGAAGAGACCAACTCCTGCCTCTCTACACCCTCCTTTCAGGTACTTGTAGAGAGCAATGAGGTCTCCCCTCAACTACCTTTTCTCCAGGCTGAAGAACCCCAGCTCCTTCAGTGTCTCCTCGTAAGACTTGTTCTCCAGACCCCTCACCAGCTTCATTGCCCTTCTCTGGACCCACTCCAGCAAAAATTTAAACATAAATTTAGAAAGGATGGACTACTGCATGGGAGAAAGGTCCAGCAAAGGGTGAGCAACGCAGTGATAGGAATGTGAGTTCCTGTTCAGAAAGTCCCTAAACTGTTGATGGCTGAACACAGATACTGAAGACAGACTCTGTTTCTCCCATTCTTTCTCACAAAATTGGCTGCTACCAGAGACAGGGTAGCAGCATGCCTGAACTTTTGGGTGTTTTTTTCCAAAAAAAAAAAAGGTGTTTTTTTTTAATGTTCTAAGTAGCGCTAGTCTGCGCGTAGTCTAAATAGTCCTAAATAATCCAGGTAGCCAGCCAGGCTCACAGTACTCTGTACAGATGTTCTGCGTGTTTTTTAAAGCGTTAGATGTAAGTTGTGATGCAGTCTTCCCTTTGAGCCTTTGTTCCCCTATAATAGAAGCCCGAGGCCCTCGTCCTGCAGCTGGGTGGCTGCGGCTTCCCGCTGCCGCGCTTGGCCCCGGCTGAAAGGCAGCGTAAGGGATGGGAAGGGAAAGGGGAGAGGGAAGATGAAGTGGCTGGGGGAGTGCTGTGTGCAGTCTTAGGCTTTCAGCTTCCCAGGCTAGCTGCTCTCAAATGAAAGCGTCTTTTAGTTGGTTTCCAGATTTAGGCCAGGAATAAGCAGGAAATGCTAATGATACCGATGGTCGTTATTGACTCCTTGTGTGTTATTTCTGTCCTGCACTTTGGAAATGCTAACCGAATCTGCAGGCAGATGAGATGTCGCAGCAGCTTTTTGCTTCCAAATTAGAGGCTGGATGTGTTTGAACTGGAGGGCTACGAAGATGATTCAGGGACTGGGGCACCTCTTTTGTGAGAAAAGGCTGAGAGACCTGGGTCTGTTTAGCCTGGAGAAGACTGAGAGGGGACCACGTCAAATGACAGGTGTCAAGAGGATGGGACCAGACTCTTTTCAGTTGAGCCCAGTGACAGGACAAGGGGCAACGGGTGCTAACTGGAACACAAGAAATTCCATCTCAACATGAGGAAAAACTTCTTTACTTTGAGAGTGATGGAGCACGGAAACAGGCTGCCCGGAGAGGTTGTGGAGTCTCCTTCTCTGGAGATATTCAAAACAGCCTGGATGCCTTCCTGTCCAGCCTGTTCCAGGTGAACCTGCTTTGGCAGGGGGGTTGGACTAGATGATCTCCAGAGGTCTCCTTGAACCCCTACCATTCTGTGATTCCGTGAAATTAAAAACCAGAAGTTGTTAGTGTATTTTCATTTGTATCTCAGAGCAGAATTAAGGCTCTGTGTACGTGTAGCACTTATGGGTATCACCCAAAGAGGTCTTTAGAAAAATGCTGCTGAAGGCTGGGGCAGTCATTGCTTTTTGTAGCCCTCAGGCTTTCACTGGTGGATGTTGCAGACTGACTTGGAAGCAGATGAGACAGATGGTCGCTAATGGCTGACATCCCTAGTACTGGCAAAGCTTAGGTTAATTCTTGAAGTGTTCTTTTCCCCCCCGTGCTGGGCAGGCTCCTCAGCTGTTTGCATGGAAGTGTCACGGCCGGCCTTGAAAATTGCTATTAGCTCTCCAGCCAGCCTTACTCTGGAGCTGGTGGCTGCCCGTGGCGTGGAGGAGATGATGGGCTCTGACAGGGCAGCTCTTGCCCTCTCGCTGTGCCGGAGTGTGAGAAGCACAGCCTGGACGTGCCAGGGCTTCGACGCTCTGCTGCGGCAGCTTGTTTGCTTCACCTGAACAATTTTAGCCCTTCTAGCTTCTGGCTAAGCGACGGATTTCATCCTGCGGCTAAAACCGATCAACAAGGTTTAGAGGTCTGAATCTTGAAAACATCCCAAATTGTACACATCTTTAATTTTAAATCCCTAAAACGCCCTAAGTGGGAAGCACTGAGGAAAGTTAATTAGTCTGCCTGCCTCTCCCAAATTACTAATGGGGACTTTTCTTGTCCACCAAAACCTGTTGGCTAGATTTTAGGGCAGATGTTAATGTGCAGGCACAATTAAAAGCACGTGTACTGGATGCTGCTGAAGCCTCCAAGTGCTCTGCTTTTATGTCTTTTATTTCAGGACACTTGGGGGGAAGAAGGGATCATCACACCGTTAAAAATGACATCTGCTTGCTTTCTTCTTTTCCACGCAGCTCCTCTCTTTTGCTCAGACAAGTAGCTGCCAGGAAATCTATTAATGGTAAAACGATTTTGAGACGTGGGGCAGTGCTTTTGACAACATTATCTCGGTGTCTGTAAGAGCTTTTTCACTTGGTATACTCAACCTAGAAACAATTTAATTTCGCTATCCCTTGGCCCAAGTAATGACTTCAGGTTTCTAATTAGAGAGCAGGCGGGGAGGGACTGTGCATGGTCATCAGGGCCTGAGCTAAGGGAGCGCTAAGAAACGCTCCTGTAATAATTTAAGAGGCAGGAGAGCTCCTGCTGGCTGAGCCAGCTCTCCTGCCCCGGTGGAAACAGGCAGGGTCACTGCTTCACCTGTGTCTTGGCTTCGCCTCCCCGGGCTGTGCAGATTGTTGCTTGAGCCCCTCTCTCAGCCCTCCTTACACCTTACCTGGGCAAAAACGTCCGCCTCCCTCTTTTAGGTGTAGAGCATCCTTTCTGTGGCAAAAAAAAAAAATAGGGCAGTATTGAATACATGTCCCCATCGTGGATAGCATTATCCCATGCCTTTTACTGCCTTTCTCTGGTCGTTCTTTTTTCCTTTTTGATTTTCAGTACATTTTAAGTTCATTGAGACGGGAAAAAGTGTGATTGCTCCTTCACTGTTTCAAGAAGATGATATTTGGCTGCTCCATTCACTAGAATAGATGGTTGTAAAGGCACTCTGGGTGCCTCTCCTAATTCCAGATAAGCCTTGGGCTCTCGATACACAGCACAAAACAAAATCTAATTAATGAAGTAATTATTATTGTCTTCTCTGCTACACTGTGTTTTTCTGAGCCCAGAGCCACCTTTGGAGTCACAGTTGCAGCCGTGATGGCTGGCTGTCAGCCTGGGAACAATTTGACTATACTTACCTGCAATGAGTTACTTATTTAAAATCTCACTTGTCTGTTTTTTGACCCTGAAAAGAATATGTGACAGCTGAATTTTTTCCCTTCTTCAGTCAATGCATTCTGATTTCAATGGCTGCATTTCTGAAAAGCTAGTGCTTGTTTTTTTCTCCTCTTCTGCAGAACCTGGTAGTAGCTTAGTCTGAGGTTGGGTTACCCAGGACTAATAAGATCTGCTGGGTTTTTTTCTAGGTCAGTCCTTTTAGGAGTGCAAAATAGAAAGTATTCAGCCAATAATTGTTCCAGACTATTTTGCAATGATGGATCTTAAAGAAAGAAAAAACAAGCTCTTTTTCTTTACTATCAAATGCCTGTTAGTTTTAAAGTGAAGATGTAAAAGTAAAGTAAGGATGTAAAGGTAAAATAAATATTGGCCAGAGTGGAAAATTTTTTCATTCAGATGTTATTTTTATGTAAGACCTTTAATCCCAGTTTGACTGAGTAGTCATTGTAGTCCTTTTAATTTTGCAGCACACTATTCTATTTAGCAAGCGCGCAGTTGGGTTCCTGAAAGGTTTTAAGTTGTAAGTGGGTTGTTATGTATGTGTGGGTATGTGTTTGCTGTGTAAAAAAAAATCTTCAGTTTATGTGTTTGAAGGGAACCAATTGTCATATCTACCCTTTTCCAATGAAACCTGAGGATTTTAAACGTTTTGATAGGCTGTAAGGTTCATCTGTATTCTCAGACTTGATGATGATTCTCTATGTTCATCATTCTCAGCTGATGAACATAGAATATGAAACATTTTAATTGATTTAAGAAGTGTTTATTAGTACAGTTATCAAAAGAAAGGCAGGTTGGTGAGAATAGAGATCAAAACCCATCTAATCTGGGTTTGATTAAGCAATAGGTGGTGTTTGCATATAACACCATAAACAGCTTTACAGTAGGGTGTTTGCGCTTGATTTCTTCGACTCCATCCAAATCAAAATGGCTTTGATTTATCCAGCTGTAAGCACTGCTCTAAGTTTTAGCACGGTCGCAATATATCAGAAGGATGGTAGGAGTGTTTAAACTAATAGAGGTTTGTTTATTCTGTGTTGTGTAGGGTCTGGTCACTGTTATCAAATTATCTGCAGTTGTTGCATCGTGTGTATAAACATTGTGCCATTTGGAGCAGCTCGTGAAATCTTTTGTAAAAGCTGCCCTGAGCAACACAAGCATATAATTTAAAATGGGGCCTTGGACATTTTTAGTCCCATATGGTGAAAAATATGTATTGATTCTTGATTTGTGCAATAATGTGATTGTGATGGAGATGGATAGTCAGATGGCATCTGGGAGTGGATTTTCAAAGCTATGCTTGCAGCTTGGCATTCAGGGCAGCTGGACATGCTGGTGCCTTGTTCTGCTTTTGTGAAGTTTCACCCAACCAGTCTTTGCTTTTTTTTTTTAAGTGTGGCCTTCACCCATAGAGATTTAATTAGAATGGAAAAAAAAAACCAACCGAACAAACAAACAAAAAACCCCCCAAAAAACCCAGACCTCAAATTAATAAGAAAACAGCATGTTCTGTGAATGGTAATACAGAGAATGCAGTAAGCCTGTCTTTAAGGCAAATGCTATTTCCACTAGCTGGTGTGACTGAGGCTCTGTCACTGAAAGCAAGCAGGTTAACCTTTCAACTTAAAATTAATTGTCAGCTTCCCTTAGTGTTCTTTCTAAGCTTGTATGGCTTCTGTTTCGTTCTGAATATATTTGCATTTTGACAAGTCACTCACTGTGTTTGCAGAGTAGCAAAATAGCTATCACAGCAACTCAAATTTACAGGTTGGAAGAATCATCCTAGTTAGGGACGTTCCTTTATTTACTCTGTCATCTCCTAGGATGAGTTCTGCTGTGTGGATTAACCAGAGCCCACATGCAGTTAGGGATACACAGCAGAGTCAGAGCAGGGGTAAGGAATAGCTGTCCTTCTCTCCCTCCCTTTAATTTCTCCTTTTCTTTTCCAAATGGGCCCCATGTAATTTCATGAAACATAAAATTCTGAGATTGCAGACAACAGTGTTGTGGCAGGTGGCTTCATTGTACCTTAATTCTTCTTTTTTTGTTAAAGTATGTTGTTTCTTTGCAGCTTTGCTGACAAAAATATGCAATTTATTGCTTAAGAACATTGAATTATTAGAATTGCTTATTTTCCTTCCTACTGCTTTGTATTCACAGCCCATGGGACAGTGTGATCTGTAGACCAGAATGGGCAGGATTACTACAGAAATGGCACAGAACTCCCAGATCTGAACAGCCCTGAACCTTGCGATAAGATCAGATCTGAACTTTGTTTCAAGTACCCTACTGTTTTTCTATTAATAATGAACTAGCTAAATATACACTGATTTGTAGATCAAATTAAAGTGGTATTTCATCACCAATATCTGGAGGATCTAACATTTATTAGGAAATAACTTATATCGGTTTAAAATTCAAGTATGCATTAATCAGAGGAACAAGAGATATTTTGAAGGATTTTTTTTATTATCGTAGTCATAGTATTTTTCCAGCCTTATCTAATGGTCCTACATGTGAAATGCACCATGACCTTGAAGAGTTTGATAATCTCAATGGGGTATGACAGTGAAGAGGCTTCTAAAACCATCCAGCTCATCCTGTTGGTGTGGTTGGATAATGGCAGAGTTGCTTTTTATGTGATATAAAATGTAATCAAGCTTGTAGTTTGCTTAAAATGTGTTTCACTTAGAGCAGGGTGACCAGGATGGTGCATTTGGTTAGGAAAGATGGTTTCTGTGGGTCGCAGTCTTATAAAGTACTTCACTTGACCCTCGAGTGTGACATATAAAGCTTAATGGTATTAAAATAAATCATATGCTCAAACCTTAACTGCTTTGCTGAGCTGAGCCATAAACAAACAGATGAAAAAGAATTCTAAATTAGAGAAATTGTCAATTTTTCAATAACTTTCATCCCTCTTACACGACGTTTAAAAGAGTATGCAAAATGTATAGGATTTATAAATCCAGTGACCAATTTTAAAACTATCAGCTTTGGTAAGTAGTCTCTTAATAATATATGTAGCCATATGTTAAATAATCTCTATATGATACATGTAGCCATATACCTCATTTTAAAGAAAGAGCAAATGAAATAAACAATAATAAAATATACAGCATATATACATACACATACAGACATCTAATGCAGGTATATAGTCCTTCTAAATTGAAATGCCCTAATTAGGGAATCCCCTAAATAGGGATCTGTGAATCACCAAACCAGGGTGGTCACAGAGCCAAGAGAAGGGCTGCAAAGACAGAAAACACAAAAGTAGTGCAAGAGTCCATGTAGCTTTTGAAGAAAGAAGTCCTGCCTCACCAATCTAGCAGGGCTTTTTCAGAGGAGTTTATAACTGATTTTGTAGTTGGATCTGGTCAGCAAAGTACAGTTGAGTCTTCAAAAGCTCCTGGATCAAAGACCTTTAGAGAAATAAGCTACGGTGAGATAAGAGGTATTTTCCTCTTGCAGAGTAATACCTGATTAAAGGCAGGCAGAAATAAATTGTCAGTCTTCATAATGGAGAAGGGCTTTATTAGGCTGCTTAGCCACCTTTCTTTGGAGACTTTGGATGTTCATCAAATTCAGCGTTAGCTGCAAAGGGAGTGAATAGCAAGTTGGCAAAGTTTACTGATGACTGCTACAAATATTTCATATCAAAACTGATGCTAACTGTGAAAATGTGACAGTAATCTCATACTAGAAAATGCCTAAGTAATACACCAGCCAGCAACATTTCATTGTCAGTAAATGCAGAGTAACGCAGTATATGTGCTATGCATACACGATAACAGGATCCAGATGAGTTATGTTCAAGGAGAAAGATCTGGGAATCACTGGGGATAATCGTCTGAAATTGTCAACTCAGTAACCAGGGATGGTAAAAAACACACAGAGTGTTTTGTGCTGCCAGGGAAGGAAGAGAGAAGGAACAGAAAGCATCCTCAGGTAAGGTGTCGTGGTACAGCACAGTCACATCGTGAGTCCGTTCACACGCTGGGCTTTGTGGGCAGTTTGGGCTTCTTGTCTCAGGAATGGTGAAAGGGAATTAGGAAAAGGAGAAGAAGAGTCGCCAGGAGCCTGTATCCTCAGAGACATTAAATAGTTTCCATATGAGGAGGAGACTTCCGCTTGGAAAAAAGCTGCTGAAGTAGGGTGTGATAAAAATGTATTAAACCATCAGTAATATGCAGAATGTGAACAAAGAAAGGCAGGGTGCTACTTCTGGAGCTCACGAAGCGAGAATCGTAGTGTGCCCACCTGAAATGCTCAGGCACACGGTGCGTTTTCTCAGGGAGCTGTGGTGGGCAGAGGTGTAAATAGGTTCAAAAATGGGATTAGTGAGCCTGTGACAGAGCTCTCCATCAGAAGTAGACAGCCTGCAAATGTGGGGTCACGTCTGGGCAGTGCCTGGCTGTTCAATACCCAGCTGGAAAGACTCACCCTTTTATTTATAATATTTAAAAAAAAAAAACAACAACCTTGCTGATTTAAGACGGAGGGTGGATGAGTGGAGGAAGAGCTTCCACTGCCTTTTACTGTTGAAGTTTCATCTGTTTGTTGGGATGTTTTTTCCTGTCAAGGGCTGTTTAGGATATTATTTTAGAGTCTAGTCAACCTGTGCTCTGTGGACTAGAACAACTTCCTTCCCTGAGACCTCATTTCACAGGATTTTATGCGAGTTTAGATTGAATCCCCAGCTGTCACTGGTCCTCTGCCGCAATGAGTGAAAGGTTAATGCGTTGCAAAAGTAACTGTGATAATCCTGAGCTGTAATTTAGTCTGTTTAATGTATCCAGAGGATTAATACTCAAATGCATTAAGCAAAACAAGAAATAATGCACACTTCATATTGTCTCCCTTACACTCTAGTCTCATTTAATTAGCCACTGAAACAACCGACTGAAAGCTTTCCCTCTGCCTTGTTGTTTGAATCATGAATTTTAAAGACTTTTGAGAGAATGACTCAGGAGGTGAAACAGCAGGGCTTCTGATGTTATTTATAAGCTCTGTACTGGAAACTATTTCAGTGTCTGCAGCCATGAAACTCAAGCAACTTGGCCTGTAATTTCATCATTTGAGACTAAATGACAGGAGAACTAATGCTGTCAGCGCCCCACTAAACAGCATTAGCATTCTCCATTGCTTCTGCTTACTTGAAAAATGGATAATGAAATAATTGGCATTAAAGCCAGCTATCAACTCCAGGTTATCCCACAAAAGAAGAGGTTAATATGCGCACCAAAATACACGCAATACATGTCTGCAATAATTGGGTTTTCATTACAGTAATAGTTCTGAAGGCTGCAATTAAGCACGGGCAGCTCACAAAACATCTGTGTGACACCTCGTGCAAGCAGGCGAGAGCTCCAGGGGGCTTGCAGCACGAGGATGCTGTGGCACGGGGAGAGCCTTCCAGCCACCCCATCCCAAACAGCACTACCGCCGCAGCAGGCTCACTGCCTGACCATCTAATATTTGTGACTCTGCTGGCTTTTAAAAAGACCCGGAATGAAAATAAAAAATAGAATTAAATTATATTCCTATCCATATCTTTTATCTGTTTCCTTTGTTAGCTCTTTGACACGTATCCCTTGAAAGAAAAATCATGCGTCTCCCCACCTCTGCCCTGTGGTTTTGACCTTTGAAAATTGGGCAGCAATGAGAAGAGAGAGGCCATTGATTCTGTTGCTGTGTGGACAGACATGTGTACCCCCACACCCCCGTTTCAGAGAGCACAAAGCTGAGTTAGCACTCTGGTGCGAGGAGAGGAATGCTTGTCTTCAGTATTTTATGCTTTCTTGGTACATAGCAGTTTTTAACTGCACAGAAGGTTGTGAGGCCTCTTTTTTTCCCCTAATTCCAAGTGTAAAGTCCTTAATTCACTTAGTATAAAGGAAAAGGACATATATATTTTGTCAGGTCTTGCTTTATTTCCAAGGCATTGTAGTTTCTCAACACATTCCTGAATAGTGTCATTGGCATTAAAAAGTCCGATATTGGAAGAAACTTGAAAATGAAGGTAAGGAATATTTCTTATTTTTTATGGAAAAAAGCAGGAAACAAAAGTAAAATTTAATAGATGGGGAAAAAAACCTAAAAAGGAATCTGTCTTTTGTAGCCAGAAAAATCACTGAAAAAATAGAAATAAGTTTACAGGTGAGGTGTTTGTGTTGACATCTCACTACAAGCAGTACCTTTGATAATATGCAGATTTGTCTTGACAGGAAGGTGAAGCTCGAACACATAGGTACTTGGAAAATGCAAGAGATACACATAGAAGTTATCTTGCAAAGCCTTTATTTTAGCTTCATAAGCTTCTGAAATCATTGAGCAAAATATTCCTTGTTAGCGCGTTTCCATCTTTGCTGTTAGGAGGTGGCACAGCTTGCTCAACAGGGCACTGGCCTGGGCTCAGATGTCTGGCATCTATTCCTTTCTCAGCTACTGTGAGAAAATGAATGTGCCATTTCATCTCTGCATGTCTCTCTCATCCTGCAGTCCCTCTTGTCTGTTTAGAGTGCATGTTCTTCTGAGCCAGAGTCTTTTTTATTTGGAGTGAGATATATAGATATATATATATATACACTGTGTAAAATCGTGGAGTGGCAATTCTGTCAGCTCCTCTAGGGACTATTGTAAAATGAAACCTAAAAATTTATACATTATTGTAATACATTAGCACGCTATTTTCACTATATATGGCAATGTACATGTAGAGGTCAGTATCCCGAAGATCTAACTGTAGTATTGAAGAGAGGTTACACAAACAGTGGGGAATTTCCCATCGTATTTGAAAGTTTCATGGAATAGTTGTGTTGCAAATTTTACTTGAAAGCAGGCAACTGGAAAGCCATTGATAGGGCTGTACAGCAAACATATACTGACTTCAGGACTCGTATTTTGCTTGCTTTGGCAATTAAATGCTATGTGGGAAATAGAAAAGAAAGAAAGCGTAGGGAGAAATGTCATGCAAAATGTTTTACACTGAAAAAATACTCAGGAGTTACGATATGCTTTCCCCTTGAAGATACCTGTCTTATGGAAACGGCCTTTGTGATCATTCTGATAATCATTAACTAATTTTCTGTTCATTGTTGGTACAAATGACAATAATTTTATTGCTTAAATATCTGGCATTAGCGTTTAAACTAATGATGACTTTATCACAGTGGTGCGTATGGAAGCGGTGGTGCCTGACAGTGATTGACAAGAAGCAGTGGTCATCATTCATTTTGTGGTTAATTCATCCTCTTACCTCAATGGTAGCGTCACACTTTCGTAAGTCTGCAAGAAAGAAATGCAGCAGATAGTTTACTAATGTGTGAAGAACTGGTGTTTAATGTGGGCATGTTGTAAGGCAGGTAAATATTCTGGTCATCAGCTAATTAATATTCACACTGTGCATTTCATGCTGAGATCAGAAGCTAGAAGGGATGGGCTGTTTCTCAGAATTCCTCAACGTGTGTGTGTGCATTTTCATCAAGATACTCGTACGCAGCTGGTTACTGAAAATACATTGTCAGTATCAATTACCGAGCAGCTGCTTTTACCTGCCTTATGCAGTGCATCTAATCATGTATGAAATAGCTGCTTACGCAGAGATTCACAAAAGGAGCTCAAGACAAGAATGAGCTTGACTTGAATGGCTTGTTTATGGTGTGTCAGTTGTAAGAGGTGTCTGAATGAGCCAAGGAAATGACAACATGGGATAGAGAGTCCCACAGAAGGGATGAGATTGGCAGGCACCTCTTGAGATCATCTTGTTCAACCCCCTGCTCAAGCAGGGTCAGTTGCAACAGGTTCCCCAGGACCATGCCTGATCAGGTTTTGAGTATCTCCATGGATGGAGATTCCACACCCTCTCTGCCTGCTGTGCTGAAGGGACCCCTGTGACTAATGATTTTGTCAGCTCAGATGACACCAGGATCACCCCAAGCTACCCAGTGCAATCTGATTTTTCAAGGCACTTGGTCGCAAAAGAGATTCTGAAAGGCTGAGGGACTTGGGTCTTTTTAGTCTGGAGAAGAGAAGGCTGAGGGGGGATCTTATAAATACTTAGAGGGTGGGTGTCAGGAGGATGGGGCCAGACTCTTTTCAGTGGTACCCAGTGACAGGACAACAGGTAACAGGCACAAACTTGAACATAGGAAGTTCCATCTAAACATGACGAGGAACTTCTTTACTTTGAGGGTGGCAGAGCCCTGGAAGAGGCTGCCCAGGGAGGTGGTGGAGCCTCCTTCTCTGGAGACATTCCAACCCCGCCTGGACACGTTCCTGTGGGACCTGCTCCGGGTGGACCTGCTTTGGCAGGGGGGTTGGACTAGATGCTCTCCAGAGGTCCCTTCCAACCCCATATAGTTCTGTGATTCTGTGGTTGTGCATATTTGTAAAATTATTATATTTATGGAGTAAGTTGATCTGTTTGGCAGGTGCTGCCCTGCTCTATAAATTCAGTTTCACCTGCAGCCTGCTCAGCGTGCAGACTCACTAATAGGTCAGGTATAAGGAAACAATCTCGGAAGGAGTCAAAAGCAGAAAACCAAAAGAAAATAAACCCCCACAATCTCCACAACAAAGAACGCAGAAAGCCCAACCTGAGAAGTCAGAGGCATTACTGAGTGTTTGCCTCTGACCCTGCTTAGGCAACTGTTTCCCACAAATGGCACATAAGGTGGTGCCTCACTGCAAGAAGGAGACCCTGCTCTACACTCCCAAAACACACACCTCGTGCTACAGAACAGAGGACTGTGCAGCCCCAGCAGCTGCTCCAGGCATGAGATATATCTCCTCTGGCCCCTCGGTCAGACCCATGCCAGGGGGTCCCACCAGGCACCTTTGTAATGGAATGATGAATTATCTTTTTATTATCTTGTTGAAGCTGTAAATGATTAATTCTTTTTGGTTTTTAATTTCCCGTATTTGTGATGTATTCAAATAGTAAGTACGGCATTTTTGGCAGCAGCTTTTAACATTCCCTGTTTCCATGCCACAACATCTACTACATCCAGCTAGAAGCAGTTTCTCACTGAATGCCTTATCAGCCAGCAGTGTTCCTCATGTGATTTGCATCACTGTAAATGTGAACAGACTGAAAAAGGACAATTAAAGAGGGTTGTTTGGCAAAGATCCCTTTTTTCTTTATGGTTGTTCTTGCTCTGCAAACACAGGAAAGCAGCAAAGCACATAAAACGTGACAGTGGAGCACCCAGCCCTGTCAGTTGTTTTTCTGTTTGAGTGTTGGTTCCACCTAGAAATCAGAATTAAATGCATACCTATGTAACACCTCCCATCTGAGGATTTTTAAGTACTCAGTTAGACCTCTCAGACTCTTTTAAGGCTGTATACTACCCCCTTTTTAGGTGGCTAGCATGGAGACGAGTGAATAATTTGCAGCAGGTCTACCAGATGCGGCTACTCATCTGTTTTACTTGACTGCTAGCTTATGGAGCTGGCAAAAATAACGCTCCATTTGTTACTGGCAGTTGTTCCCGAGGGAAATGTTACATAAAAATAACAACAAGCACCCCCACCCTTAGATCAATTTTATGTGAAAGAACAAAATTTGAGCAATTGGAGTTTTAAGACATGTGTCTAGGTGAATTTTACCAGTTTCTTTCAAGCTTCTGGAAGTGGCATGTTTGGCTTCCAGGCAAATTTTGTTTGAGAAGGGTTAATAATACAGTGGCTATCGAGGATCTAGTTTGGGGAGCCAGCTGGTGGACTTTGAAACCTCACTGTTTGATGCGTTATACGGGGTTCTCCTCTCCCTGCCTTCTGTAGGATGGCTGCTTGTGCTCACAGCGTTGCTTTTTCTGCTAGTTTTTTAGAAAAGGGGCTGTAGGGTCCCATGGCTTTATTTAGGTAGACCAACATGACTACAGTCTGCAGAGCCCCGCAGAACTTCCCTCTGCATGGTCTTCTGCAGGGGTTGATCTTAGTCCTGGAGGCATTTGCTGGAAAAAGGGCACTATTCAGTGTCTTGCCTCAGCCAGGTGACCTCTGGATGCCATAAGTATCTCCAGCCAGCTAATATCAACATGGAGGAGTCTCAAGTTGGGAGCAGGAGACATGAAAATTGCTTGCAATCGTATCTCTGCCCCAGGTTGTTTCATGTCTAGAGGCTTGCTTGGGGCCCTCAGCTGTAAACTGCTCTTGTGCTCAAAGCCAAGAATACAGATTTTTCACTTTTGTTTCTAATTACGTAGGATAAAACTGCTTTCTTAGGGTCCTTTCCTTAGTCTCACGAGATGTTTTCAGGTCACTGACTTCAATGCTAGCCCAAGACATGAAAGAGACTGCACAGCCAGTTTAGGGACCCTTCAACATTCTCTCTACTCACACTGATGTTTCTTGCGCAGTAATCGCTTGATGCCAAAGTCAGATCATTTTCTGATTTTTAAAATCAATTTAAAGAAACAAATCTATTTCAGCATTGCATGGAGTTGAACATCACAAAGCGAAGGGTGTTTATCCTTGTTCCATTCACAGAGATAAAACATTCCTCTGTAAATCTGTAGTTACTGCGATTAGTGAAATGTCTACAACAAACTCCAGGCAACCAGTTTTTGTCTTGAGTCTTATACTTATAAAAGTGTTGAAAAATTGTAATGGGTTTGCCTCAGTGCCTAAACTTGTAATGTGTCCGGAGTGCAGAAGTCCATCAGCTGAAGAATTTGTTATAGCTCAACCCTTTTATAGTTGTATATATTTAAAAGAATTCAAAATCAACTTTTAAAAGTGAATATGAGTTGACATAAATTCAATGCTAAAAGTATTGGAACATAATTCAGCACCTGTAACCAACCCAGTGACTTCTGTGGGATTGCGTTGCCTCAAGTCAGTAACAAACAAGTCTTTTAAGAGCAAGAAGTGCCTCTTAGAATAAAATCAGTCACAATAGTGCATAACCATATGCTACAGCATTTGGTCTTTCTGCATACCATCTCTCCTATGAAGGGATCTTCATCTTGTATGGAATTATAAAATGCATTACCTTTCTTTTTCTTTTCTCTAAAATCAAGCAGTCCACGCCAGTTCCCATTACAGCAACAGAAACGTGCCTGTTAACCACAGTGAGAGCTGGACTCTGTCCTGAATGGCTGTATGAGTGATCAAAAGATACGTATTATAGGAATGTACAGTTATGCTGTGAGAAATTTTGCTTTCCTTCTCTTCAAAGGCTTCAGGCATCTCGGGGAAACCAAGAAAAATTGTAACAGTAAGTCTTATGAGCACACATGAGTTTATCAAAGCCCTCATCATCTGATGCTGATTTCCACTGCGTGCAAATAAATATATGAATAATTTATTTACTTCATCTTCATAATCAAACAATCCTGGGTTTTTTTCTGTCTAACTTGGCACGGTAGGAGTAGCCTCAGTCAGTGTTTCCGCCTGGGTCCCATAGCTGTTACTCATGAATTCACATCAGTGCTCGTTCTCTGGGTTGGGTGACCAAGTGAGGAAGGGGTGCTGTTGTGTCGGGTGGGAGCTGTGCACCTCCTAGCCCCGATCCGTGGGCAGGCCAAGGGAATCAGCACAAAGGAATTGCAAGCAGTGAATCAGTGGGGTGGGGGAAAACATCACGTTGACTTATTTTCAAACTTCGGGGTGGAGTTCTGTTAGGATGAGAAGGTTGCTGAGATTAAACCAAAGCAGATGGAGGCTGATAAAACCAGAGAAGAGGCAGAGATAATGAACTGTGAGAGAGGAAATTGCAAAGGGACTGGGGGTCAGAGAGGGTCGCTGGGGACTGGACCAGGGGGAGAATGGCCAGAGTGAAAATACCCCGTTTGTGTCTCCGCTGCAGCGCCCAGTGGGGCAGCAGCTTTTCCTGCTCCTCTTGGCTCTCTTCCGCCTTGAGTAATACCTCACCAGCATTATTTGTGCTCCCTGAGCCCACCTGGTTTGGGCAAGAGTAGTCCTTTCCATTCCCATGTGCCCCCAGAGGGAGTCAGTTGTTCCTGGATGAGAAAAACTGTGGTTTTACCCAACTTGCTTCTGCCCAGGCTGATGAGGACTCCTGACTGCAAAGGTAATGTAGTCCCGGGCTACCCCAGGTTATCTGGAAAACTGCTGTGTAGCACCATATTCCTGTGACGAATAGAGCCTCAAAAGCAGAAGCAAATTCCAAATTTTTCCCCAACACAAGTAACAGCAAGGAAGGGATCCGCAACTCAGTTGTAACTCATCATGGGAGCAGTGGGATGAAGAGAGGAAGCACCGCCGCGTGTGGGGTTACTGTAGGGATTTTCCTGCTCGGACTGGGGCAGTCTTAGAGGAAAATGGATGTATACTGTTGCTGAGGAAACAAGTCTCCCAGAGGAAGGTCGGCTTCTCCCCGCTGTGAGTTTTTGCCGCCTCGTGCTCACTCAAGTCAATTAACCTAAAACCTACAAACCGCACACGCCACGCCTCTGTGCAGTGATTATATGGAACTTTATACAGTTGCATGTGGATTTAATCATAAACAGCCCAGGAATGGATTCAAGTTTATATTCCTCTTTAAATATTTGTATTCCTATAATGGAATGTTGCCCATTTTTCTCTGTAGGTGCCAGCTTGCGTGATGACCTCAGTAAATACTTCTGGTTTCATCATTCTCAAGGGGACACGATGACAGTTCAGGATCCAAACCAGATGAATCTCTGTGCTGCTGTTTGGACTGTTGTCTCCTATGTAATTGCTGACATGGAGGAGATGTTGCCAAGGTAATAAAACAGCAAGAAAGACGATTTCTGTTCTTCAGTAAAGATTCTGAGTCCACTAATGCATGTGGTCTACAGCTGTGGGAAAGTCTGTTTTTCACCCTGATTTTGTGCATTATTATGTCTGTTTTCATCAAAGCACATGGTCTTTTACACATTCCTGTTTCTTTTTGCTGTTTTGATATCTTCCATTTGTGATTTTCACTTAAAATTCCTTCTTTTAAGTACTTTTTAAATTTCTGATGAAGCTATGGTACCTCTCTGAATATAATATAATAACCATTTCTATGCAAAGTGATCCTGTGCAGCAGGAAAATATACCAAATAAATTTGTGGCATCAGAATAATTAATGTATTGAGTTAGTGTACACTTTTATGGGTTTGTTTTCTATCACTGTATGCACTAGGATGCTGTACTATTAATAAAATAGTCATTTTTTTTTACTCTTTTAAAATAATGCTGCAGTGTCTATATGGTTTTCAGGCTATTGGACAAATTAATCTTGGCTGTTTTAATGGTAATATATGGTAAAATGGTCAAATAATGGTCAAAATGCTAAAATAATATGGCTTTTTAATAGTTCCTTCAGCTCCCACTCTTAAATCTTACTAAAGCCTTCATGCGAGGCTCAGATAAACCAGGACACCGAGGACAGGAAGCCAACCACAGGGCTCCTGTGTTTCTTCAGGCACCTCCCCATGGAAAGCTGTGTGTGTCCTTTTCTTTCTGATGGAAGGCTCGCCGTAGTGACATGCAGAGAATTTCATATGGCAATTTTTCTCTGAAATGCCGTGATGTTTCAGAAGCGGCATCACAGCTGTGATTTGTGACCTTCACTACCTGCCAGCTGGTATCCAAACTAAGTGTAAAAGCAGATTTTGATTCAGGCTGCTGAAGCCATTCCCAGCTTCCCTCTCTTGCTGGGATGCCCTCCCCTGCTGGAAGCCAGGCGAGAGGATGCTCGTACATACGCATTTTGATGGAGGAATTAATCTGGGAATTTGATTCTTTCATACTTTGTTTTTTTGAGGTTTGAGGTTTTTTTTCCTGCTCAAAGATGATGAATATTCAGATGAGTTTCAGGAGTATCTGTAGAGAAGATATAACTGGTGTTGAGGAATATTTCAAGGCATATGATTTTTGCTCATTTCATTATGACACAAACCCTGTTTGTGCTTTTAAATTTTACAACAAGCAAACTTACTGATGTGAATAACTGCTGCAATATAATCAATGCCAAACAGCTAATGTAACAAGCAACATGGAGTATTAAACCAAACGGCAGGTAGTCTCTGGTGCTGTTAATCAGTAATTGAGCAATAGCTGAATGATGAGCCCTTCATTTTTACAGAATTAATAACCATGATATCTGTTTATCACGCTAATAGCGGTTTTACATCAAATTTATTAAATATTTCAATTTTCCCTCCAATTCATTTCAGGAACATAAAAGCTGCTGAGAGATACTCTGCTTTTTCTTTTTAAAGAAACAGTATTGAAAGAAAGTTAGCAAAAATTTCCTCTGCTTTCAAGGCATGATGCCTATGCTTGTTTTTTCTGATGTGCTTGACAAGAGCATAGCTGGTGGTGCTCACCACTGATTGATAGATCCTCAGCTGTCTCTAAATCCAGCCTTTTGACTTTCACAGAATATCACTGTTTCCTGAACTGTGTTCCACATCTTTTTTTCCCTCAAGGTACACCACTTTGTACGTCAGATATTCAGAAGGGTTTTCCATGAAGTTACGTTTATTGTTACAAATCTTAACCTGTGCTCACTTGGAAATGAGGTTTATTTGTGTTTTTCTCCATTGCCTCAAGTCAAACAGAGAATCTCTGGAGTCAAGAATACCCTCTGTTGAGGAGAGCGCTGTGGTATGCATGTGGTGCCACAGCACACCCCAAGATCTGCTTGTTGGCTCCTAGGCTACATAAGATAGGCTGTAAAACTGTGATGCCCCTAAAGAAAATTTAACCTTCGCATCAATTTCAGATACACGGTTCTAGAGAGAAGCTCTGCAGAGTGGATTTTGAAAAAAAAAAAGTTACAAAATTAAAAGTGCCATCTTATTTTCATATAAATAATGAAATCAAAAACCTTTCAGTTCTCAAATTGAAAACCAAAGATCTTTTTACATGTGAAAACAGGTTTCGTTGAAATAAAACATTGGTTTTTGTATCACCAGACCTTTCTTTTCTGATCTGTTCTCAGATCTAAAAGTTCAGCTGTTCACAGCAGCGTCCTGGTAACCCACCTGTTCAGATATACCTCTCTCAAAAATTTCCATAAATGGAGAGATGCTAATAAATTTCTTTCCCTTCCTGGTGGGTTTTTGTACTTTCTGTACAATAGCTCATCTTTATCCCTGCTCAGTGTAGCAATTATGCTGTTTCAGTTGCTGGCAATTAAACATGTATATCGGTTAGCCCATTTTCAATTCAAGAGCACTTCTAAGGCGATCCAGGTATGCCAACAGAACTTTGTTTTCCACTTGCATGCTGCCTTTGATCTTTGACAATCTTTCTCAATTTTAGTTGAGAAAGTAATAGCTGAGGATATTATTTATATTACCATTATTGTCAGGGTCAACTGCCGTAAATCTGTGCTTTTCATAATTACTGTGACAGCATTCTAAGATAAAGGGACCATGAGTGCGTTTCTCTCCAATAAAATAAAAATATGGCAGCTGTGGACTAAATTGCTTTTTGCCTGCAAAGATCTGTGAGCTGAGAGTTGAAAAAACAGCGGTAGTATTTAAATATATGTAAAAAATTTAAATTTCAAATAAAAATTTTCCTCAAGTTATTATCTCTTGCATCTGCTGAGAAGAAGGGAGGCCCCTGGGTAGCTTTGCGTTCTGCTACAACTCAAAGCTTTCAGACATAGTTACAGAGGGACGAGGCCAATACATAATTCATTTACTCGACTAGACTATAGCACAAATGTTGATGAAAAGTCTCTTTTCAATAGTGCATAATGTAACTTAGGTAATTTTGCCAGTAATAGAAGAGGAATTGCAGGATAGGGGACTGAGTTGGTGCTTTTGTCCTTCATGTGTCAAGACATTATTGGAGTTTCACTGGCTCTTTGAATGATTCAGTTCTATGTGATACCACAGGATTTTTACTTCCCTTTAAAATAATTAAAAACAAATAAAAAGAGCTGTTTCCCGGAACAAGAGATGAGCGGTGCTTCTGCTGCTGCTACACTGCAAACATCTCTGGCTGTATATTTAGTTAGTATGCTTCCCCTGTAACAATTTGAGACACTTCCATTTACCATGAGTAAATATCAAACTGATCTTGATATCTATATCTGTCTCATGAAATATACATACCATCTAAATGTGCCCAGATGATTAATTTACTGCTGTGTAATGATTAGCATAAAAATCTCATCACTGCACAGGATAGAAATGTTACCACTAATTACTGGTTGAAGTGAACAATGTTTTCTGCATAGAAATTAATGATGCATGCATCACAGCTCACTCTTGAATGGGAAAATTCAAGACTTTCTGGAAGAGAAGCATCTTAATTTTATTTTTTTCTTCTCTTTTCTGCTAAATGATAGGAGACCCTGATCATGTATAATAGAAAGGAAAATTGTTTTGTGCATGGCTCATTTTATCTTTACACCACACCTCTGGAAGTGTTTTAACTTATGCGTTTTACAATCTTCTGTCTACAGCAAATAGGTGGAAGCATTGCCCACATGCACACTGTGATCTGTAGTGGTCATTACTTCTAGGAGCTCCAGCTCTTTCACATGAAAGAGCTGTGATTTGTAGTTACAATTGTTTAATAAATATATTGTGCTAGCACCTCATTAAGGCCTGTAGGCAACTCTGTTCTTGGTAAACCTCTTTGAGGAGGGACCTCGGTGACAACTTCATAACCAGCTCTGTGTTTAGCTTGCTGTTTGATTTCGCTTCAGGACAGACCAACCTCCTTTAGCTTATGTTAAGTTTCTGTTTTCTGAGGTTTTTTCGGTATTTCACTCTGCCTTTCTCAGTGTCTGTATTGTGATATGGATATTAGGCATGACTAACTGATTGAAAGATCTGTCTATTTTGTGCCTTTGGGGCTCAGGAACTGCAAGATATGACTGAGGTGACTCCAAAGAGCAATGCAGAAGCACATGGGTGACAGCTCCATCAGGACCACCACTTACCATTATCACTGACCTGTGTTACTGGCAGGGAGACCTTTGTGATCAGTGCAATGAGTTTTCATCACCAGTCATGATTGTCTATATAACTAAGTGAAAATCAGGTTTATGGAATCCAAAAAGGGAAACTCGCGAGGAGGAACCACAAAAAGTAGAGGAAAGTAGCACTGAGGCAGGGGCTGTGGCTTCAAGTACTGGTGTTTTACTTTACTTTACTGAGTTGAGGAACACAACCTGAACCTACCTCAGTTTCACTGTTAAATGGTGGTAGTGGTGTTTGGAGCTCGGGTTTGGAGTAGCCTGATTTAACAACACTGTGTCAAAATACACGAGGGATGTAAAAAGTAAGTTCATAGCAGACGTGAGGTCCAATTGGAGGAGAGGAACAAGAAGTTACCACCTTTTAGCTGCATGAGGACTCATCTGTAAAATGTGTTTTTTAGTAATAACTATTTGCATTTACGTTACTTGCATTATTTGCATTACTATTTGCGTTTACTCTTTGTTACAGCAAACAAAAAGAAATATTGTTCCTCCAGATACTGCCATTTCAAAATAGAATTTGGACATTAGGCGTATCTATTTTAAACATATGGTACCTTGCATCCAGGAATGATGTGGGACAGTTACGTACGCGAAATGGTCGCACACAGATATATATATATATCTATCTCATCATAAATGCCATCTATATATATAATTTCATAGCTTTGGACTGTCACACACATGCTAAGTCTATTTCACAACATCCATGGCCATAGACTGGGACAATATTAATGTGGGAAAACCTTTCTCATGGGAAAAGAGAATAGGTCAAATGGTTTTCCAAAATCCGTGCCAAAATCCATCCAATCCAATCCAAAGTGCAGGAGCTAAGTTAAGGATCCCCAAGTTCCTACCTCAGCCAA
This sequence comes from Tringa tobata, assembly GCA_033628505.1. NCBI lineage: Eukaryota > Metazoa > Chordata > Aves > Charadriiformes > Scolopacidae > Tringa > Tringa tobata. The sequence goes on from JAHREE010000563.1 coordinate 6,052,176, forward strand.
ATTGTGCTGCCCATAAAGGAGTTGCTTCTTTTTTATATATACCACTGAGATAATTTTGAATCTGAAGTGTAAAATTTTGTGCAAAAGTGACATTTTTTGACTGAGCATACGCAGTGCTCTGGACTGCAAATTCAAGAGAAAGAAATGAAAAAATATTTGTTGTGTTTTCTGATTGCTGGAAGGAAAATGAGGAGCCTTGCACCATTTATATTATTCTTAAAACATATTAATACATACCTACATACCTTTCCCTCTCTATGCATAATACAGAAAAGCTTTCTTATCCTGAAGATTCTATCACTTTTGCTTTGTATGCAGAAGTTGCTAAAAATCTTCTGGATTTCCAGAGTGGCAACTATATTCTTTAGTCCTAGTAGGAATTGAGACAAGAGTGCTGCGTGCCTCTTGATAAATCTGAAGTTCTATGAATGGACTATGAAATCTTTGGTAAAGTCTTTGAAACTGTGATTTCACTGAGGTTCTTTGTGACTCATGTTATAATCTCTGGAATATCTTGACTTCAGCTTTGTGAATGTGATTTTTCAATATGTTACTTATCCTAAATTGTCTGTACCTTTTGTCTTTTCCATGGGTATATGTCAGCGATAAGGCTGCAGAAAATTCATATCTTATTGCCTGTATTTAAAACCAACTTCCCCACTGCTTTTACATTTCAAGTCATCATGTCTGATTTTACTTTAAATTTCTATCACTAGGACAGGAAGGTATCACCGCTTTTAATATGATACACAATGCAGAGGCTAATGATTTTTCAAAAGCAGATAAGAGAATAACCACCTTTTTTTAATAAAGCTGCCGTGCTGTTCTTTCTGTGACTACTATCAAGCTTTAGCTCATCAGTAAGCTGAGTTTAATAGAAGGAATTACTAGAAAGTGAGTCATGAGACATTTAACTATGGAGAGTTTAACAGGCATAAATCACTCCTTGGTTTCTGAATGGAAATAAAATGTTGACTACTTTACCCCTCCAAACTGCTCATTGTAGAAGCAGGGAAAGCTATAAATATCTACAAGAAAATGCATGCTTCTCTTCAGCAGCGATTCCCAGTGCTGAGTTCTGTTATTTTAAGTAGTTATTTTAAGCCTTTATAATGTAGCCTGAGCCTTTAACATGAAATGTTGAAAAGCAAATACACACTAGTTGTTGTAAATTCCTGTGTGCTTTTTCTGCAATGGTAAACAGGATACAGCTCTATTGGAAACTCAGCCTAGCTTTAATATTGCTGTCCCTCCAAGCAGGGGGCCTTTCTGGCTATACGACAAGCTTAGTGGAAGGGTAAGTATGAGCAGTAGAAGAAATTACTTTAAAATGGTGTCTTGTTCGGTCTTCAGGAAACGATGAACGTGGGTTTATTTTTATGTACAAATACCTTTAGCTTGTTAATAGCCGAACTTGGATTTTGACATGAGCAGTTGTTGAAGGCTCTTTTCTTTCCTCTCATAAACAGGAGTGTTTCCATAGATATGAGAACATAATAAATTAAATAACTCAGTAAACTCTCTATAAGCACCATATATATTAAACTTCAGCCTATCAATGTTACAAAATGTGTAATTATAAAGAGAGGATTAATTTGGCAAGTTGTTAGAAGGAAGCAGATGTGGTAGAAGGAAGTGTAGACTTCTGATTGAGAAAAATCTCATTTCAGTTGTTTCACATTGGGTGTTCACTTGAATTCAAAAGAAAAGTTGGAGAAAATGTTCCTATCCTACTCTGTTGATCAAACTCCCAACTGTGCTGTTATCAGCAGAGGCTGCTCCTCAGGAGGTTTTTGGGGTCAGGGGGTTCTTCATCCCCTATGTGTTTGATAACACAGTGGGTGTGCTGCCTTCCCAGAACTATTTAAGCTCGAATTTATGGGGTGAGGCCAGAAGCATTTGTTGGGAATGTTTTGCTAGAAGTGCATGAGAGCTGCTCTTTGTGTTGAAAACAAGTAATAAACCAGCCATTGGTAGCTTAGCCACTCACCTCATAGCCTGGGTGGATGCTCTGTGGTCCTGAGGAAAGTGTGATCACTTCAGGCCCCATCTAGAGAGACCTGAAGATCACTGACCAGAGCCCAGGTGTTTGATTGACCCAAGCCCTCTTTCTACACAGCTAATGTAGGGTTGCCGTGGAGACTATTTCTGCTCATCCCTTGGGTGCAGAGGTCCCATAGTGTAACCAGACAGTCAGAAGAGATGATTATCCCACTGTATTCAATGTTGGTGTGGCCTCACCTTGAACACTGTGTGCAGTTCTGGGAGCTACAATTGAAGAAGGATGTGAAGGTCCTTGTATGCCTCCAGAGGAGGGCAACAAAACTGGTGAAAGAATTTGAAGGCATGTCCTACAAGGATTAGCTAAGGACTTTGGGCTTGTCTAGTTTGGAGAAAAGGATACTGAGGGGTGATATTATTGCTCTCTCCAGCTTCCTGAGGAGGGGACATGGAGAGGGAGGTGCTGATCTCTTCTCCCCAGGATCCAGTGACAGGATGTGTGGGAATGGTTCAAAGATGCCCCAGGGAAGGTTTAGCCTTGACATTAGGAAGCATTTCTTTACCAAGAGGGTGGTCAATCACTGGAACGGGCTTCCTAGGGAGGTGGTCGATGCCCTGAGCCTGTCAGTGCAAAAGCCTCTCAAAAGAGACATTTGGACAATGCCCTTAACAAAATGCTTTAACTTTTAGCCAGCCCTGAATTGGTCAGGCAATTAGACTGATCATTGTAGGTCCCTTCCAACTGAAATAGTCTAGTCCTGTTCTATTTTATATTCTATTCTATTCTATTCTATTCTATTCTATTCTATTCTATTCTCCTTTGCATCCATGTTCTCACGAACATGTTTTCATGAGAGTTTTCATGCTTGCTGACTGTCTGTAGGTGAATACTTTTTTTTCCTACTCCAAATGCTAGAAGCTTAGGAAGAGCTCAGGGTCACAGGGTCTTCTTTTCCTCCCAAATAGCCTGAATGATAGTTCAAACTGCAGTACTCTTAGGTCTTTTAGATTTGGATTTGCAATGGATATTTCACATCACACTGTGAAATCACTGAAGTCTAATACTTTTTATGTTCCATATCTCTGTATTTCAGAGCTGTGTCTAAACAAGCAGGAACAGTAATGGCTGTCAGCAGAGCCCTTGACAATATCTTCAAAGCAGAAGAACTGAGTAAACATTTGCTGTGTGTGCTCTATTAGGTGTCAACGAAAATTTTATCCCTCCCTCCCTCATCTGTGAAGTGATGGATGGGGAAAACATTAGTGCTCTGTGTTTTTGCAGCCGTGAGGCTTAAGAGTTGCTGCTGCAATACTTCTAAATTGGTTGGAGGTGTAAGATTATGAGAGACATCAGGATTTGGCAAACCTCAGAGAAGTTGCAAATGTAGCAACATTGTTTATTGCGCAGTGTTTATTCACGCAGTAGTGGATGGGCCTTAAAAACAGAAGTATAAGAGTTTTGCACTATTTGAAGAAACATTTTGCTGATCAGCTAAAGCTTTGAAAGACCTCTGTTACTTTAGTGTTGTAAAGTAGCAAAGTGAAATTACTACCTGCTTTCTTATCACTTTTAGATTCCTCTATGGAAAAAAAAACCCTCAGCCCAGTTTAAAATAACTGTAGGAAGAGCTCCCAGAGTTCTTTTGATTTACACTGGCTTAAAATACAAAGAAACAAAGATTGTAGCTTCAGATAAGCATTGGTCAAGTCAGTAGGAATTTCTGTAAAAACATCTGCAAATGCGGGCAGATGGCGTCGGGTGTTCTGCACTCTAGCAGAGCAAGCAGTTACATTAGACTCTTTTTCCCAAAGTTATCCTGATTTTTACAAAAATCCTCCTGTTGCCATTAATCTCCAGCATTCTAACAAGCTCTAAATTTACTGCCATGCTGTAAAAGTTTACTTTCTGGTCACTTTTTTTCCCCCCCTTAGAATAAGCGCAGTCTAGTGGTTTTAACTTAAGACAATAAACCAGGAACTCCCAAGTTCTAATTCTGCCTCTGTAACCATCTTGCTGGGTGGTCTTGGCACACCCTAAAGGTATGCCTTCTGTGCAGATTTATTTGTCAAAATGAATTTAAAAAAAAAAAAAGGCCTACTTCCTAGTCTGGATGTGGCTAAAGGTGTGGGATGCTGTTTGTTCTAATGATGTATCTTTTATCTTTGGTCATAACCCGAAAACAGCTGAGATTTTCTAATTTATAGGCATCTTCTAATTTACACTCCGTAGGTGAATTAACCTTGCAGCTGAATAATACTTCAGCTTGGCTGAAATCTGAATACCATTGCGGTCCGTCTTCACTGTGACCGATTCCCAGTTTGGAATGGAAAAGACATCAGAATTTAGTTTTTGACCTCAAAACAGATGAAACCTTGGAGTTGTGGAGTATTTTCTGTCGGTTAAAAAATTGGACCCTCCACTGTGAAATTGTAGATCTTTCCTTTCAAAGTTCTGCACAGAGACTTCTAGAAAATAACATGGAGGGGAAAAAATAGCAATGGTTAGTATAAAAAACACCATGGGTAGTAATACCATGAGCCTGGAAACAGGGAATATATTCCAAATTTGAAGTGTTGGGTGGGTTTTTTTCAACAATAAGAGTTAGGATAATAAAACTGCAGAGTAAGTTTAATAAAGTGTCTAATTTATTCTTAATCCAAAGTCATTTTCTTATAGCTGCAGGAAATAAGCCAGCCCTACTGGAGTCAATTCAGAGAAAATTCAGCAAACGAAAATAGCTCCCACCCTTTTTCATTATCCTAAACAGAAATCTACATGAACCTCACATATTCTGCTTTTGTTCCTGGTGCTTATTGAGCCTTTAGTACAAATAATTAGGAGTCATCTCTCATAAAGCACTTACAAGTTAGTGAAATGTCAGAGGATTTCCCTCTATGTTCGATTTTATTACAAATTCATCTACTTTCCCCTCCATTTTCTTAGTGGATACAATTAATGACACTGAAGACTTATCAGGGCATAAATTAAAGATAAAATTTGAAGTAATGCCAGTGGCATAAGAAGAGAGTTTGCTGATAACTCATTCTTCAACCTCCCAAATACATCAATTACTCACTTTTTCACCTACCAAGCCTGACTCTAAGTTTGCTGCATGGTATTAACTGCATCTCTTTGCTAAAGGAAGTGACAACAGAACTTTGATGTATAAAACTGTTCTTCTTTGTACTTCAAGGGGAAATTAAAACTGTCTTTAAAATGACTCATTGCCCTCAAATACTTTTTCCAAATATTTTTTTAAAAAGTCAGTTTCTGTCACTAGAGGTACACATATTCACAATTCACACAGCCAAAATAAAGCAGCGTGAGGAGGACTTCTTCTTCTTGCAGGAACTAACATAATCAAAAAGTAGTGGCTAAAAAAGCAGAACCAGCAATTACATACAATAAGTCTGAGATGCTGCCATTCGAGGAATGAAAAACATATCCTTATCTTGTATTTAGGGTGGAAGAAAATGAGGCGTTGTTAGGGAAATGGGGTGTATAAGGTAAAATACCAAGAAGTGCAAATGGGAAGTTAAGATTCTTAATGTGCCCAAGTAAGGTAATGCAGCGCCAAGATACCCAAAGCACCCAACTACTCTGGTAGCTGGGAAAAAATAAAGAAGAAACTGAAGAGCAAAATGCCTATATTCAGTACAAGTATATAAAAAGTAACGAATTTTTAATCCAGGAAACACTGCAATTGCCTCAGATGTTATTACAGGACCAAGACTTGGGCCAGGCTGATGGCAGGCTTGGAAGTTTAAAGCAGCTTTAAGCAAATCTGAGCCAGCTGGATGGAAGGTATGTATAACTTATGGGTTCATTACCCTTCATCACCCAAGTAGGTGAAAATTGGCTGATCTTGGTGCACTTATATTAAAATTTTGGTTCAGAGGAAATCTGGAAAAAGAGTCCCTGATGCCAAAAGAGTTGTTGTGTGAAGCTGTGGTTGGAAACTGCAGTGCGTAACACCGCTTGTAGCAGGACTTTTCATCTTTCTTTTTCCTTTTGCTGAGGATTGTTTCATGCAGTCGATGCTGAGCCTTTTGCCAAAGCTTACTTTAAAGTTAGAAATTGATGGGCTTCCCACGATTTCCCCTGAGCAAGTTTTCTTTGCAATGACTCTTCTCTACAAACTTCTTTGGAGCATGTAACTTAGCAGTGGGATAACGCTGGCGTTCGGGGTTCTTGCACAATATTCAGGCACGAAAAAACTGCCCTTTAATTTGTCTTCTAGGAGAAAATGAGGTTCATGTAACTGCAGATGTTGATGATTTATTTATATTACATGCAGTGATTCTCAGCTGTAGAAAGAAAGAAAGCAAAACCCAACTGTTTTGCTGCTTCTCCAGCCTTTTGAGGTCGACGCCTTTGTGGAACCTCAGCAGCAGCCCGGGAATAACAGGTGAAAAGAAAACTGCCACGTGGAGAGCGTGGGCAGGGCTTGTTGGTCATCCAAGTGCTGTGCTATTTGCCTTCAGTGTGTCACTACAAATTCAGTATCTTGGTATCACAGCCAGAGAAGGCTTACAAAATCCAAAGGGCATTTATGCCTCACCTTTCTTTATAAAGGAGGTTCTGAAATGTCCAGACTTGCCTCCCTTTCCCGCAAAGGGTTTTATGTAAGGTTGCTATCTAATACTATAGGTTTTCACTGAATTTCACTGAATTTTTAGAGTTGGAAGGGACCATAGAGATCATCTAGTCCAACTCCCCTGCTAAAGCAGGACCACCCAGAGCATGTCAGATCATGCCACTCGGGACTGCATCCAGGCGGGTCTTGAAAATCTCCAAAGAAGGGGACTCCACGACCTCCCTGGGCAGCCTGTTCCAGGGCTCCGTCACCCTCACTGTGAAAAAGTTCCTCCTCATATTCAAGTGGAACGTCTTATGTTCCAACTTGTGCCCATTACCCCTTGTCCTCTCACTGGCAACTACTGAAAAGAGTCTGGTTCCCTCCTCCTTCAGTCCGCCCTTGAGATACTTATAGGCATTGATAAGGTCTCCCCTCAGCCTTCTCTTCTCCAGACTAAAGAGTCCCAGCTCTCTCAGCCTCTCCTCATAAGGGAAATGCTCCAGTCCTTGAATCATCTTTGTAGCCCTACGCTGGACTCTTTCCAGTAGTTCCCTATCCCTCTTGAACTGGGGAGCCCAGAACTGGACGCAGTATTCCAGTTGTGGCCTCACCAGTGCAGAGTAGAGGGGGAGAATGACCTCCCTCGACCTGCTGGCCACACTCTTCCCTATGCAGCCCAGGATTCCATTGGCCCTCCTGGCTACAAGAGCACACTGTTTGTTCATTGTCATTTTATTGTCCACCAGGACCCCCAGATCCTTTTCTTCGGAGCTTGTTCCCAGCAGGTCCATGTCCAACCTGTATTGATGCCTAACATTCTTCTTTCCCAGGTGCAGGACCCTACACTTTTCCCTGTTGAACCTCATGAGGTTCTTCCTTGCCCAGCTCTCCAGCCTGTCCAGAT
>JAHREE010000563.1:6069227-6186670 GCA_033628505.1 Tringa tobata
CCTTTGGGAAGCAGACACTTCATAGCCAACTAATAGAGCTGGCTGAGGAGGAAATTTATGAGCAGGGATCATGCCTAGAGGATCAAGATAGACCATACCCAAGTGAGGTCATTCAGTGACCACACAGCCCCTTCTGGGTGCCACCATGTTCCCAACTTCTCTGCAAAGCCCTTCTCCTCAACACTACTCTTCCCGAGTCTCTCTTGGCACAGGGAGGGGAAGCAGGACCTCAGCAACACAGACCTTGAAGGTGGTGGTTAGTCTGTCTCAGCCAACAGCCTCTGCGCTCCTCTCCTTGTCGCTGTCTGCACTTGGGCTCATGTTTCCAAAGGCTTGCTCAAATGTCTGCACCACACAAAATGTCCCAGTGCTCTTCCTGTGCAAGGGCAAGGGACTCATTCCAGCCGTGGGAGTCAAGCTGGCAGCTGGTGGCCACCAGAAAGTCCCAAGATCTTCAGGCTCTCCCACAGTCCTTTTGGGTGTTCCAGGGCAATTTCCAAATAAAGGAATTCCCAAGTGATAGAAACATCCCAAAATAAAAGCACATCAAAAAACCACTACCTTAGGGCTTGTAGTGAAGTTCCTTGCCTCTGCCTTACCCCCAAGTGTTTCCACTGCTTGAGTTCCTGGGATCTCATGAGAGCTTTCTGCTGAGACTGTCCTTATGGCTGGTTCGAGGCAGGGCCTGAGGGTCTCTGTCATCCATTGGACCTTTGGTTTCAGCTGACTGCAGTAGAAGTACTGCCCAAAGGACTCAGAGCCAAAGATAATGCTCAAGGCTTTAGTCTTCACCCCTCTCCAGCCAGAAGCAGGCCAAGAGGAGATGGGAGAAGTCTCTCTCTCTCTCCAGCATGATGGCTTCACCAGAGGTCAATCACAGGACAGCTCGAAAGGGAGACGTGTAGAGCAAAGGCATACCAAATGTCCATAAACTACCGCCACCCGCAGAGGCCATTCTGTCTATCAGAGAGGAGCAAATGTGACATTTTGAGATGAAAACAGCTGTTCTGAACTGGATTTCTAACATGTATTGAAGACCAAGCTGAGCAGTGCCTGATTTTGAGATAAGACAGCAGTTTTCATTTGTCATATGTGAGCATATACCTACACACCACTACAGTTCATCAACATTTTAGTTGTTCAGGAATGGGAAGTGGATATCGAGATGAGGCAAAAGGAGTCAGAGACACCAGTACAGCCAGAAGGTTGGTCCATGTGCAGACCTAGCTGCTGTTGGAGGACCTCTGCCTGCTGTCTTCTGGTGAATCAAGATCAAAAACGGGGCATGGTGGGCAGTCTTGCTAGCTAATTTCGGCATTTTCTGGTTTGCAGACATAACTCCATTGGGGTAGCTCACACATCACTTCTGTGGAGCAAGCATCACCTGGGCTTCCTGTATGGTGATGAAGGGGACATTTTTCTTCCAGGCAGTATGCAAAGTGGAGGCCAAAAGGGCAGACACTGTTGTGACACCCTCAAAAGCATGATGAAGACAATGTGGCCTCAAGGGCACTGCGGGGACACTCTTACAACACAGCCACAGCTAAGCTGGGTCAGGGCGTGGGACATGGCTTAGAGGTAGGGTGGTGAACGCTAGAAATGATGGATGGGATGCATCATGAGTTGGAGGGAAGCTGTACAAGTGAACAAGAGCAGTATTTCTTTTTAGGACTGTTACAAGTGCTGGGTTGAGCTCCTCTGAAAGGTGCCTTCCACTAAAATACTGATGAACTATTTCAGAAGCAACCTAAACCAAAAACTCCTGGGAACCAGGTGACCCTTATGGACAGGCTACCGTTTTATTTCACTGACTACTTTAGTACCCAGATATCTCATATTTTCTTGGCAGGTGGATAGTGGGGTATGGACGGACCACTGGAGGTGGAGGGAGATCCAGGTGGGGAGCTCAGTCAGGTGGTCAGCAGAGCCCTCTTCTCTTCTGTTCCATCCTCCCTTGTGTGGCCATAGGCAGGTGGTTAACATGGATCCCCTCCTCCCTCATTTGGGGACATCTCACAGCAGGGTTATCAGGCTGAAGTCGTTCCTTGTAGAAATGCAAGCTCTTTTTATTTCACGCCTGTAGGATAGCAGGCACCTTCACTGCTCTGTGAACGATACTAATGGTGGCTGTACCAGGCTGCCTGAAAGGGGGGTTGGTCATTAACCACCAGCATCGTTTATGAGAGATTTACACCTTTGAGAACAGTTGTAGATTAAGTAAATCATAATTTATCCTCCTAGTTCTTCTTTGATATAAGATGTAGTTGTTTGTTGTTATTTTAATTATTTTTTTTTGGTAAAATTATTGGTGCAGTGGATTCAGCTTAAAACATAGCCAATTGCTGTGAGGGCAAGCCATGAAGGGGAAAGTCAGTGGTTTCCCCATTGTGCCAGCGCTGTCCTTAGGAGGTAACTTGTGAGAGGAGAGCCCTTTTCTCCAGCACAGCCTGATGCAGTCAGAGGTCTCCTCATGTCAGCACTTTACTTGTGCTTTTCTAGAGACACTTTAGCCTTTGCTACAAACTTCATGCTGATGGCTCTCCTGGGGAATAGATGAGAGGGGACCCTACTCTCCTGAGCACCCCCTAAACTGGACCTTCCCTCTCGGTTTTGCCAGGAACTGCAGCATGGTGGTGCCCAGCCTGGAGTCCAGGGTCCCACTTTGGACTACCAGTGGGACTTCTGGCAATGGGATGGACTACCAAGGTCCTGGCCATATACTTGGCATGGGCTGCTCTCTGCTCCATGCTGCACATCATGGGGTAGTGGGGCTCAGGCTAGCAGGGGGGGCATCCCTGGTCAGTGCCTGTGATGGTCACCGGCCTCTTGCTGAGCCTGGATTCATTTCTGTGGTGTGACTTAATCCCTACCCATCACACAGGACCTGTTATTAGCAACAGAGCAATTAATCTTCTTTCACAGATGGGAATAGACACCTGGGTGGGGGCAGGAGGTTGCAAAATGCTTTTGAGCAACTTCAAGATAAAAAATGTTAAGGCAGTGACTGTTACCTGTGGGTAACAGGTGAGAGGACAGAGAGGGAACATAAAACAGGGCATGCAGGGAAAAATTACACTGGGGTCAGCTGCAAACACTGAGGAAATAGGTGCAGTGTTATTAAAAGACAGATGTACTGGGCAGTCCAAAGCCTCAGAAATCCCTTCACTATCTAGTTAGAGGCTCCAAAAAAGCTGTGGCTAAAATGTGAGATATCAGCCTAACAGGTCTGTTTATACAGACTTCTCTAAACAGTTCTCCAGTCAGATCTTCTGCTTCTGCAAAAATCTCTTTTTATTTTTTTTTTCCCTTGTGTTTTGATTCCTTTCATCTTAAAGGACACCCTGCCATTTCCCAATCTGTAAATAAAACTCACTGTGATAAAGGTCATGAGCTCAGTCTCCGGGAAAAATTACCCCGCAATGAAAGGTAAAGCCAATTTGGGGTCTGCCAGTTCTGCCCTTTGCATCCACGGCTGCCAAGGCCTGATGAGCACTGCCCTGGCATCTACTGAGCTTGCATGAATAGCAGATCTTCCCCTTGCAATTATCCCCTGCCACAAAAACAGGATTTCTGGAGATTTACTAAATGGAGAGACAGTCACAGCGGGCAGAGCTGAAGAGTGCCACCAAACCTAAGTTTTGGGCAGAGTGGTGGGAAATGTCCCTTGCAGGTTGGGTGTGGGTTGTGCTCACTGCGCGTGGCGCACGTGTGTATACTCAAATGCCTTGGTCCCTCCACTCAATAGCCAGCTCCATTGGCAACTCCTGCCTGAATTCCACAGGAAAATATTTGGCATATCACATGCTGACATGTTTATCTTGTTAGCTGTCAGGATGAGTAAGTGTGCACGCTGAACACTATCATTCAGCTTGAATGGAGCTATAGCTACCGCTCATGAAATCTGATGGAATAAATATATTTTCAAACGTGATTTTTCTCAGACTCATATTAATCCTTTGTTTAGCTCCTGTCCTAAGTGACCTGAAATAGACCCGTGCTCACTGGCAACCCCAAACTCCAGCGCGGTGACTCTACACAATCCAGAGATGACAAAGTGACACTGTTGCTTGCTTATAAGCGCCATATTGAGTTAGCTTCTGCCCTGGCATATATACATTTAGATGTCTTCTAACATCTAATTACACTAAAGCATCCCTCAGAAAGCTCATATTTGGGCTTTTAATGCTAATCCAATAAAAAAGCATTGCAACCATTTCGAGATAATTATGGCATCAGCAACCCCCTGCCTGCTTTCAGGCAGGCATTCATGGGAACCCCTCGTGGGTGTTCAAACAGTGTGAGAAAATAGCGAGTGCATTGAATCTCATTTCTATGGCACAAATATTTCAGTGTGCTAGAGTACCTCAGAGCTAAGAAATCTCTGTAACATCAACATTTGGTTTCCTGCTTGATCTAAACTGGCCTTGCCTGAGGCAGGGGTCGATAACATACTGCTCTGTTGTTTGCCAGAATTAAGAATAGCCGAGCTTGTCTGATCAGCTCCCTCTCCAGCAATATCAAAGTGCCTCATTCACGTTAAAGAGCATCAAGCTTTGGCCCATTTCCCTTCTGATATTAGCAGAAGGGCAAGCCGGAGGGAGAAAGGGCAGATTGAAGGTTTCCCCCTCCTTGGGCTGTTTTGCTCTTTGCTTTAGCTTGTGCGAGATGTGCCGGTGTACCCTGCTCCGCAGGGGTAGTTTGTAAAGGGATGGCTTAAAAAGTTCAGTGCAACGCTTACACGTGAATGAACCAGGCACTTAAAAGCCCTGGCCGTTTTTTTAGGGCTACTACTATTAAGCAGGTAAGGGCAGGATTAAGTAAGTCAGAGGATGAGATCTGGAAATGAGCACAAGGGCTGGGAAGACAGAGCGGAGTCGCACAGCTCAGAAAGAAAAATGTGGCACGGCGATGTGAAATGGCAGAGTGATGAAATCAGGGCTTTTAGCAGTGCTATGTTCTATTTTAGTAGTGACAAAGACATGTCAGAGATCACTTTTTTTTCCCCAGATTTAACCACATTTCACGTTTGGAGCACTTTAAGGACACGAGACAAGCGCCTGAAGTAAAGAAAAGCCAGAAGATGGTACCAAGACCCGCAGCTCCTCCCCTTCCTCACCTGCAGCATCCTCCGAGCTTTACTGCCACGATCACAGACTACCCCTCCTCTGGGTCCCTGCCTCCTTTGCTGTGCAGACTGAGTATTTATTCAATATTTTTACCTGCAGAGTTCAATGTGTGTCCTTGACTAGCTGCACCCCAGAGCGCTGGAATCCCCCACCCTCCAATGCAGCAAATGCAGCAGGGGGGCAGCAGCTCCCTTTGTGAGTTTTGCCTTGGCCCAGGCTGGGTGCTGGAGGAGGTGGAAGGGAAGGGTGTTCATCATCATTATTTAACAGCCTTGCCCTCAGTCGATGTGGGGAGAAGTATTTGTTTGGGGAGGGGAGATTTGTTGTTTTTGTTTGGAGTGGTTTTGTACTGAATAGTATGCCATGGGAAAGGGAAGGTTCCTCCATGCTGTCCCAAGGAGAACATCCACACAAAGCAGAGTGTTACAGGGAGCTCTGAGAGGCTTTTCAGATTCACCCACTTCAATAAATCAGAGACAGCACTGTCCCTCACACCAGTGGGATTTAAATTATGGTAAAGTCCTGTGTAAGGTTGCTGCAGCAGATGACAGCACAATTACCTCTTGTCCCCTTTTTCTCTCTGTTCTCAGCAAAAGGCAGTAAAATTCTTCAGCTCGGCTTATGAATTCCAGGACCGAGCAGCACCTGTAATTTCACATCATCCAAACTAGCTTTTATCTCTCTTGACACAAATGCCAGACCCTTGTGTGCCACTGAACGGGCTGCAGGCAAGAAACAGTGGCCGAGTGAGTTATGCCAGTAATCCTGAAGTCTGTCAGCCAGCATGAGCTTCCAGGGAAAGAGCAGGTTATGTTGGGACAGGAGGGCAAACCTGATGTGAGAATCTATTTTTTAAGCTGAAGGGGCATTGCTTAATGTGGCTGCCTGAGCCCGGGTCAATTCTCACTCCAGGTTCAAGATTTTACCTGGAATAAACCATAGAGCAATAAAGCCTATTATTTCACAAAGGACTTCTATGACTAATATGTTCATTCTCCTCTTCCAGTGGAATGACCTATATTTGCTTGTGATATAATTTTTTTCATAGGGAAAAATTTCCCCTTCGGTTGTGTTTTACTTGCATTCGTCACATGCATTTTACTGGCAGAAAAGTCTTTCTTTTAAAGTGCATCTTTTCTCTTTCTTTCTTTCTGTCCTCATTACTTATTCAGAAAGCTCAGAAAATCTTTCAAGAGGTCCAGTCAGCTCACTGACATTTGAAGAATGAGCATCTACCCAAGCAACGTACCATCTACATTTACATTTGTAATTTAAGCCAGAAAAAAAATATTACTGTCTTAAAATGCAGCTCCACATCGTGTTTTCCTGTTCTATGGTTAAGCCATCCCGAGCCTTGGCCCAGCAAGTCTTGTACCTGTGTATTGCAGCTCATTTGAACACCAGAGGTTCCTGGTCCCCGAGCAGACCAGACCCTCAGAGCACACCAGGAGAAGACAGTTGCTTTCTGGTCATTTCAGCAAACACCTGGAGAACGTGACCAGGCTGCCATCTGGGGTGACTAGGGCTTCTTCAAAATCCCACAGCAGAGCTCTTCCAACTTGAAGGAAGTGTGCAGGGGAAATTCCAACACATTCAACAATTATTTTCCTACTTTACTCCACGCTTGGCAGGTACATGGTTCAGAATTAATCCCAGAGACCAGCATGCATTTGTATTTCTTGTTTGTAAATATTCATAGCTAAAGGGCTACATAATTAAAAAACACCTGCAGTACAGAAAGGGGAAGAGGATGTTCCACTGGTGGGAAAAAGCCACACCTCTCCTGTCATCCTTTTAATGATATTACGTCTGTCTTTTCAGCTGTCCCTTCCTGCCTGTGCCCTTTTGAGGAGAAACCCACAGTCACAGGAGGTTTCTGAAGGACAGAGAGCTTATCTGGGGCAGCCAAGAAGGGCCTCGTGTCCCAGGGGTGTTCGTCTTCCCAACAGCTGAGCACTTTGCTCTCTGCAAAGGAGTAACCTAAAACCAGGCCTGCTGCCCCAGATTCTCCAAGCACCTCCAAGCTTTGGACCTCTTGTGATCAAAATGCAGTTTCTCTCAAAAAGAAACAAATCTTCCGACCAGAAGAATGAATGTGTCCATTGGGGTAAGGGCTGCATCTCTCCACGCGTGCTCAGGGTGTAATTAGTGGCAGCCTCAAATGTGGGCTCTAACAGCATCCCAGCAGGCGAGCAGGTTAAAAAGTCATCTGTCTGTCCCAAGTAATTTCTCCAACCCAAAGAAAGAGTTCCATTTGAAGCTTTTCAGGCCTTACAGGGAAAATGTAACCATGCCGAGCAGAGCCTTTGGAGACATGGAAGGAAGGCTTGTGAGCCAGAGCAACCAAGCATTTCCATTAATAACCTCAGGCATCCACAGCTACAGAGTCACCTCCCTCTTATATGAACTGTTTCACTGGTGCTGAAGCTGCATCTGCCCCAGATAGACTGTGCAGCCCTCATCTAGCTGTGGGGTCTGGTGAACTTCAGAGAGAAGCCATTGTCACGCTCTGTCACTTTAATCTGGCTTGCAAGTCGACACTGCTGCCAAAAATCCTTGTAAAATATACTCTAATTAGGCAATTTTACAAAGCTTAAAAATGGTATGGGGAGGGGGGGTGCTTGCTTTTTTTCTAAAACCTGCTGGATTATAATCTCTGCTAATGGGGTAGTTACAGTTTAGTGTCACAGCCTTGTTTAGTTCGCTGGCCGTTGGGTTAATCCGTCAACTGCCATTAATTTATGCAAACTGTGAAACCTGAAATACGTAGGACGTTTTCACAGAAAGTCTCAAGCAAGGGAAAATTATCAGTTTAATATGGTCCCCAAACTGACCCCTGTTTTCACAAGTAGCCTCTGGTGCGAAGTGCCAAAGCTTGTACAAATGTGCTCTTGTACAAATCTAGGCAGAGCCAAGACACAATGAAATCCCAAACTCAGCCAAGGCCCTCAGAGCTTCCCCCCACAGCTTCTCCAAAAGAGGGTCCAGAACATGTGTCCTGCTGCCACAACCATGGGTGAAATCGTGAAGGTACATCCTTAGTGGATGGCCACTGCAGGGATCCTAATGCCTTTGCTCTTCACATTTTATAGGAGATTCTCTTTTTCTTTTCTTTTAATTGACTGTCTTCTTTTCTTTTTTCTTTTCTTTTTCTTGCACTCCAACCTCAACATATGAGGCAGATCCTCACTCCACTCGCTCCCACTACCAAAGCAGGGGGGGTGGGGAAGGGGGGCACATCAGCTGCTGTTGTTCTCAGCTCTACTTTCCTAAATTTTTCTTGCATAAGGCATACATGGCACATTAGATTTGAGGTTTGGCAATACTGTGAGTATTTCATTTCAGAAAAAAAAAAAAAAAAAAGAAAAAAAGGAAAAAACGTGCTCCCACCGTTCCCAAATCTGTAATGTTTTTCTGGACAATAGTGAGGGCAGTTACTGAGGGTGGAGGTTTTGAAATGGCAGCCCACTGCTTGAAAGACAGCTGCCACCACTGCTGTCCAAGGGGAAACTTAATAAGGAGTTAATACAATAAAAAAAAATCTTCCAAATCAGGGAATAGTTGGTGCTTTACTCACTGAGCCTTTGGGTACTTTGAAAATGTGAGAAGCCCCTCACATTTTGGAGGAGCCACCCTGACTGCAGCTCATGGAGGTATGCTCAAGATGACTTTTTGGCTCTTTGCTGCCCTGGGTGCCAGGAGCAAAGCCGTCATGCAGGGGGAGATGAAACCTTCTGCTCACTTGCGCTGGAGTTTCCCAATGTGCCACCTCTGAGGAGCTGCCAGGCACCCCCAGAGCACTTCGCGGAGACTTTGGTTTTGATCTTCTTTTCTTCTTGTTTTTCACAGTTTTCTGAAGTCGGTGTAATCTGAAACAAGAGTCTCCCACTCTTTGCCCACACTGGGCTGTCACCAGCAGCAATGGGCTGGAGTCCTGCCATGCCTGTAAGGCATCACCAAAATGCTTGCAGAAATTGTGGTCCAGCCCAGTTCTCATTAATATTGGTTTCAAACAAGTGCAGTGCCACTGGATTCAGTGCAGTAAATCTTCATCCTTCTTGGTCTGAGGGAAAGATGTTCACCCAGCTGCTGTGGGTGTACCATCACTGTACTTGCCCTTTTATCCTTGCTCTTCTTATCCATCTGCTGATAAAAATTACCCAGTGTTTGTCTGTCCTCATCTACATCTGCCACGTGACTTCCCTCTTATCCCAGTGCTGCTTGGGTTTGGTTTCGGTGGTGGAAGAGACCGTTCTGCCCAGGAAAGGGGAGAGCTGGAATTTCTCATCACAACCCCGTGCCCGTGGCTCTCTGTAACTCTTCATCATCGTAGTACGGGTGAATTTGCTAAGCTATTTCCTCTCTCCTTATTCCCCTTCTGTAAAAGTGCAAAATCATTAACATGTTAATCATTTTGCAAATTGGCAAGGACATTTTAATTGAGTTTGCTCTCCGAGTGGATATGGAGAAGGAGAACAGTGTTAGAGCAGTTAGGAATGAAAGAGGTCAATTAGATCTTGTTTTTCCCTGTGGAACACTCACTAAATATAAAATTGTATTCCTCTTGCTGGTGGATTGGTGGCCATAGAGAAGATGGCGATACGTGGTTTTAGTTGCCTTCACAGGCCGCTAGCTTCATTGCAGTGAAGACCTCAGACACGCGTTGAACAAACTGAAGGAGAGTCAGCAGTAAATGAAATAAAATTATCTCCACAGATGATGGTCCTGGAGCCCTCTGCTTAGGAACTGTTGGCTTTTGCCTTTGGTCCTCCCTGAGAATAAGCAATGGTGGGGTCTGCTGGTGGTCTTCTGGCTGTGGCAACGGGGCTTGAACCTGAATGAGGTCTGAGCTGGAGCGCGGGTCTCAGAGTGCCGGGGTTGTCCCCAGCGCTGCAGGGACGGTCCTTGGTGTGAGGCTGGGCACAGGTTCCCCACATCACGGCCCTACAGTGTCCCTGCCCCCATGGCCTCCCTGTGCAGCTGCACTGATGGGAAAGTGCTCTCAGTTTGCTTTATGATTTCCATGAGCAATTATTAATCCTCCTGTTTCTCTTAATTCTGTTATTTTCAGAGGTGAATTAAACAAATAATAAATTTATTATGACTAAGAAGGATTAGAGTCAAATGCTCAGACAAAGGACAGCAGGGATTTAAGGAAAATTATATTTTCCATTTGTCTTTCTTGCACACCAAACCCCAGGGCAACCATCTCAGACAGCACATTTTGCAACTTTAAAGGAGCCTCAGCAGTTTTATTTCATCTCAAGCCTGGTACAAGGAAAACTTGTGAACAGGGACACAGAAAAAGCCATTGAAGTTCAGTTCAATCACGTGCTTTGGAACAAAAGGAAACATTTTCAAAATCATCTAAAAAGATGACATCAGAGTCCAACACCATGCTGGGGACCTGTCCTTTACAGCCACTTTGTGGCTTTTGGAAATGTTAACCATATAATTTTGTCTGGATATTTCTCCATCACTCAAGACTAGAAGATATTAAAGGAAAAGTGAGGAGATTGCCCTCACAAAGCTCCCCTGACAATGGACACAGCACCAGAACCAGCAGGGGGGAAGCAGGAGGTAGGGAAGAAAATGTCTTTTCTCCTTAGAGAGGGGCAACATCTCACCCACAGGAGCCTCCAGACTGCCTACAAACATGCCCTTTCTGCAAAAGTCAATCTGCACCTTATTCTCAAAGGAATCCAACTGGTTCCAGAAATGCCACACGTCAGCCCAGGAAGGATGTTCCTAAATATATATCTATTTTTAATAATTTACAGCTTCAGCTTGATACTGGTGGTGGGTTTATATATTATTGTGCCCCCATAGCTGAGGAGTCATGTCAACACAAAGAGTAACAATATGAACTATTTGTGATGGGAGGGGGTGAATGGAGGATGACCTGAGATAACGACGAGTTGGCAAAATGATACTATGGAAGAGTTTTGAAATGGGCATTCACACACCTTAGCTCGCTGCCACCAGGTCTGTTTGTTGCCATTCCTTACCCTGCCCCAAGTCTTTTCTGTGCATGATCCTGCCCAGCCAAGACAAGTTCAAGGGCAACTGCTTAATGGTGAAAAAGAAAGTGAAAGAAGTGGAGGAAGAGTTTGAGTAGGTCTGATCCTGCCAAGAGGAAGAGCTGTGTTCTGGAAAAAAAGAGGTTCGGGATCTCCAGCAAAAGAAAAAGGCGGAGGAGATGCCTTCCTCACCCTTTTGGTGTGCAGGCTGCCTTAGTGCTTCCCTCCCTCTCTCCCTGCCTTGGCATAATGGCACCGGAAGCCTGTAAAGTATTTATTACTGTTGGAAATGCTGAGCTCGAGCATGGGAGACGTGTGGGACAATGGAGATACTACAGAGCAGAAGCTGTGAATGCTGACACTGAGAGAGTTGCCAAAGCTTGCCATGAATAATGTAAGAATAGCTCCAGTCCTTTTCCTGCCCACGCGGGGAGGTTTGAATGAATTCAGCGCTAATGTGCTCTCTGAGAATGCACGCTGCCAACTGTATTTTCATGGGGTAGAGTGGGAAAACTTAAAATCAGCCATCAAAGTTAAACTGCTTCCCATTTCTCCGTAAGATGGTTACTGCTGAGCATAAATATGCATACGATGAAAATGGCCCTTTTTTTCTGGGCAGAACGACTGCAGGTAACTTTCAATCAGCGTTGGATGCTGATATTGCAGTGAGAACTTCCTCTGCATCCTCCCCGCTGGCACAGCTCAATGGAGACTGTATCCAAACCCACTCTTGCAAACAAATGGCTGTAGCTCCGTGAGCAGCACTTCTGCCGCCGCACACCCAGCGCTGCATGGCAAACCCCCAGCTCTGCGGCACGGCACCGACCACCGCGCTCCATCCTGCTTCACTCGAGGGGAAAGACTTGGCAAATGCTACAAGTCATCTTTTGAATGCTTTGTAACAGCGTCTAGAAAGTATTAGAGTCTTATTCCGAGGGGGTAAAGAAGTAAAGAGCCCTGACCTACCCACGGAGGTGAGAACATTGTGGTTTGAGAGACTGTGATCTGACCCATATAAATAAAATATCTTTCATAATTCATCCATCATCTTTAGGGATCCCTCCTTTCTGCTAATAAGTGTGTTTTCAGATCCTGAGTTATGGATTACCAACTTTTGAGCTCTGAAACCCAGATGTATTTTAACAGATTTTAAGCTATGGTGTCTGATTCTTCAGGGGGCCCAGAGTCAGAAAGTCAAACAAACCAGAGCACAGTCCTTTCTGCAAAGACCTTGGGTTGTGGTTAATGGAAACAGCAGAGTTTGCAGTACATATGTGCTCTCTTGGCCAAGTTCTACATTTTGTTAAAGTCAGTGGTGATGGGGAAAAATAATCTGATTTCTAGAAAGCTTCAGCTCCACTCATTTGTTTTTTTAGAAACACTTGCAGAAGTCAACTTGGCACTATTTAGTATCAAGGGCTCTGTCTTATTTCTTGAATGAAGAATAAGAGGACAATGAATTTTGGAATGAAGCTGAATTTTACAGCATAAGAACTACTTCTGGAATAAAAGTTTGAATAAGCACCCCATGAGCTTTGGGTGGCTGGGAAACAACTTCTGGTCTGCCATTTTTCAGAAGGGAGAAGAGCCAATGAAGTCTGATATCTACTTCTGTATGCAGACTACATTTTAACCGAATGGGTACTTTATTAAATTTAATTTTAAATTGTCCTAGTTTTAGTTGGGATAGAATTAATTTTCTTCCTAGCAGCTGCTGTGTTTTGGATTTAGTATGAGAATAATGTTGATAACACGTATTGTTTTAGTTGTTGCTAAGTAATGCTTATGTTAAGTCAAGGACTTTTTCAGCTTCCCACAGGAGCTGAGAGGAATCATAGACAGGACAAGCTGGCCAAAGGTATATTCCATACCATAGATGTCATGCTCAGTATATAAATGGGGGTTGGCTGAGTGGGCAGGAATCTACAATTGCTGCTCAGAGCGGGCTGGGCAATTGATCATTGAGCAGAGAGCAATTGTATTGCATCACTTATTTTGTATCTTCTTTTACCGTTATTATTATTTTATCTTCCTTTATTGTTCTATTAAACTGTCTTTTTCTCAACCCATGAGGTTTTTAAATTTTGTGTCCTTCTCCCTACCCTACTGAGGAGTGTGTGTGTGTGTGAGTGGATGGCTGCATGGTCTTAGTTGCCGGCTGGGGTTAAACCACAACATAAATTTAATTCTAAATTTGTAATTCATTAAAGGCTGGGTTTGATCCCAAGAAGGCAGGAGAGAGAAAACTAATTTTGTTTGCCTCTTTTATTTCAGCTCCTGTGGGCTAATTGCATTGGAGGGTCTGAAGTAATTCAAGTAGTACCAGGAGCACAGTGGGTGAAGAGCATCATATTTCACAGACGAGAAGGAAGAAATTCAGTGTACGCTTGAGCCTTAAGGGTGGAAAACCAGGAGAGCACACAGCTGCCATTCCACCATAAACCCCCTGACTCACTTCTGTGCAGTGGTAGATGTTACTGCTTCTACAAAGCAGTAAAATGTCTTTGAAAATGTCTTTCCTAGTGTTTAGAAGACAGTACTTGTTCTCTAATTCAGATGAACTAAAGCAAACATAAAGTACATTTCAATGAAGAGATAAGTCAACAGTGCTATTAAACTGTTTGAGATTTGTACCTAGACTTAGGCTGGGATTTAAGTGAATAATGTGGTCCAAAGGAGCTGTTAATCTGAAGCCAAAGTGTGTAGAGATGAAGCATTGTTTTACTTTTTACGGAAAAGGTCCTATATTACAAAAGATTTGTGGACACTTATTTGAATACTTTTGTAAAGTATTCTGTAAAGGCTGAAAGTGGCTTTCCAAGGAGAACCTGTAGTGTCCTGGTATCAGACAGAGCTAGATTTGTAATAAACCCAAGGTATAATAGTATAAGGAAAATACCAAACAATTTTTAAAGCATAGCACTTGTTTTTAAAATACTGCTGCTTTCTTTTTATTCCACTGGGAGCTGCAAAAACACATTTAATATACTCACTGCTTGGAAGTCAGCACCTCTAACTGTCCTAAAAGATAATAAATATGATTTAAAATCCCATGCCTTGTTTCTACACCAAAATTGATCTACTGTACTTGATCAAGATTTCTGTCATCTCAATGTGTAAATGACTCTCTAATCAGAAATACTTTTAAAAGGAATTTTGATACAAAATTCAGGTCACCTTTGGGGTCTCCCATGGAACAAATATAGAGACATTCTGATGACATTAAATATATATCATTGCAGCTGAGTTTACTTGGCAGGTAGCAAAAGCTTTTGAGCATCTTTCTGTATCGCGTGTGATTTATGTGACCTTGCTAGAATGAAGTGGGCCCTGACCTCAAACATGATCTGAGGATCTCTGACATCTTTACTTCGGGCTTAAGCTTCTTGCAAGTCCTCCTCATAGTTCTGCTTGGACAGCTAACATCTGTCTGTATTAGTTCTATACATCCTCTATAGGCTGAAATGCCACCAAGCAAGAAAAACAACTTTGTGCTTTATCACTTGCACTTCTCTTCACTATGAAGCCCTTGAGTGATGCTTGGCTTTTGGGTATGGCTGAAAAGAAACGAGTTCAGAAGGAGTTTGTGAGGCACATGAAGGGATAATCTTCTGACTTCTCAGTCTGCTAACATTAGTCTTGGACAACTTGCTAGACTAACATCTTAATTGACAGACATGAATCCTGGAAATTGAAGGGCTGCTATTTATTCCAAAATTCAAACTGCAATTTCTAGCAAAAGGATTTCCAGGATGGACCCATGTCTGATTTAAAGTGAGAAGACTGTAAACAGTCTAGTGGTACACAGGTGATGAGTGACCAAGAAAGCATACTGTGGTCTTTTTATTTATAAAGTAAACTTGGTAGCCTACCTTCTGATCACACAAAGAGCAACCCTATCCCTCGGCATCATACTACCTGGTCACACACTTAACTGGAGGAAAGGACTGATAGAAGTCCTTGTCTCTGAATGATCCAAATATCCTGTTTCTCAAATGTTCCAAATGCCTGCTTTTCTCCAGGGCTTCAGTAATACTGGGATTTATTTGCAAACAGAATCCTACTAATAAGCCCTACCACCAAATGCTATTTGCAGCAAAGCAAATATCTGTAATAAAATGTAGAGAACTAATCAAATTCTAAAAGAGAATATTTTTTTTTCAGAAGTTAAAAATAACTACTTTATGGAGTTCAGATTTATCTAGTGATGTAAATCAATTTAATTCAGTAGGATTATTACAGAAATATAGCCTAATACATCTAGGCTTACCAAATGGTGATACTTACCAAAGACTTAATCGTTTGTTAATTTTCCTGATGTATATTAACAAATTCTGTATTTTGCAAGCTATTTCTGGTACCCTTTCTATGCAGCATATGCATAATTAAAACCTCAACTATTCTCTTGAGCTAGCTATTTATTTATTTCTGGTGATCAAACAGTGTAACATTAGCAGCAATATAGATAGATAGTGACATATTTCTCTAAATATTGAAAATCAAGGTGTATTATTTACAGCAAAGAAAAACCTTTGTTTATGGCCTTTCTTTATTAGAAACAAATGTTTGCTTTATTGATGCTTTTCCGAGAGAGAGAGAACTGTTTGAAAGGGCATGTCTAGAGAGCTGAGTGATGTTTGGTGACAGCAGGTACTCAAGGGATCCCTGCAAAGGAGCTTTGCCTGTCCTGGAATCATCCTTCTGCCCAAATTCCACCCGTTTGCTGCACAAAACCTACGTGGCGTTTCCAAAAACTGCAAATCGTGTATGTCAGCCTGAGTGTTCTTGTCCCAGATCGGTGATTAAAGGCTAGCTGCGTGTGCCAGGAAATGGAAATCTTCTATTATCCGTCTCAGCTGAAGAAGTTGTTTTGGTGCCTCTCAAAAGGAATCGTCGAGTTCTGCCCAGGTTGAAAAGTAGCTTACAAAGCGGCTGGATGCGGTGGCTGAGCAGGAGGAGGAATAATGTGCTTCCCCCAAAGGGATGCGAGCACCACGGTAACCCGTACAGAGAGCTGTAACAAGATTTTAGAAAAGTGATGTTTCTTTTGATTAAGAGCTGAATCTGAGGGTTCTGAGACTGGAGAGGCACTGAATAGACATGATTTTTGTCTGTTCTAGTTATGAGAAACAACTTAATCTAATGTCATGGGTAAAGCTGACAGGCATCCAGGACTCCTGTGGTTATAAATCCAAATCCACCACTGAGCTGGTCAACTCAGGTAGTTTTTTGGCTCTGCCAGATAATGTTAAGCTTGAAGTAGGAACAGCGATGTAGACAGGGCTCAGACACAAATGTATTCACAGTGATTAAATAGCCCATCATTTGCAGTCTCTTGGTTGTCCTTTGGCAGCTATTCATTCTGGAGTCTGCCAGCCAAGCTGAATTCCCACTGTGAGACCTATCAGTAACGTCTCCTACAAAGGATGCAACGGCCTCACGCCATAGAATCATAGAATGGTTAGAGTTGGAAAGGACCTTAAAGACCATTCTAGTTCCACTCGCCTTGCCAGGGGCAGGGACACCTCCCACTAGGCCAGGTTTCTCAAAGCCCCATCCAACCGTTTTTGCAGAACGACAATGGGATGATGCACCAGCTCTGCTTTCCCTGGCTTTTCACTTCAGCGTCACTTGGGCTGGTGGGATTATTCAGTTGGCTGCATGGCAACATTCACCCTACTCATTGGCTCTTATGAGGATGACACTTTCTAGGGGGTTAGATGCTGGTTGACACATTGCCCTGTGCTGCTTGGTTAGGTTTTTATTCTGCAGTGATATGGGCAATAATCAGCAGTACAGTTACTTCGCAGCTTTAATCTTTCCCCATTTATCTTCCCCCAGCAAAACAATTTGCACATCTTTGCTCAGCTGATTTCCCCAAACTTGCCTGAGAGCCTTATCTGTGTTAAGTCAATACCTAACCGTGTGAGAATTTAAACAGAAAGCCACTTTCCTTGCTGTTTAATTTGAGGAAGGGGAAAGGAGGGTTAATAGGTAATTTACAGGACCCAGACTGGATGGCGAATCTATTCTTGATATGACTCCATGGTTCAGCAGCCATGGATGAGTTCTGTCTAGCCACAGGAAAAAACATTGATAAAGCTGAAAAGCCAGTGGGAGCAAGTGATGGGTTTCAAGGTGTGGGGAGAAATTAGTGTTCAGTTGCTAGGTGATACGTGTCTAGCAGACCACTCCTCTGAAGACATGAGTGTGATTTTCTTCTTTTTTTTCTTAGCAAATATGATTACATCTAGCAAATCACATATATGCACGTACACACAGCTTCTTCTCTTCTCGTGCTTCTCCTGACTGAAGGATTGATTTATTTTTCTTTTATAACCCATGCATTTCTTTCTGTGCTATTCTCTACAGTTAATGAAATCTAAGCAAGAAACTTGTAGCAGCTGAAGAGGAAGTTTCCTGTGAGCTATGGAGACTAGGTCACAAAACTAGCCATACTCTTCCCACTGAGCCAGGCCCTGAAGAAGCAGAAACTGGTCTCTCCGCTATTCTCTCTCGAGATGCAGGAATGCCTGATGCTAGTACTTTGATTTCAGTTGGAGGTTAATTTGCATTATTCCAGTTTCTGGAAATCACAGCCAAACTTCAGCACAATATATATCTATATTTACACTTCATATATGTGCTCCTACTTCCCTCACTTGAATGCAGTACTGAACATCAGTCCTTGGCTGTTTGAGCTGCTACAGTAATTGGTTAAACCCCATATTATTTCACTGAGTGGCCATTTAATTTTTACAGAATCCTAAATCTATTCATTTGCTCATTTATTAAATAAAGTCTTAACTGTGGGATGGTTCAACATTGACTTGATTAGTGTAGTTGTAGTAATTCAAAACTTCTGATAGGAAGAAGTATGAGCAAACCCAAGGCATATGCTCCAGTTTCATATCAGCATGCTTGGCTCTCTCCGTGTGGTCACGGGACACAGTACACTGTGTCTGTCTCTTCCCAAGGGTGTGCTTTGGGAGATAATGTCTGTAAGGGCTGCTTTTGGCAGAAAGCTCCAGACGTCTCCTGGAGTCGCCTGGGATTTAACCCAGAAGTGGAACGAGGCTGCACAGTTCCTGAAAAGCAGTTGTCTTCCTCTCTCAGATGGTTATCCATTATTTCAGCCTTCCTAGGTTGGGTGGTGCTTATCGTAATCTAAGCTTCACTAGGTCTGGCTGGGTCCTACAAGCCTGTCCTGGGTTGAGAGACACTGGACTAACTTTTCTTCTAATGCTGGGGAAAATTGTACTTCTAGAAGACTCCAGTGTCTGAATTTGTGAAAATATTTACTTTATAGCCAGCCAGGCTCTGTGGCATTCAAGGTCTTGGTGTTTTCAAGCCTTGCCAGGTGCAGGGACAAGGAGGAGCAAGGCCTGGGCATTTGACCCAGGCTGGCCAACAGGATTATTTCATACCATGAACGTCACATTCAATATAAATTAGAAATGTTTGCTGCGTAGCTCTCTCTCCCTTGATGGTGGTGGGTCCAGACAACTCCTTGCCCCGGTGCCGGAGCCCTGAGGCCTTCCCTTCCTCCTGAAGCCATTGCGCTGGCAGTGTCTGCCATTTGCTGTCCACTGCTGGGAGTGCACAGCTTCCTGCTGATATAACTGGCTGAGTATAATTCCTGTATCTTATATCAGTATTGGGATTAATACTGGTTCTTTAGTATTATTGTTCATTATTTAGTCTTAGTCTATTAAATCTATTTATATTTCAACCCTTTTGTTTCCTTCTGTTTCCCGATTCCCCTCCCCGGGTGGGGAGGGATCATCAGGTAATAGAATAATTGTCTAAACGACAATAGAGTGTTATGGGTTTTTCTCAAACCATAACAAAGCCCCACAAAGTTAACTTAAGATTCAGCCATCGATCTTGCTAGGAGTGCTGTGCTGGCTCCCTCCCTGAACAGCGGAGCACCAGCAGCGTGGGAGAGCCAGGGGCTCACAGGTGCAGCACAGCCACCAACATGTCATTTAAGGCCACACAACGTCTTGCTGCCTTTGCCCATGCTGAATTACGTGCTCTTCAAATGCCCTGTTTGGTATCAACAATGCCTGTTTTCCCTGACATTGTTATTTCTAAATCTGGATTTCCTTTGGGTCTCTCGGTTTTAACTCCTTAAGGAATGAGATGCTGAACCCTTTTTTAAAAGGTAGCCCACAGCAGAAGTTCAGAAGATGGCTGTGATGTGCTTGTGTCCAGCAATGTATGTGATTTGTCTCCTAGGTCAGGCAACTATGATGTTGGCAGCTTCCCTAGCACCTTGAGATTTAATCCAAAAGCAGCATTTGACTTTCTAGACTACCAAATGTGATTATCTATTCTTACAAATGGGCCTTTTTTCCTCTGCATGCTCACAGTTTAATGCAGAAAATGTAACATGACAAAGAGCAGCAATATGCTGAGACCTCCCCTTAGGATAGAATATGACTTAAAATTACTTTCACTTTTTTGAAAGTACAAACGTGCCTTGATGTTGCTATGATATTGAACCCACTCTTGGCTTTTTGTTCTGGAGCTCCTCCTTCCAAATATCCTCCTTCTGTTTCAAGCTAAGGCTCGCAGCATCGCTGGAAACATCCCACTAATGTGATAGAGCACCATCCATCAGAACTGAAAATTGTTGTGTCACTTCTCATACAGCAGCTGTGGCAAACTGCCTTGATGATGTGCATGGTTGTCAATGATATGCAAGCATCCATGCAACATGGCCTGGTGCCCCACCCCAACATGGTTGGTGGTTGCCCTGGCGTTTGAGTCAGAACCTCGGATGGCTGTGGAGCACGTAAATTTTACCTGTTAATAGGATGGGACAGTCCTAGGAGGGACTCTCTTCTCATGCTGTACACATTTCTTTAACCCCTTCTTGAGTGGCAGGAGCAAAATGGCTTTGCAATTGGATGTAGGACTAACTTTTGCTGCATGTGTCCTCCATCACATGCACCACTCTACTTCCCCAGCAGCTGCAGACTCCTTTGTCCTCTCTCTTGCCCCTCTCCCAGCCTTGTCTGAGCTCTTTTCATGGGTCAGCAGCTACTTTAATGACTCCAGCACTGCAATAAGGCAAAATCCCACCCAAATAAGGGACATGGCTGTTGCCTTAGGAGGGATGAAGGGAGGATACATCTATGTTCTGTTTGGAATGTGCTTGTTAATATCCCAGATTACAGCCCAGTGATCTTTAGGAAGACCTCATGAAGCTTTCAGTTCTGCTGTGATTACCATGTGGACAGGGAAGCCATTAGTGTCCCTAGCCTCCACCATATATCCTGTGTTCCTACAGGTCCTAGAAGTGCTCCAGAGCTGCATGCTGTGCCCAAGCAGTGCAGATATGGCCATAAACCAGCCCAACAACTCACATCCAGCAAGGCAGATGTGCAGCTTGGGTCACATTTGCTTGCCCGTGCTCTGGAGGATCAACAGCAAAAAATTTTCTTGTAGGAAAGAAAATGCGTTAGAGGCTGAAGGGGACATTTCCAGAAAAGTCAGCTCATTTAAATGGTATTACTCCAGGAAACCAACAGGTCGGGTTTGTATAATTTCAACATCCCATCATATCTGATAACATCTTTTCTCCCTGCAGTCCTCTGGCTCATAGGCCATGACTTTTCTTCTGGACAGAGCTGCCTGGATCTGTTCAGCAGCCCTCCACGCCATGACCAGGGACATTTTGGCAATGGTCCTTCACATGCATTATCCTCTGAGTCATGAGTGGGCACCAGCCAGGAAAGTGCCCGTTGGCATGGTCAAAACTGGTGGTGGGGAACGCGCCAGGAGTTAAGGGGTATGGACAGCAAACCCAGCCCAAATTCTCCTCACGTTTTAGGTATTAGTCTAGGGTCTAGGTGTTCCTTCTTTGCAGCTACCATGGCTTCTAGATACAGCTGGCTGAAATTTCTTGTAGAGAAAGCTTTCCTAACTAAAATATTCCACACTTTTTTTTTTTTTAATAATCAATGCAAGATGCTAATTCAGGTGAAAACATTTAGATTTTCTAAGGAAAATTTTGAAAACAATAGCTTAATTTTAAACATTTACAGCATTGAGCATTTCCAGCTCAGGAGAAAAAAAGAAAAGAAGGCCCTATAGTTGAATATTTTTCCTTATTTGAATTCATTCTTAACTTCCTGAAGAAAAAAGGGATGCTTCATTTGACATTTTTCATTTTACTTTTCCACTGAGAGAACCTCAGTTTTCCAAATAGCTTAGGTTTTTCTTCTGAGAAATTGTCAGATGTAACTTACAACTTACATTAAATTCTCATCTTCAACAGACATGATATAAGCTCCTTTAGCTGTGAAAGAGGAATTGGTTTTGCTTGAATTACAAATATATTAAAAACACTTCTCTCTTGCTTGTGAATCAAGTGCTTTATTTCTTATTCAGGAAAAAAAATATCCCACTCACATAACAGAGGCAGGGCTGTCATAGTAACATCATTATTTAGACCTGAGATCATCAAATGGGATCAATTTTAAATAATCAATGTCCAGAGCTGATAACTCCAGCAGCTATCCAAACTGCTTCTAACAGCTTATGAATTCAGAACTGTTATTGTTTTTCACACAAGAAGTATGTGACTATGTTTAAGCTCAAAGACTTATTTCCCTGAATGTCTTGGTTGTAGCAAAACCAACAAACCTTTAGTATGAATTCCATGTCCCTTAGGTCACCCTGCACCTTTGATGAATATCGCCAAGTCCTCTGACTTTGCTTCATTTGCAGTAGAGAAACTCAGTACCCACTGTTCTCTTTCCACCCCAGCTGATGCTATAATCAGTGGCTGTGGAGACCAAGACTTTTATTAGTGTAAATTAAACTGGCTTATTGCTCTGTTTGTTTTTTTGGGTTTTTTTTTGCCAAGGGATTGACAAACTTTTCCTCAATTCCCTTTTCCACTAATGAGCTCAGAGTAGCAGGAAAAAAAAAACCCAAAGGCATGGAGACCAGCCACACTCCTGGGACTATCGTTTCCATGCAGATACACTAGGATCTAGAGATGCCAATCTATCAACACCAGGAATGCTTTAACCATCTAGAATGCTGGAACCAGTTTCATCCTCCTGTAATTCCCTCTGCTTACGTGGAATTACTCCAGGGGTAAATGTAGCTCCCAACGCTATGTGCAAAACAAGGCGGCTGGGTTCTAATGTGTACAGACTCTGGAAAAAATAATAAAGAAATAGACCTTAGAGGAAGATGACGTATATTGTGGCAGCTAGTCTGGCTCAGGAAAAATACCCTAATTTATCAAAATTAATGAGTTTATTTAAGATTACCAAATCCTAAAATTCTAGAATGAGAATTACCTAATGATTTTTTTAAATAACAAGGCCAATGATTTATGGAAAAGTTCACGTGGCCTGTAAGACCACAGTTCCTTTCTGGAAGGAGGAAAGAGGTTGTAGATATAAGGCTAACTTGCGTAATTGAAAAAGAAAACATTCAACAACACAAAAAACCCCATGATTTCAGGAAGGGGAAGGGGTGTTTCTGAGCATGGGACATTTGTGGGATGGGCAATTAGAGGGAAATTAAAAGTCTATCACAACAGAGGTACTGCTCTTCTGCTTGTCCAAGAGGAAATGACAGGTTTCCTGAGGTAGCTTTGTATTTAGATACCAAACAAGCTGAAAGGGACCCTGTGAGCAGTCTCTGGTCTGCTGGGTCATCCTCCCATCCTGGGAATACACATCTCTGCTGCTGGCTCCATGAGGGCAGTTCTCTCCAAGAGAGCAGGCAGTGCTGATGTCCCAGAGGGGCTGTGAAAAGGCATGGCTTTGCCTTCAAGCCTGGGTTTGGCAGGATCTCTGGTGGAGCTTTCAAAGCCACCTCCCCTTCCCTGCTGGCACTGGAAGGGGTTGTCCTCCAAGGACGGTGATTACACAGGCTCCCCTGTGATCAAGGGGCATTCAGGGATAAGTTCCTGGAAGAGCAGGAATTATGGACACCTTCAACCCACCACAGCAACATCTCAAACCCGACCCTGCTGCAGGCAGACTTTCTGCTGTTGGGGACCTTATGACAGCTTATGCCTGCATCATTACATCACTGCGCTGGATCCGGCCCGGGGCCAAGGCACTTATGGTTTAATGTAATGAGACATTACCCTTTTGGCTACAGCAGAGCGATGACCTTGAATGATGGCAGGAGTACTAATCTGCAGAGCGTTTATGTGCGGTTCTAAATGAGATTAACATTTGCCGTGTATTCGGTTGTTTGGTAACGATCTATCATTTCACTTTCCAAAAGGGAGCAGCGATGGCCAGGGTGATCTTCTAAAGAGCATGCAAAGTGATAAACCCAGAGATGGTGCAGTATATGTGCAGAGAACCCGCTGCCCCAGAAACACTGTACTTCTCTTTTGTGTCAAATCCCCCGGCCCCTGGGATTTGAAAGCAGGCTTCAAAATTTTTGGTGTATTAAATGTGTCACAAAGAGAGTGGACCCAGTTCACAAGAGATACCACCCACAGTGGTGGGTCTGCAATCAGTAATAACTGACGTCTCGGCTGTGAACAGCAGTGGTTGTGCTCAATTGTTTAGGTTACAATACCTTCAGATAAGTCTTGTCTCTTGAGAATTTTTTTCTTTTAAATAAAATCTTCTCGGAGATTCTCTGGCCGTAGCTGGAGGATTGCCTTTCCAGTGGCCCAAACAGGAGGGTGTCTGATCTGCTAATTTCGCTGAGCCTTGCTCAGTTCCCAAGACATAAAAGACCAATAATTGAATTGTATTTTTCTACTTATAATCTGATGTGCTATACCACTGTGTGCAGCAGTATGTCAGAGTGAAAGGACACCCAAATAGCTGATGTCCATTAACAGTAAAAGGCCATGTATAGCAATTCCAAGTGTGATACTTGCATTTCCCATGGGAACTGAAGAGATGGTTTGATAAGCTGTTCTGTAAAGCATCCTAAAGCTTTCTGACAACAGGGAAAGATCATGTTTAATCTTCGCAGTAATTTTATGATCTCAGGAAATGACAGTCGTGGTGAACCGAGGTGTTGGGGAGCTTTAATCTCTCTGCTGTGTAAACAGTTCAGGGAGGTGTTGTTAGGAGCTCTGGTAGTCATTGCCACTGCCAAGGGTGGCCCCATGATGCACCAGCTTGGAACTAATGACACCACGTGTGAATTAGGGGTGTAGCAGAGATCTCTGGGAGGTGGTACTTGTGCCTCTTACACTTGGTGCTGGAGCACTGTATGAGCCATTGGGTGCCTGAAAATGGCACCTTCTCATAGGAAAGGATGAAAAGACAGATGCTGATGTTTGAGTGCTCCAATTACATTGGTTGCAAGCTTTCTACTTTGTATTTATAATGATGGGAAAAGTGCAACACTTGGAAAAGATCATCCTGAACTTGAGGCTGGAACTACACACTCCTCCATACCCTCCGCTTCCCAAGGCTAGGAAAATGCCTTTTTTTTCCTTGAAAAGATATAAGAAGGCTGGTTCCCCCTGTTGCCTCTACTATTCTCACTCTTTGCACGTTGCCACAAGAGAGGTGTCTAGGGAGGACAATACCTGTCTGATACGGAGCAAGCTCTCAGGGCAATGGGAATTGCTCTGCCCAGCCTCCAGCAGAAACATCTAGATTTGCTTTTCTGTGTCTCCTGAGTTAACACTTTTTAAAAGGTTCTTGATGCTGTTTTATGATATTTTTAAATAATAAAAAAAAAGTGGGAGATCAGACAAAATTGCCTATGCCTTAGTGTTTCATATGGCCACGTATGACCGGCAGTGCCTCGGTCCTTTGTCTTCTTTCTCTGCCTTGTACCTTGTTTTCTATATTACCTTTTCAGTGACAGTAACTTTTTGGTATGTTTTAGTACCAAAATTGCTTCCCAAGAGTTCTGTGAAAGGAAGATCTGAAGATGAAAAATCCCACTGAACAAAATTCATTTCCTATGAAGTTTTTAATCATCCTCCAGCAATTCTTGACAGAACTACTTCGGTTCCTGGGAATTTTTTATTCTGTTGCATATCTTATTGCCTAAATGAATGGTAAACAGGACACAGGAAAGGGAATGACCCGAAGAAGATGGATTTCTATGTCGCAGGAAGGACATACTTCCATACCCACCATGCTCTTGAGAGAGTGTGATGGACGTGGAGAGAGGGACAGATCTAGGAGGTATTTCTTCTTGCCATGTGACATGGTCACATGCTGCTTTCTTCTAACACAAATCAAGGAACGTCATTGGCTTAGAGAAGACAGTGCTGCCAACCCTTTTTCCTGCATTCATCCCTTCTGTGTCCATGCAAGAGCCCTTAAGTTGTTTGTTTTTTCATCTTCGCTACCTGGACTCCCACCTCAGTTGTAAAAGGGGAACATATAAATCCTACTAGCTCTGAAGGGTAAATAATAGGTGGAACACAAGGCAACCAACCTACTGTGGTAGAGAAACTCCTCTGTTTCTGGGTGATCAAACATTTGTGTGATTAAACTCAAACTAGGTAACATATTGCTTTCAGAAGAGGACTGTGTTTCTCCCTTGCTGCCTTTAACAGCCTTTGGACTCTTCAGGTGTTCCCACCCGACTCTGACTCTATTTCTTAAAACAAATGCTGACACCTGCTTCAACAACAGTATCTCCTGGGCCACATAAAGACTGAAAGCTCAGTAACCCTAAAGCAATTTCAGATTCTTGGCTCGAAGGCAGTGCTAAACGTAAGCCAAACACCCCAGTCATAAGCGAGATGCTGCAGTTTACCTTGCCATATTTCTATTGCACTGCAGTCTTGCAGTTTTCGTTTCAGAGCACGCTTGCTTTTCCCTTAGTACTCCACATTTTAAAACAAAACCAGAGGTTTCTTCTTACAACACGACAGCGATAGGGATATTTTTCTCAGGCACAGGGATTGAATGGAAAATCCTCCTGCTGGCCCCTTCCTGAGCAGGGAAATTCAGAGGCAAACTTAAAATACCCTTCTCAGCTTATTCTAGTATCTGTGGTCATTTCAAGGGCCTTTAAGAGAATGCATGAGCTTGCGTAAGACCCACAGCATCATGCCTGAGCTTGAAGCTCTTCAGAGAATCCACCTGGGGAGAGGGTGTTTAACGTCTCACAGCCACCCCGATTGGCTTCTGTCAGGCTTCAGTGTCTTTATGGCGCTGTTTACAAAAGAGCCAAATCCCCAGTTTCCAATTTGAATGCCACTAGTCATTTGTAACCTTAGAAAGCACAGCGTAGCAAAACATGAAATTTGCTCCTTTTTCATTTCCACTCCACCACCCCCTTCTTCCTCTCTCCTTTGAACTGTTCTCACCGCTTGCCAGTGTAGTACAGCTTGTTAACTGGCTGCCACTCTGATTTTTCACAAGTTTGCCACGTTGCAGTGACAAGACCATGTCGGGGCCCAGATGCTTCAGAGTAAATAAATAGCACATCTGGGATTTGGAAATGGGCCGGCTCTATATTATGGAAAAAGCTGGTGTGGAAACACGTCCAAAGAATACACAGCTGGAAACTGTTAACTCTGGAAGGAAAGGGGAAAAAAAGGAAAAAAAAAAAAAAGAAAAAGGAGGCGAAAACTCAGGGATTACTACTGCTTGAGATCTTGTGCATTATAATTGTTGAGAAACAGAAACTCAGTTTACACAGCAGTTAAATTAATGGCATTCCTGAAAAATTGATAGTTTATAATAATTGACCTCAGGCAACATAAAGGCAGCACAGGGTGGGAGGCTTGACTCCTCGCTGTCTGGCTTTCTTGGATGTGTTTGGTAACATCCCAGCTATTGGAGCTCGCAGGCGAGCTGGTGGGAGGCTGTCGGTGGTAGAGCGCTGCGACTGCCCCTCTGGAGCCACGGTGCTGAGAACCCACGCAGTTTCCCAGGCCCCCGAGCAGCCTGTGTCACCCGGGGTGTGCCGGCCCCACAACTGCGCCGAGGATGGAGACCGAAATGGGGGCTCGTTGCATCCCTCCTCCCGCAGCCGGGGAGCAGCACCCCTGGTAGATGACTCAGGAGGGTGAATCAGCAGCAGCTACGGAGGGGGCTGCTCCCACCTACTCTCCGAGCCAAAGCTGTGGGCTGCCTCCACCCAGGGCAGGAGAGTGCTTCGACAAGGTAAAACCAGGACAGGGGAGGCGAGAAGGAACCCAAAATAGAATGAAATTGTATCTTTGGACTTTTTTTTTTTTTTTGGACGAGGATCCTCGCGTTTAAAAAAACAAAAAAAAAACAACCCAACAAACAAGCCAAAGCAACAAAACCCTCAGACAGTAAAATGACTGTGAGCAATTATTTTAAGCATTGCTCCAAGGGAGGCATGCATCATGCAGAAAAGCTCCTATTTTCATATGGGCACCAGTCCTAGTGTTGAGCTATCAATGGAGTGCCAGACGCTGCCACAGTCCCTGTGCTCAGAGCGAGCCTCTCCTCCCAGACTCCAGTAACTCTTTAACAGATCTGAATGATCCTGTTTTCACCGGAGGAGATGACCATTGATTGCTGCTCAGAGGCACTCAACCTGAGGCACCAGGTATCCTCCATCCAAAGACAATGCAACCGCCTGTGTTTCTACAATAGGTTTGTCACACATCAGAGAGGAGAAAATATTTTTTCCCTTACTTTTTTTCCTCTCTTGTTTGCCAGATTTCCTTTCCTTGGTAAACATTAATTTGGATTTGTCATTGCATAAATGGAAAATGTAGTAATGGAGCAAACCCAGAATTCTAGATCAAAATATACCCTCCTGGGAAGATTTGGGTCTGTAGCGTATATAACAAATAGGGTTAATCTGTGGTGGAGGTAGGTGATGCTACAGATACTTCACTGTAGTCTTGTGCTTTTAAAAAGCCCTTTATTGTGCCAGGACAGATGCCATTTCATTTTCTGCATTCCTCGCAGTGATGCTTGAGTATTTCCTAGCATTTATTTTATTTACCCTAACAACACTCTGTTTCCATTTTACGGTTAAGAAATAGGATATTTTGGCAAAATCCTGAAAAGATTTTGGGCCGAAGAAACTCAGGACTGTCTCTGAAAGCTTTCCTGCACCACAGACATAGGGGTGCAGAGTCAAGAGCCCCCTGTTTGGTGTCTCTGTCCCTTACACGGAACAGTGGAGGGACAGGCGGCTCCACAGCTGGGAAAAGCCAAGTGGTATTTTTGCCTTCTACCTGAGGAAGATCAAACCTATTCTGTCTCCAAGGAGTTCCCCTTCCCACTCTTACTGTCACGAGGGCCACTGGGGCCCTTGCACACACTCCCACCTGCTTTTCTCCTATGCTTTCTTTTATCCCTTATTTAGCCCTATACCCTGGTTACCTTAATTCAGGTGAGGCTGAAGGCAAGTCCTCGGTTGAGTGCTCGGAGAAAAAAAAACCTAAAGCCTGAGGCTAAGAGCATGATATTTTGGGAAAGTCAGAGTTAGATCAAGCAAACCATATTGTGTGTGCCCATGTCAGTAAACCAGGAGCGTTTGCTTGCCCTGCCGCAGGGTGTTCTTTGCTCTGTCTGTGATTACTAGCCATGTCAGCAGCAGTTATAACTTTTATGATAGTCATTTCTTGAAGCCCCAGGAAGAACTGGACATTAGCTGCTCCACAGAGGCAGCGGCTTATATGTCAGGTTATTGAGTTCAGTTCTGTTATTAAGAATTAACCGAAAGAAGTTGTATGGCCTGGGCAACGCAGGAAATACATACCATAAAACAAATCTGCAGGAATTTCTGAAGCTGTGTTAATCCAAACAAAACAAAATATCCCACAGAAGGCTGGAGGCAAGCCCTGGCTTCCCAACCACTCAGCTCCTTTTTTCCCCAGAGCTGTTTTGAAAGTGATCCTGCTCACTTTCTCAAAGAGAGGTCTGGGGTACCCACCCTCAGGAGAGGATGCAGGAGGAAAGTCCAGAGTGGAGAAGATACAGTGCTGTCAAAGTCCATTTGATTTCACTGTGGCATCATGGATTCACTCAGCACCATGTGTCTTATGGATCTCCTGCAGAGGGACCGGACCCTCTATGGGGGAATCCAAACATGAGTTCTCCTGTCACAAATTTTCATTACCCAAGAGTCCTTGAAGGACCCTCTTCCACCTACTCTCTGCAGCTACAGACCAGCGAGGTCACTGCATCATACTGATATGAGAGCTTTGTGGAAGTCCTGGAAGAGCAAGGAGTTGCAGAAGACCTGGGCAGTGTATGTGACCTTTAGGCTGGTCATCCTATCCGTTAATGTTTTATTGAGGTCAACAAGGGTCTGCAAGATGATGGAGGTGAAATAGCCATAAAACCCATGTGAGCACAACGTGGGGATGTGAATCCTGTTGTGTCACTGAATTTTCACTGAATTTCACGCAATATTTTTTTTTAGAGTTGGAAGGGACCATAGAGATCATCTAGTCCAACTCCCCTGCTGAAGCAGGATTGCCTAGAGCACATTAGGGCATGTTACTCAGGACTGCATCCAGGCGGGTCTTGAAAATCTCCAGAGAAGGGGACTCCACACCCTCCCTGGGCAGCTGGTTCCAGGGCTCTGGCACCCTCACCGTGAAGAAGTTTTTTCTCATATTTGAGTGGAACCTCCTATGTTCCAACTTGTGCCCATTGCCCCTCGTCCTCTCACTGGCAACCTCGCTGCTTTCTGGGAGGGGAATTGCTTCTGATCCCCTCAGGGCGTTAGTATGGGAGCTGTGCTGGGGACCTGCAAGATGGCATCACTGTCTGCTGCCCCATACCAAATTACTTGTCCAAAATGGTTGGGGGTTGTTGAGCTGAAAGGGGTATGACACCTCCCTCTTGGGAGGCAGAGGTGTCCAAAAGGCAGCATGCTGGCTCTGGATGACAGGTTACACCTTGAAACAGTGTGAGTGAACATGGACTCCCCCAGTTACTTGCCAGTTACTCAACACCCTCCTCAGGGGATTGACACCCCTGACAGCTGGTCTGCTGGGCCCAAGCTCTGCTCTCAGAGAACAAGAGCCTGTCCAAGCTGTGTCCTGATTCAACACCAAAGACCCCAGGTGTTTCTTGTCCTACACATCCTGCAGCATGATGTCCAAACTGGGAAGAGCAGCTTACCAGGTGTCCCCTCGGCAGCCCAGAGGAGGCTGGCCTGGTGATGGGTACCATGGGAGCCGGGATACCAGCAGCAGCGAGAGTGAGGGCACGATGGAAGGGAGCACATTGTCACAGCGAGCACCAGGTGTGCTGGAGAGAGGTGTGGAGTACACATGGGGCTGGTGAGTGCCAGAAATGCCTGGGGTTGCAAAAGGCTGCAGAGGAGATGTTGCACATGGTGTGCTCTGTGCTGCACTGGGTACCTGCTCGGAGGTCCCAACCTTGAGTATGATGTACGCGGGTGGCTGGGCAAAATTCTCAGCAGGATTCAGTGCTGTCATCACAAAAGTCAAGAACGGTTTTGATTTGCCAAACAATTAATTTTAGCGAGGTTTGGTTTTTTATTTTTTTCTTTAGTTGAATCCTAAATATCATTTGTATAAACTACTCTTGGACATTAGCAGACTCGATTATTTTCCTCTGTGAATCCCCACATAGTGACAGTAAAACCAGTTTTACGTAGTAAAGAGCTGAGTGTAAACAAATGAATAAAAGCCCAAATACAAAAAACTGTGACTTTGGTAGGGCTAGAGTTCAGCTCAGCTCAGAGCCATCTAGAAATGTCAGGGCTCATCTTACGTTGGTGGTCCTTCTTCCAGATGCTGAGTGTTTGCAGAGGTGGGTCAGATTGCATGGGGTCTGCATTCATTTCAAAAACTGAACTAGAGAAAGCTTGTGTTTTGGAACAGAGTTTGCAGCTAGTTAAACTATTGAAGAAGAAAAAGCTGAAGCCACTGAGTAATGGGCCGGTGCCCCTCAATCTGAATTTGCTTGTGCTTATTTGAAAATACCCCTTTGGCCCATCTGGCTTTGTAAATTTGTTTGTTTGTTTGTTTCTTGGGTTTTTATTGTTGTCGTTGCTGCCCATTTGTTGCTTTTTAAGGATGATGTGGCTTTAGAATTAGTACATAATGGAAAATGTTATGTCAAGCATATAATTGTGCTTTCAGTTTAATCGGTTAAAGATGACTTACTGATACACTGATTGTTTTCATTAAAAAGGGAGAGGTCCCTATTTCTAAATTTCTCTAGAATTCTATTTTGTTTTTTTACAAAGTCCATTATAATGATGCTGGTTGAACAGTCTTTTAAAGTGTCACTATTTTTTTTTAACTGTAGTGTTTTGGTGTTTTTTTTTAGATAGGACAGGTAAATTGGGACTTGGGGTGATGTCAAACTTGGGCGACCTAATGCTGGATTAAAACCTTCGGGTTTTCATGAGACTTGTTTCCTTCCTGTCTTCTCAAGACTGACAGCAGAAAGCCCCCTCAGACCCTGGACTTGGTTTTGGGGGGAGCACGTTTCTTCTCAATAAGCAGGTGGCTGAAGAGCTTGGAAGAGGGGTCAGCAGAGGGCTGGGACCATCGCCCGCGCTCCCCTCCGGAGGCAACTGAGAGCAACCTCTGGCCAGTGCGGGACGTGGCAGGTACTTCACAGCCTGCGAGCATCCTGCAAAAACACAGCCTTGCCAAACCAGAGTGCCTGTCAGGAGCACCGAGTGTTTGAGGCCCGCAGCTTTGGGGCGATTTTCGCATGACCAATTTGACAGGTCACGTCAATCCATCTCTGGCACGCTCCAACAACTGGGACTACGTCTGTCCCCAGAGGTTGACCAGACGTTCTCTTGGCCAAATACAGTGGTTATCCTTGCCAGGTTTTGAGTACATTATGTGGCTGTATTATTCCCATCTAGAGTCTCCTATTCATTAGCATATGCTGAGTGCCAGTTGTAATTGCTTTCTCATCCCATGCCTGTGTGGTAGGAGAGCTGGTCACTGGCTGCATGGTGGTCTGCAGCTCTTGTCTGCTTTTCTACCAGGGCCTTTTTTTGGTTTCGGGAACATAAATTTCCCACAGATGATCTGTTAGCTTCTTGTGAAGGCTTGCAAGGCTGTGCAGGTCAGGATAGTACATGAGTTCCCTCAGTTGGGCAATTAATTTCTGGTTTTAGGATTAATCTTTTCTCTTGTTGCTCTTATGTTTTTTTTTCTTGTATTAGACATCTGAAAGTCTTGAATCAACACAAAGCCTCTTACTAGCATTGCATGTGAATTCGTAGCGATGTATCTGCACCTGCATCTTCTATTAGTCTATTATATTTAATTTTCACCTTGTCTTTTGTAGCTTTTAATGTACATTTTTCCCCCTGTTGACAGCTGACCCTGGCTTTATGGTAGCGATGCGGCTTCCCAGTGAGCTAGCAATTTCACAGGCATGCAGTTCTTAGAGATTATATTTACTAGTTTTTTTTCTTCAAGCTACATATTTAAAAAACTAGTAGGAACACTCAGCTAAAGCTATTTGAATTTATTTTTTTTTAGGTTCATGCTCGAAATAAGAAAAAAAAACCAGGACAAATATTGTACTTGAGTTGAATCAAAACAATGTTTTGGGGGACAACTGGTGAAACTGAAATATTTGTTTATGTTACCAAGTTTTCTAATTCTGCTTAATCTTTTAATTTAGGTTAATTTCTTTTCATATTTCATAATACAACCTGAGAAGTTTAATTAGGAAAACAGCTGTGTGAAACATTATAGCAGTTCCAAAAGTAAACACTTCATGTCAAGATAGTTCTGCATTGACAGCTTTATTCCCTCCTCAAGACTTCTTGGCTTAAAAACCTTTCAACGAACTAATTCAACTCAAAATCAGAATCGTTCTGAGTTCAACTGATATTCCATTTTTAGTATATTCACTACTAAATTTTATATATATAATCTCTGATATATGTATATAAATATATATCATCTCTGATATAGATATAGCATCCCTGTACCAAGCGTCTTGGTACAGAAAGCCTTTTCATTTCAGGGTTTTTTTTTGTGCATCTGCTAGTGTTAATTCCTCAGTAGGTGTTAGAAACCTTTCTTCCACTGCTGAAAACTTGCACTGTTTTCCCACAAAGTATTCAGTGTACTGCTTTTTGGTGATTAGCACTGCCTTTTGTCTACATTTCCCAGAGTGCTAATCAAAACAATGGAAATACTAGACAAAACCAGTGCCACTAAGGAACAGAAAAATCTGCTCCTACGTTTTGCCTGTTCTGCCTGGGAACAAAGTTCTGTTTTAAGCAGTAACTGCTGCTGGTGCACCAGACAACTCTCCATCACCACCTCGCTGCTGTCACCGGGGTATTGTCAGGCATGTTTTGAACACTAATTCCATTCCTTCTGATGTTCCTTTTCAAAGGGAATACTTGTCTCTGGGCATTTTATTTTATTTACTGTGTCTTAACTGTCTTCTTTTTAATGCTTATTGGTCCATGCATGCTTTACTTTCTTCTTTCAAAAAAAAAACCACCAAACCCTCTTTTTGATCTTTGGGTTTTTTTGTAGTCAGATATTCATATCTGAACTGGAATGAACATCCTTATGCAGTTATATATTGGTGGTTCACTCTTTTTGCAATCTACTAACGGCAAAGCAGTTAAGAAAATATTTCTAGAGTCTACAGGATTCCTTTCAACAAGAGAATCCTTTATTTCTTTATTATTATAAAGAAGGAATTAGAAAAAGCCAAGAAAAAAGAAGGAAAGTATTTTCTTTCTTGCTAAGCCAATGATATATATTTTCACATATATATAGAAATATTCCTATATATATTCCAATATATCTGACATTTTTCAAGGATTTCTGTGCTCCTGGAAAAGTGCCTTACAAAAACGGTTTCCAAAGTTTGTGTCCTTTTAGCATGTACTGAAATTTCTGTGTTATAGCTCCCCTTTTGAAGGACAAACTAGCAATGTGTTGAGATGCAAACTCAGTCACCAGGCTCTCATTTCCATATCTGGCAGTGACAATACCTTATTTTCCTCTTCCTGATACACTGATAAATAGTCAAGATAAACAGAATTATATTCTGGAGAGTCATTTCCTTACAAAAAACACAGTGTTTTGGATACCAAACCACTCCCTGCTTAAATCTTTTCTCCCCTTTTAATTTATCTATATCCTCAAGCCCTGAAAATTTAATTAAAATAGCTCAGTACCCTGAACCTTTCACTGGTCTTCCTGTACTACTGAAGGGGATGTTGGATGCTTAAAGAAACACTGCTCTGACTTATCACATGTAGTGATACTAATGGGAAACAATGAATAAGATATTTATTGAAAATCAAGCCCATTTTTTCTCTGTTGCTAATAATAATTAATATCTTTAGATCTAGACACCGTAGAAAAAATACAATATAATATGTTGTATGGGCACCACTAGTAGCAGGATTGTAACTACAAACCACTAGAGGACAGTTCCAGCCTCCCCCTGTGAAAAAACTTGGGCAAACTTTTTGAGCCATGGGGTCAGGCTTGGTGGCATGTTTCCCTCTGGCCACTTCTCTTTTTGCCAAGACTGGCACTACAAGTAAGGACAGTTGCACGTGTTTCTGCCCTTTTTTCCTCGTTATCCATTTTGGCTACCTCCTTTCCTTCAGCAGCTTGCTTCCTCTTCCACCAGCTCTGTCACAGTTCTTGAGGAAAAGCAGACGTGTGAAGATGTAAAGTTATGTCATTGGTTAGGCTGCCTGTGAACATCTGGAGGAGGCAGTACGCGTGCAGTATCTTCCTGTGACAGGCCAACAGAACCAAATTACCACTTTACTACCCTTTGGCCTGCAGCAGGGCAGTTTTTATAGACCCACAATTCCCTTATCTTGTCTCTCCCCTTGTTTGTCCCCTGGGTACCAGTAGCAGTGTTTGACCCACTGCAGGGCCAGGCATCTCCCCAGAGTCCTGCTTGCTGGGAGTGCCACACACCACGTTCAGGCCATGGGAGGAAGAGAGGAGGCCCACAATACTTTTCTACCACAAATTTGATGGGGACAGATTTCAGCATCTGCAGAGCAGGTTCAGTTCAAGCTTACAAGCGGAGACACTGGAACAGGTTGCCCAGAGAAGCTGTGGATGCCCCATCCCTGGAGGGGTTCAAGGCCAGGCTGGATGGGGCTTTGAGCAACCTGGTCTGGTGGGAGGTGTCCCTGCCCAGGGCAGGGGGGTTGGAACTAAATGGTCTTTAAGGTCCCTTCCAACTCTAACCATTCTAGGATTCTATGATTCTGCGATTTGAGTCACTGAAGGAGAATTATATAACACTAAAAACCAGTTTGAATTGCGGGTTTTTTTCTCTCTACTC
The DNA here is from genome assembly GCA_033628505.1 of Tringa tobata. Lineage (NCBI taxonomy): Eukaryota > Metazoa > Chordata > Aves > Charadriiformes > Scolopacidae > Tringa > Tringa tobata. The sequence goes on from JAHREE010000563.1 coordinate 6,104,589, forward strand.
ATTTTCTTGCTCGCCAGCCCAAGGGCCGCAGTTGTTCAACATTTGCCAGGCAGGAGCCACATGTCCATCTATGGCTTTGCAGTTCTCTGAGGAATCTACTCCTTTTTCAAGGCACATGTTCCCCAAACCCCAGTTACCACTCCCAAACAATGCCTTGGACCATGCCAGCTGCAAGGAAAAAACTTCAGAAAAAGTACCAATGAAGGGAAATGTGCCACGCTCCACAAGGATGCTAAAATAATAACTTCAAGACTTGGGAACTGTCCCGTAAGTGTCACACGACATTTGGCCAAAACCTTCATTGAGATTGCAATACATATCTTCCTGAAACAGGAAAACACAGTGAAAGGCAAAAACAAATATAACAAAAGAAATTCAATGAGTTGTTGTTCTGAGCTGATTTCACATCTTCATAGCTAAGTCATTGCAAGCTATGGCTACTCTAGCTGGCTTTTCTGCAATCCGTGAAACACACACTCCTGCACACACATCCATGTACAACCCTGTGGCTTTTGCTGTGTGCTGCATCTTTTTGCAGCATTGTGAGATAAATAGGAACAAAAAAAAAGTAGGTAATGAGTAAAAAAATATTCCCAAATCATTCCTTGTCATTCATAAGTTATTTGTACGCTTTCAGCCATGAAAGAAGCTACAGCTTGCTCTGTAAAAGTCTAGAGCTGTCAAAGTAACAAAAGATGGGAATTGGCACATAGGACGTTTGATTTCTCACCCCTAAAACACTGTTGCCGTTACTAAATAGGGTACTCATAAGATTGAAATACAGGCTTTTGACATGGTTACTTTCTCACATATCTTTCTGCCTGTCTGGAGATGGAAATATAAGCAGACAATCTACATTTGTTAAAAAGGGAAGCATTTATTCTTGTCAGAAAAATCAGAGAAAAGAAGGCCTGAAGAAATATTACAGTTGTAAAGAGGTTTGATCAACTGGAAGGAGATAAACTCTTCGGTCTAATGAGAAGTCTGGAAAAACAAGAGGCTCAGTCTAAAAACTAGGAAATTAAGAATGAAAGGGGAATTCAGGCACAGCTATTTCAATCAAAAAGTAATAAGCATGTGGAATAAATTATTGCTAGGTGAAGCTATTGAAGCAAATAACAGGAATGAATTTAAAAGACAGCTAGACATCTTTATGGAGAGAGCAGAAACTTCACATTTTTCCTACTTATATGCTTTGGGTTAGATCCAGTAAAGGACTTAGTGTCTAAAGAGGGACTTTGGAGGACTTTAACTACTTAAATCCAGAAATACATCCAAAAAATCCCAACTGACTACTGCAGGTGCTGAAAGGATCTGGGTTGCACGGCACCAATCTTGATGAGACCAGGGAGAGGATCTCCGTGTCCTCCAAGGTTGTGTCAGTCCCAGCAGCACAGCGCTGCCTCCTGCCCCAGCCCAGATTTGATCCAGTGCAGCCGATTTTTGGAGCATGCCTAATGCAAGGCAGGGCACCAGGTCCCCCACAAAATAGAGCAGCAGCTGCCACTTAACTCTAAAATTATGAGAGAGGTAGTGCTAGTCTGTGCCATCTTTGATAATAACATCATGGGATGTGGGAGACCCTGATGCTTTTCTGCTGGGTGGGACTGAAATCTGAATGTCCCATGTGCCAGGCAGGGGTAAATCTCTTTTCTTGAAGGAGGTTGATTAAGCAGAAGGGCATTTAAGATTTACTAAATTAGAGAAAAGTGATAAATTGCATGAGTACATCCAACTAGGTGGGCAGACAGGGAACATCCCAAGACCTGATTGCTCTTTCGCCAGGATTCTTGCTGTCTTTTGTGTCACACAGTCTTTCTATTTTTACTGAATAGCAGTGATAGTCACAAAGTTCTTATTGTTATTCTGGGACACTTCTACCGTGGCTGATAAAAGACTTTTATTGGACTCACATGTCTTAGAAAATACTTTCATTATCTGTTGAACAGCTTGAAGCTGCCAGTGGAGGGCACCACAGGAAAAATGCGAGGGAGCTGTGGCTCTTCACTGTCTGGGAGACGTGAGTCAACTGGGCAATGTAAGCCTCAGATCATAAATACACGCTGGGTTCTGACTAACAATTACAAGAGCCAAAGAGAGACTGCAGGCTCAATTTCAGAAACTTTTAGGACATCCAAGCTGTCTGCAAGATGTCCCCTTCCCTCTCCCCTGCTCCCCACCCACCTCAATTGCAATCACATGTTGTCAGAGTGACTCCGAACCCGCTACAACAAAAAACCATCTTGTTTTTCATTTAGGCTGAGTCATGCACCGCTGAACCGTTGGGATCGATTTTCTTATGGGTGCTGGTTTTACAGGCACTGCACGTCTGAAATGGAGCTGGAAGCAGGTGGAGGAAGATGGAGGAAGGCAGAAGGAATAGGTGTAGGTCTGCTTGGGCAGGACTGGGGGGCCCGGGGACACCCTCCTACCGGGCAGCCCCAGGGAGGCAGCACCTCGGTTATGCCAGGTCAGGACTTCCTAAGGACTTTCTGTAGCTCAAATTGTACTGTGTAGTCTCTGGAAACCCACATGCTTAAAGGTCAATGTGCAACTGGAGCTATTTTGCAGTAAGTCCCAGGAGTTGAGGGAGTAAAACCTCTCTAAGGTTTACACTGATTTACACTCCTCTTGCTTTAATGCTAAAAAAAAAAAAAAATAATCTACCGTGACAAGATTTGTACTGATAAGAAACTATCCTGTTAAATTTGTAGTGATAAGCACGCTGCACTGATTTTCTGAATTAACTCTCTGCATGGCCCCGACAAAAGGTGCTCAGTGGCAGAATCATATCATGCTTGGATCTCTGTGATAAGACTTCCTTCTTTACATATAGTTCAGGGGGCAGGTTAACACACATAATGCTGGGGAAAATGAGGCGGGGGTAATGTTTGAATAGGGCTGGCACCTGGCTAGGAAGATGACTGGGTCGTCATCTGGAAGCAGGTCTGAGGATGACTTGGCTGAAGAAAAAGGCAGAGGCTGTTGAGAAACAAAGCGACTCATCTTGCAAAGCAGGTGGGCAAGAATTCTTGCCAAATTGTAAAACCCAGCAGGCTGCTATTTTTAAAGCACAGAGGGTAGTTAGCAATTTGGAGGAAAAGTGAGGAATGACTTCTGAAAAATCCAACTTTTTTTTCCCTTAAAGAATTTGTTATGCTTCTGTATCTGAATTTCTGTTGAAGTACAGCAAGTGATTGCTTGTATGAAGGTCATGGGTTAAGTAGGGAACACAGAGGCAAAAAATCTGCTCATATCTAATCCTGAGACTGATTCAAGTTTTGACCTTGAGCACATCACTTAACCTCAAAGGAATAACTTGAGGATTCATTAGCCGGTCCTTGCGGAGTGCTTTGAAGATGAAAAGAGCTTTATAAGTGACAAATATTATTATGTGCTCTGGGACCTGGAAATTTTCAATGTTTGTATATATAATCATTTTTACAGAGGATTTGCTACATAAAAGAAACCGTAAATTTTGCTGGAAATTGCTGGAGTGCAGATAAGAACTGCCTTTTCCAACTGAGAGGATGTTTCATTGAAATCTTTCTCTCCCTTTCCATAAAGCCTTTACAATGTGAACCAGGGGTGACCGTTTTGCTCAGCTGCTTGTTTTAAAGGCAGCAGTTGCATTGCTCGTTCACTGGCCAACCAACGAGAGGGCGAGGGAGATGATTTATGGGGAAGATGCTCCCAAACTCCCCGGTGCAGCAGCCTGTGGCGTGGGCTTGTCTCCAGCCAGGAGGTTAGACAGCCTGTGTGAGGTGTGTTCCCCAGAGACCCTGTGCAAAAGGAATGACTATTGGCAATCACCAAAGCTTCTGCCCCCTGTTTACGACAGAAATTAAAGTAAGCCAGAACATGGAAGTGCTGACTGTAAAGAGGTGGTTGGCTCCACAGGCTTCAAAGGAAGATTATGCATTAGCATCATATTAGGATTTCTCCTTTGAATCAGCTTTCAAAGAGGAAGGCAGCTGCGCAGAGCTGTTCCATGCTGAATATCATAAGATAGATTTTGATACATTTATGAGCAGGATTAGGTGGCACGATGTCTTCAACAAAGTGAGATCAAACTCTAATTCAGGAGGTGTCTCACCTTCATAGGTCCTGTCTCTCCCTACGTCATTCAAATTCGTGATAGTGCTATTGACAACAGCAGTGTGAGTTTGGGTGCTGATAAAAGGGCAGGATTGTCACGGAAGGGCTGCTTATTTAGGGGTATCCTAACCCAGCAGTGAGCTGGGCGAGAGCGTGGTATCGATTACCTGGCTGAGCCTGCATCCCGCTGACAAGAAAGATTGCGATGCTCTCAGAGGCAGAACTTCCTTATGCCGCTTTTAAAGATCTATCAAAGCCAAATCTGCTTCTGGACCATGCACTCTTATCGAATTTATATTAGTGTTGATACAGCATGCATGATGCCTACAGGCTGTGAGTGCCCAATGGACATGGGCTTGCTGCTTCCGTATCAATCAATTTCAGGCGTGTTTTCCCCTTAATCTGGGTGAAATTGGCTGACTCAAATCCTATAGCTTCCACTTAATCAAATTGCTTATTGAAATCAATGGAGATTCTGACCGAGTAAAGGACTGCCTCGCTTGTCCTGTTGCCTCTGCAATGGCCATGTGCATTTGTATATGTGAAATAAAGAAAGGCATAGTGTAAAGAAATGGAAATTACACAGGGTGTTTAAGCACACAAGAAACAAAAATATCTGAAGCTGTATATCCTAAAAGTAAGGGCAGTGAACACTGCTTCTCAAAGAGATTTTTTCCCTTTTTTGCTTGCCTGACAGTAGCTGATTTACTATAAGCTTAAGAAACATAGAGGGAAGAAACGAAAGAATTTCTACATCCCAGAATAAAATGCTCCCATGAACAGGTAAGCTTTATTTCTCACACAGGTGTGAGTTCCTCCTGTCTCCAGAGGACACACACAGAGCCAGGAAACCAGGAACTTCCAGTAAGCAATTAGTTTGAGATCATACTGGAAATGTATGGAAATGCATGGAAATCTGCCATTAAGACAAAGTAGACATGCTCAGGTTTGACCCTAAAGCAAACCTAAATTGGTGGACAAAGTGGAAATAATATCACGGAATTATAAAATAACAGAATGGTTAGAGTTGGAAGGGACTTTAAAGATCATCTAATTCCCAACCCCCTGCCATGGGCAGGGACACCTCCCACCAGACCAGGTTGCTCAAAGCCCCATCCAGCCTGGCCTTGAACCCCTCCAGGGATGGGGCAGCCACAGCTTCTCTGGGCAACCTGTTCCAGTGTCTCACCACCCTCACAGCAAAGAATTTCTTTCTGGTGTCTAATCTAAGTCTCCCCTCTTGCAGTTTGCCATGCAAAATGACTGCTGCTCTTTCTATTGCTTCACTCCCTGACAAAGAGTCCCTCCCCACCTCTCCTGTAGGCCCCCTTTAGGAACTCGAAGGCTGCTATAAGGTCTCCCCAAATATCCAAGAGACTACAAAGTGTTCTGCTGAGAAATGTTCTCAAGCAGGTACCTCCTCTTTATTTGTGTAACACCCAGCACAATGGGACTATGAGCCTCTCTGAGGGATACCTCTTACTAAGTAGAAAGTACAGAGACTTATAACAGTAGTGAGGTTATCTCAACTCACCTCTACACAAATGGGAATTTGTGGGAGAATCATATTGTGCACAGCAGGATCCGGGAGTAATCCAGCATCTGGCACAAGCAAACATTAATTACCTGATCTGGTTAGAGAAGGAACTGAAGCATGGAGAACATTTAATTATCTGCACTATCTTTAGCACGTCCAAAGTATTTTTGTACTTCCTATTACCTCTGTAGCAGAGACTTCATTTTTCCACGTAAAAGATTTTAATTACATAAAATGCTCAATTAGAACCTTAATTTCCATTTTAGAAAATAAATACACCATGCAAATGACTGACTTGCTCTTAATTTCTCTAACAGTCCTCCCAAACTTTTCAATAGATGCTCTCAGTTCCCTTCCCATTAACAATGTCTGTGGGGATCCCAAACCCCAGACTTATTACTGCTGCTCTCTGCAGCTTAATTTAAAGGAGAAAAATCTAGATCTTGTGCCAGGCCTTCCTTCCCTCGGCTTCTTCCTCAAATATCTGTCCTGCAGACAACTTGGAGGACAGCCAGACTACTGGTTGGAAAGGTCTACGCTATAGGAACTGATTTTGGCAGTCAGCAACTGGACATGTTGTTGTGAAGTTTGTATTAGAGCAAATCTAGTACGAGAGGAAAGCATACTGCCACTAACTCTGGACAAAGGTGGGATTGTACTAAGCAACCAAGATTACTAAGGGCGGGATGAGCAAAATTTGGCTTTGTGGAGGCAGGGAAGTGAATTGGGAAAGGAGAGGGGTCGGTAAGGTAGAGAGCTGGAGGAAAGAGTGATGGGTTTGGGGGCCGATGGAGGGAGGAGTGGGCAGGAGGGTCCCCGTGGGGACTGCTAGTGTGGAGATGAGTGCAGGGGGGGAGAGGAGCCAGGAGGGCTCCCAGGGGCTGGAGGCTGTGAAACACGTTTGGAGGCTGTGGCTGTAGCTCCTTCCTGTGGGGTAGAGAAGTCCCTCCATTTTCCAGAGAGGAGACTGAGGCACAGGACAGGCTCAATGACTTGCTGAGAGGATCCAGCATCCACTGGCATATTTTCAAACAGAAAACTGTCATTTGATCACACAGATGTCTTTCTTCAGCAGATCTGGAATTTTGATTTTCAAGACCATACTCACTCTCTTAATCCTCAACAATTCTAGCTGAAAATTTTCAATGGAAATGCCCTTTTCCCCCATTTTCCCCCATCTCTTGTGCTGTAGTTGTAGTCACTCTAGAAATCTGTGATCATGCTGCATGCCAGCTGAATGCCCTCTTCCTCCTTAAGAGCTCCAGCACGGGCAGAAACCTACTCATGACATACCAGTGTAGTCCAGCAGAAGAAGGAATCACTCTGACACTTTTCTCCTGTTCACACAGCATGATGCATCAGAGAAACCCATACCTGCACCACAAGCCTTCAGCCACCTTGCAGAGGCTCTTGAAGGGAATGCTGCCACTTTAGCAGCACCTTTGCCTTGGCTCCAGCATCCTACCTCTCTGCAGAGCTGATCAGCCTGGGCAGAGGCTCATCTATAACGTACTTGTGCTGCCTGTAGCTGGCTTGCAGTGCAGGTATGTCTGCACAGTGCTGCATTGGGCCCCACAAATGTACCTTCCCTGCAGACCAAAGGGTGATCTGGAGCTGCAGAGACTGGCAGCACTGTGTTGGTATAGGCATCCATGTCCAGCTGCCAAAGAGCAGTTCACAACAGCCAGGGAGGTCGAAGGAGAGGATGCCAGAGGTGATGTGCAGCACCTGAAAATGTGTGATGAGCTCTGCAAGGCTGGGTTGCAGCTTAATGGAGGGGACAGACATTACAGAGAATGGCTGACAATAGAAACCTCTTTGTGAATGAACACACAGCGTGTGTGGAACAGTTCGAGGAAACATATGAAAAGGAATGACTCCTACCTAAGGCTCCAGGCATTTTCATGACACCATGTGTTATGCTCTTGCAAGCCTCTTGCTGTTCAAATCAGAGAGCAGTAAGCATCAATCTGTTTGGGGATGAAGTTATAAATAAGCAGATAAACAGTGCATGAATAAAACAAAGTGAAACCAACTGCAGATCAAAGAAATCTATGACAAGCGACACACTTTCACGTGGATGATTGAAAATGGGAAAAAGAAAAATGAAAGGTGGAACTGAAGTACAAATGAATGAGAACTGGTGGGAAAAAAAAAAAGAAAAAAAAAAAAAGAAAGCCCAAGAAATTTAAAATAACAAGATATCAGACAAGCTAGAGTTGACTGCAGTAGGATGAAACACTTCCTTCACGTAATATCTGCCTTCCCAGGACTTACACCAGAGACTGACTTGGCCCTCTTATTTAATTACATGCTGATACACCATCATGAGATCTCATGGGAAATCTTGCAAGATCTTGTGACAGATATTAAATTAGCATTTGCCTTCATTGTAAATATGATCTGTTCAAAAACGTTTCATGTGCGCAAAGAAGCAAAGTTTGAAAAAGAATGATTCAGCTATAAAAAGAAATAGCATCTATAAAAGCAGCCATTGTGGAAGAAATGCAGCACAGGAGGGGTCATATGCATGATTTCAGATGTGGATGCTTCCCCTAAGCTACACACAGAGTCTGATTGAAATATGGCTGAAGTTTCTCAATTATTTTGATGTGAGCTGCTATCCAAAGAAGTGAGTGATGTTGTCTGGTCGTCTACAGCAAGCCAGTTGTTTCCACCTCCTCCCCTCTGCCTGCCCTGGGATCTGCACAGCTGGAGCTGATCCAGCTCAAAGCACATCTTCTCTCTCAAGTATTTTTTGAGAGGGACCCGTTCCCACAGCTGACTGCCTGCATGGAAGCAGGAGAAAAGGCACCACACATGCCTTTTTTGGTGAAGCTGAGCTTCAGCACACGTCAGGGTCCCATGGTGCAGAACTAGAGGAGTAAGCAGACTTTTACCTGGAGAGCTGTAGGACAGAGTGATTTAAGAGAAAAAAAAAAGTGAAATTGGGAAAAACAAGATCTCCTAGGAATTTCTCCTCTGCAATCAACCTATTAGCAGCATGAAAGGTCCCAGACCTGTCCTCTGCCAAGCTCCCTGCTCCTTCCCTGCACACTTTGGCAAGGCAAGGCAAGGCAGCAGGCAGCACTCAACGCTGCGTGGGTTTGGAGCTGCTGACAAGCATGTCTAAGTGCAGCCCTGAGTCCTACACAGATCCCCCCGTCCTGCAAAGTCCTCCCCTTATCAGAGGTAAAAACGCCGAGGGAGAGGAGCACGTGCTCTCTGGTGGTGTGGCTGGTGATGCCCATGACCAGCAGGGGAAGGACAGAAGCTATCACCCTTTAGATGCTTCTTTTCTTTATTTTTGTTTTGTTTTGTTTTCTGGGAGTTTAATATTGGACAAATGCTAAACACTTGAGTGTTTATCCCAACTAGACATTCAACCCTATCAAGCTTTGCTCATCAATAGGGATACAACATTTACCAATGGGGATATAACGTTTACTTAGCTTCACCAAGAACAAACACATAAAACAAATAAGGGTTCTGGTGACTTTCTGTTACAGCCTGGCCAGTTCCCAGTAGGCAAGTTTTTTCACAGAGTGAGCAGTGAGCCAAAGGAACACTAGTTTTTCTGGTGCATTATATGACTATATAAATACATGCATTCTAATTAGAACTGCTTGTAAACAGAAGAAAAGCAAAACAGGAAAAAAATGGACCATTAAAGTGGCCTTGGAAAATAAATGGCAAATATTTTTAAGACAGAAAGCGGCAGATACTAGCAAGATTATTAAACAAGCAGTTTCATACTCTACCATCAAGATCTCTTAAACAAGCCTGTCTTTTTCTTTTTTCTATTTCACATGTTCTTGTGATACTTCTTCTCATACTGTAGTCATTATAAAGTATGTTTAATTAGACTTCCTAAAGACAGTGATTACATTTCCTTTCTGGGTGGTACCAGAAGCTGTGCCCTATGAGAAGTAAATTCCTTACGATCTCCGAAGTGCGCAGCCCTCACATTGTTTCCAGATGGAACAAAAAGTGAGGACTCCAAAGGGAAGAGTTGGGTTAAAGTTTGCAAGAAAGCAAAGTGTTTCTTTTCTCTCCATACCTACAGAAGCCAGAGAGATTTTTGTCTGGGATTTAGCTCTCGGCAAAATAGAAAGTCACCCATAATCCACATTTTCCCATAAGCTGGAGAAGAGCGATCAGAAATGTAGGGTGATTGCTGTTCCTTGTAAAAGAGGTGCTTTGCAGCAGCTCAGCAGCTTCAATGAAAGGTAAATAAGGTGTTTTTATTAATCACACATATGCTGCCTTAGTGGAATAAATCACTGAATGGGGGGCTGCCTGCCCTGATTTGGAATTCTGGAGGCAAGAGCCTCAGCTGAGAGTCCAGAATATCTGATGGGATGGAGAAAACCTCTTTCCTTTAAAGCATCTTAATATCTGCATATTCTTTGAGGTTTGGCACATTTTAGAGAAACCTCTAGGTTTCTCTAAATGCCAGTCAGTTTTGTGTGCTCCCAGAGGTCATGTTAGGTGGAGGCTCTCCGAGGCTTTGGGACATCTAAGTCATGCTTCTTCTCTCTTATGTGGGAATTCGTAAGGGCACAGTTCAAAGCTCCCAAGCTTTATACACCACCTGGAAGTCACCCTGTCACAGCGCTGCTTTCAACATGCAGGTCTCATGTCACCTCTTCTAGGAGGAAGGACAGCACAAAGACAGACAAAGGGCAGCCAGATTCCCAGCATTTGTCCTCCAAGATTACAGTGTTATTTTCTCTGTTGTGTGATGTTTGAGGTCTGGCCCAGCTGACACTACAAATAGGTACCTTATCTGATTGAAAAGGGGAGGCTGAATTCACTTTCAGTGAATTCTTTCCTTGACCTGCACTGCATGGTTTATCTCCTGAGGGGATGCTGAGAGGGACTCCTTGAAGGGAAGGTGAACGAGGGAAATGTTTTCTCTGAAAGAAATGAAGACTTAGAGAATATCTTTCAGTTTTCAGACATGACTGAGTACATAACAAAGTATCATCCATTTCCCCATCTAGATCTCAAGACAAGCTGATGGGACTGCAGAACACCACTGTTGGGAAAGATAAGACGTCTTTGTAAAGAGAACTGAGTTGGGCTGATCACAGTGGCGGCCGTGTGTCCCCTGTCCGTACAGTGGGCCCGCACGATCGCCGTCTGCCAGTGCCACAGCACCCACCCAGCCACCACCACACCTCACCTGTCAACCAAGCCCTCGGTGTGGGGCACAAAGCGTGTCCCCGAAACATCCGTTTGGGACGTCAAACGCCAGAAATGCAGACTCAAAGAGGAAGGAGTCAGTGAAAAGTGCATCAATGTGATATTCTGTGGATCTCACAGGTGTTTTCTTGGCAGTGAGTGTGAGGAAACATCTGTCAGGTAAGATGGTTTTCAGGGAACTTTTGGTATTCCTGGAAAAAAAAAAAATCAGACAAACATTTTAGTAGTCTTTTTACTTAGTCTTTTGTGCTTCCTTCCTGCATTTTACCTTTGAAATGAATTTTCCTGCTACGGTTCCCATTGCCATGATTTGTGTGCTCACTTATGGCTTTGTCATCTGAAAACAATTTTGCTATCCAAGACTTTCTACACCTTTTTGCCACACGTATTCTTATTATATAAGCAGTAAATTGCTTTAACTTTTTAAGGCCTTGACCTGTTATTAATAGTTTTGTTTTATAAGTGCAATTTAAAAATCGGGACATTCTTTGGGCACTTTACTCACCACACAGGCTCCTAGTCCTCAAGTCTTACACAGGAGCAATGCTAGTTCATTTAAAAGAGTAATTTTCTTTAACAAAACATATAGAGTGATCTTTCAGAATTTCTACTTTGAGAAGGGTTTGCTTTGAAATCCTGAATACATACTAAGAGAGGACTGAAGTTTACTACACTGTTTCGAAGTTCTGCAAGAAGTAATAAAAAAGAGAAGTGGCATTTTGTTGCATGGTTCGAGTTCAGGATAGAATGACATAAAGACGATTAGAATTTTAGATCTGACTTTAAGCCCATTTTTAGAAAAGGAAAATTAAGAAGCTGACAAAGAAATTTCTAGGTCAATAAGCCATTGTAATTTGCCTGTGTGCATTAGCACTGCTGACAGAGTGCAACGTGCATATCCTTGTCTCATGCCATGTGTCAGATTAGGGCTGCACCCTCTCTGCTGGGTGCCTGTTAAGGGTTAACCAGTAGGGGCAAAAATCTATCGAGGCTAATTGAAAAAGAATCAAAAAGATTAATGACCAATGACATCCATCAAAAGAGAGACTACACTGTTGAATAATTAAATTAAGAGCCTCCATAATGCCATTAATTATAAAAAACATTGAACAAATTCAGCTTTGAAAAATTGCTTCGGCAAACGGCACGATTACTAATTGCAACAATATATGCTACAGAAACAGTATATTCTAGAAACACTGCTATCAAACACAGCAATACATACACTGCATGAATTTCACTCCGATTCGGAGGACCTCCCAAAGGTCAGCGTGCCATTGAAACCCTGTGAGTGAAATTGCAGCCCCATTGCAGTAATAGGAATTTTAACACTGACTTCAATGGAAACACGCTTTCCCCCATATATTTTGAGAGGTAACTGAGCCTAACATGATGAATAGACCATCTGTACAGTCATGAATCTTAGCCACAGAAAACATTCACAACTAATAAAGGAGGAAGATGTAGGACCTCTTTGAACCAGGCTCCAAAGGGCTGGTATTTCACTGTCACAGGTAATAAGAGAGAACTTGTGATATCTAGAAAAAATGGGTATGTTTAATAAAGACAGTTGAAAAATACTCCCTCCTTCCTAGAAAGATTCAAAACACTGATGAAAAAAGAGCTTGATTCTATCTTAATAAAGTGCTTTTAAAATACACATGTGCGTCTGTGTAGTTTGGCATGAATTATTGCACTTCTTTTCCCAAGCAAATTCCAGGTATGGAAAAGAATCCCCATGTTTTACAAATCTAAATCTATAGATGATTTATCAGCCACATAAATAAAGGTGAATCAACAGAATATGAAGGTACAGGTATCTGTATTTTTTCTTCTGTCATTAGATTCTTAATTTTATTTTCTTAATTATAAGCATAATAGTTAAACATTTACTTTGACTTATGATAGTATCTTCCTCCTGTGAGGTGCTTATATTTCTATAGGTATTACTGCAGAATGGAATTTGGCTTGTGCCCATTTTTGGGAGGAACTTGTAATAGGGTGGTATTATTTTTCAGCCATGTTAAATATTAATCCAACCAGCACATAGTTTATGTTATCCCAAAATAGAGCTTCCTGAAGGGAACTACTACAGTTTCTTCCGAGAGAATGTTTTTTTTCTGACTTCCCCCAGTAAAGAAGAAAATTTCATACATGCATATTTTTCTAAAGCTGCCCATACTCATAATCTTTTCCTTGCCTTGCCTTGTGTTTTGGTCCATCCCAAATAGTTATTGAGTTATTGAATAATATTGTTACCATTTTTTGGTTCCTCTACACGTGCAGACAAGCTGGTTGTAGTTAGGAAAAGATGAGCCTACTTCTCTTTCATCTCAAGACCCTTCATGCCATTGTGGTGTGGCTCTTGGCTATGTCTCTGGAGAAAAGCGGGATGAGTATCCAAGTGGCTGCTGGAGGAGAGACCTCCAGAGCAGGGGAAGCACAACGGTGGCCATGGGCTTTATAAACCCCCACAGCAAGGAGGGGATTATCTCACACTGCAGTTGGAGAACATCTGCTAGGGAGAGCAGCTGTAGAAGACAGAAAAGGCTAAAATTCCAGCAGGAAAGAATTGGTGACTTCACCAAATATAGCATTCAGAAGCATGAAGGGGAGCACAGAATGGCAGCAAAATGTCAAAGATCTAGAAACATCCCAAAAGCGGCTGAAGGACCCCTGAGGTGTAGGAGGAGAGGGTCTGGAGCCTGGGACCAGCAGGGGGAAACGAGGGCACCCAATACTTCTTTCTGCAACTGGGAAAGAGAGCCAACATTGCCTTTACCATCCCCACAGGGCAGGAGTGTTGCTGGGCAGTAGTGGTTCCACACTGGGCCGAGCCAAGAGCTGGGGCTGGTCATGCCACCAGCAGCCTTACATGGCCCGCGATGCATTTCTGCATGTTGCTGCCACCTGCATCTGTGGGGTCCACCTACTGTGAGCCTATGATCAGGGGGTTGCTATGGGGCCATCTGAAAGCAGGGAGTGGACCTGCATTAAAACACCCGTACTTGGTCTCCTGGCTTGTGTCAGGCAGTGGCAGAGTTGCGTGCTGTAGGATTGGTTCCACCTGGGTGCAAGGCTGGAGATGGGGCTCAGTGGCTGCTCCATCCCCTTCTGCTGTCAAACCTCCTTTCCATCAAACCACGGCTGTGCGCAGTGTTGCACCAGGCTGTGGGGAGCTCTAAATATTTTCTTCCTTGTGGCTTCTGCCTCGCATGTGCTCCATGAAAAGCAAAATTAAATTGCCATATACCCCATCCTGCCATGAGGCATCCCTTCCTCCCAATAGGGCCCACCTATTGGGCTGGAGAAGGTGATTACAATAGATTTACTAGCCCCGAAGTGGGTAATATTAAAGGGATATAATCGCCTTTAGTTTTGCAATCTTATTTTTTGGTAGATTAAATCTGAATTTTGTCAGTTGCAGTGTATTTTTCTGCAAACTTGCTGTGTTTGCATACGGAGGTAGTAATTTAGAGAGTGGAGTAGATGTTTAGCAGTGCAGGGAAACACCGTCTAACTGACACCTGTTTTATACAAACCTCACGCTCTGTATACAGGCAAAGTTACAAGGGAGGCATTTGTTGAGATCTTTGTTTTTATTATATAAACACTTTTGACAGGAGAAAAACCCGCCTTGATAGGCTGACTTGGAAATATTTTTAAATATCCTGCAGGCATATAAATTTTGGAAACCCCACAGCAAATAGCAGCTTCCGTATTAAACATACAGGAATTGCTGTGTTTAAAAAACATGTAGGCTGTGATACAAATCAGCGTGTGTCAGGAAGTTTAAAAGCTAGGACAGTGCTAAAGCCTCCATCTCAGCTTAGGTCTTGGTTGCTCAACACAATGCGGAGGACAACCCCAACTACGTCAAAGACGATGGCTCAACAATGGATTTCCCCTCTGTGTTTCTTCCTACCATTACAGTTTGTGCCACGATTCAAAATTATATAAGCAGCTGTTTTTGTGTTTATGTCCTGTAAAATTTATCCCAATGTTTAAGTGGAGGTAATATTTGGTGGTAGTATGAATGGGGGCATGTCACAATAAGTTGGTCACTTCGTGCAGTAGCCAATTCAGCTTCTTTGAACTTCTTCTGTAAACAGATGCTTGAAGGCACATTGGAGCTGCTGTGGCTGAAACCCTACTGTAAATATTGTTTTCTGACTGGAGAATATTGCTAGGTTTGTAGTCAGTGTTAAGATTTTACTTGGCAGTAAAATCATCCTCTGAATTACAATCCGATGTCATTATATCATCTGCAGCATCCGTAGTCAGGATATATTTGGCATTTCAAGGTTGGGAGGAGGGAGAAAGCATCTTCAGTAACACAGCAGTGCTGGGGCCTGGGAAGAGCCGCAGGGGAATTAGGTTGCCTCCAAACACAATGCTGCTTTCAAATGCTTATTGTGTGGTGGGGAATGGCCTCTGGAAACCATTATTTTAGAAACAACAACACAAAACATCACTGTTTTGGGGAAACTTAGGACAGTCAACTGTAATTGCAAAGTCCATGGAGGAGCACAAATAACAAATCATAATGATAAACCTGTGAACAATGGAGCAATGGTTTCAGGTCATGTACCGCAAGCAGACAAGGCTTCAAAGACCCTTCAGGACAGAATTGGGATCACCTGGGCAGGAGGATAATTGGAGAAGAAGAGGCTGTGCCTATATTAGACAAACCCAAAAAACCCCAGCTGATTGATCTTTTACTCTTCTGCTCCTGCACAGGCATCTTGCTCCCATCCTACGGCTGAATCAAAGGATGTAACTAAGAGCCTCGTCCTGTTCCTTTGGATTTATTGCTGCAGTGGGATTTCTTCTTCCTGCAGTCGGAGATAAGATTTTATTCTTGCTTGAGGCTCTTCAATCATAAGGCTGGCTTTGTGCTCATCGTTCTGTGGCATTCATGCTTGTTGCTCTCTCCATCCTAATAAATAACAAGGAAAAGAGAGTGACTTGTAAGCCCAAACCCACCCCCGTGACCATTCCTGGTTAGTGATTGCCATTAAGGCAATGAAAAGGCAGGAAAACAATTATTACCGTGCTGTTTACTTCATTTTTCTGATGTCTATTTTGAGTGGCAACTGCAATATATATATATTTTATAAGGCCCGCTTCATTTCCGACCACTATTAGGAAAAGCAGAATAGCAGAGAGTGGGGGGGGAGGAATGAGCTGTCAGAGAGTGAAGATGAGAGACTCTCCCTGATCCTCAGCCATGATGCTGTCAAGCAAGAGCCTGATACATTGCAGATTTTTTTCAGGAATTCATCTATAACCCTCAGGGTAGAACATACCTGCAAGCAGCTTGAGTCACCTAATCCACTTGTGTTATGCTCTTAGTTTTCCAGGCATACCAGAATTAAAAGCGTATTTTATACATATTTTCTACTGAGCCCTTTTTTTTTTTTTTAACTTATGATGCTGCTTGGAAGACCCAAGCCTGCCAAAGCTGAGACAGCCAGCAAAACATACCGATAGAGGTGCAAGGATGTTACAGCATGAAACAGAGAAAATGAGGCTTTGGTATAATAGATAGGGGGGAAATTAAGATGTTCCTTTCAATTAAGCATGTTTTTCAAAGACTATTTAATGATTTGCTGCTGGGTAAAATAGCTTAATTATTTCTGATGCTTGTTAACAGCTGCAGGAGTGGATGACTGGAGAACACTCTGCTTTCCCGATGATGTCCAGGTAAAAAGAAGAAAAGAAAGAGTGACAGCTCCATGGTTTGGAAATACATTTTTTAGCTGAAACACCGTGTTCTGGAGGATACAAAAAAAAAAAAAAGCAAGCTTGTTAGTTATGAAAGAGATAAGTAAGAGCATTTTGTCACCAATTTTTTTTTTTAATGAACTGCCATTAAGACTCACCTCCACACTAGCCACGAAGCTCCAAAGACCTTGCCGGCTCCAGCTATTTACTTGATTCTCCCACCATTCAGTGGCAGAATGTTCAGCCTTACTTAGCAAGTAAGAATTAGAGCAAAACTCCCAAGTAATTAAAATATTAAATGGGCAGAAGAGCATAGGGAAGGACCCTGGGAGGTAATGCAGTTGACTGCTTCCCAAAGCAGAACCCCCTTTCTCTATATTATTTAAATTCTCTAGACCCTGTGTAAGGAAGGCCAGGGATGGAAATTTTACAACGGGTTTGCTGCAAAGCACATTTTCCTACTTCTCCTCTGTGGTAACTCAGACTCAGTCACATTGCTCCCTTTCCACTCCCAATTAATTCTCTCACTCTTCAAATCAACTTTTTACATATCTAGAGACTATCAGAAAGCCCCCCTCAGGCTTCTCTTTTTCATACTAAATTTTGCCAGTAAGCCCCGAAGCCAATGGTTGGTCCTACACGTTGCTCTCTGCCAGCTATTCCTCTCCGAGGGTCTCTTGCACTGGGGTGTCTGACACCTCTCCTGGTAATGAATTCAGCACGGAGACCCACTTACCTAAGAGCTGTCACTCTGTTCCTTCCCCTTCTGCAAAGAGGAAAGTAGGTGTTTGGTATCTGCGTCCTGCATCTCTCCTTTCCTCCGGATTCCGGAGTACGTCAACGTGCTCGCGTTACTTTTGCTGGAGCCCGGGCTGAGGCAGTGGGGATGGCAGAGAAGGGGGTCTCATTTCTACAGCTGGGGCTAATCCATCACACACCCCTGTCACCGGCACTCGCCAGCCTCATCGAGGGGTGGTGGGACGGGGACCCTTCCTCTGAGAGCATCTTCGGTGACAGTGCTGCGAGGGACGGAGCTGCCGGGCTCGTGGGGAGGTCCTGGCTGGAGGGCAGTGGTACCCCCCTGCCCGTGAGCAATCCTGACCATCCCGGGGGTGAGATTAGGGGTAAGGTTGCTGCCAGCCCTTGTCCCAGCACAACAGGCTCTCGGCAGTTCTGCCCACGGAGACGCAGCTGGGTGCAGAGATCTGCACCATCTCCTGGATAATGGTGTGATGCAGCCTCGACCAAGAGCAGGGAATTAAGACAGGCATGGATATTATTTTATATATGCATCTGTCTACGTGGCATTTGCATATTGCTTTCAATTTAGGGAGCTTACTGGCTTAAATGAGACAAACTGCACTGCAAATGGGTTGTGCTCTTAAACAGACAGTAACTGTGGTTTTTAACCTGAAGCTCCTTTATACCTGTCACATTCCCTTGTTGTGATACCATAGCAAAGAAAAAATAAGAAGGAAAGATGGGAGTAGATATCTGAAATGCATTACCTTGGGGGTGGCTTTTTCTCCGTGCAATTTTTCACAAGTATGACTGTGAAGGTACACAGCGGAGCCAGTAAATTGAAGAGTAAGGCATCAGTTTTACAAAGTCCCTTGTCAGACCGGGGCTGCTTTAAGTAGGATTTTATGTTTATGGGATTGTCAGAAATAGGCAGTGGTTCATAATGAAAAGACTTGGATTTTGAACTGCATTACAACCAGATGAATGGTGTCAAATGAAAGCCAGTGCTGTGAAGCTGTGCAGTGTTGAGTGCTGGCTACGTTCTATATTCCTATAGTTCTATAATTACCATATATTTTTAAGACTAGCTATAGTAATATATGTAAGGATCTGATATCTTTTCTGAATCATATCTCCAGTATAACTGGATTAAAGCTGGATTTCTATTTGCTATGTGTATTATATATGTTTAAAATAATTGTAATCACAAGAGCTCAGTAATTTCATAATTACTATCTCTAGTGAACACAATATTTCTGTTAATGGGATTTCATTTTTCTTAAATTCATTCAATGTCTTCAAGCATTCAGAGTGTGCCTTTTTCAAGTTTTAATTCTATAAATGGACTGTTATTCTCTCAGCACGCTCAATATTTTGTATTTTCAAATACAGTCAGATAAATTGTATTGTACTGAGTCTCTTTCCTGCTAATGTAAGCATGCAAGTATTTCTGAATGAAGGTTTTTTTGAGAGGTTTCATATGTGGTGTATATTCTTAGATGAGCCTTTCAAATATGTTTCCTCCGTGCACATACCAAAATGCAAGTGTAATAGTACATTTATACATAAAATCAAGCAATTCCCTGCATATATGTGGGAAACACTGCACACTCAAAGGTATGTTGAGCTTCAGTGTTATTTACAACAACAGTTTTTTCAACTGTCACCCCGTAAATCTTGCCAGCATTTGCAGATGGAGAGCGGGCAGGCAGCAGCACAGCAGAGTACTTTTCTCTTTGGGGGTGCTTTGGGGTGTTGCTGGCTGGACCTTGGCAAACTCTGGGGTCAGGGCTGGGCAATTCTAGCACAAGGCTGGGGCAGGGAAAAGTCTCCCCTTGGCCTCTCTGACCCATGGCTGTGCCCAAGGGCCCAGGGCAGGGGGTACCAGCGGAGGCAAACACGAGCGATGCATCTCCAGGGTCATCACCAGCACAACCTCAAGAAGAGAGCATTTTTCACTAACTCAGTAAGTTTTATGGTCATTTACGCTGGAGTTTTCACCATTATCATGGAGTTTTCATTGACAGTCCTTCTAGTCCTTTTTTTTCTCTAGCCATTCATTGTAATGGCAGAAGGATTTTTCCCTAGTGCCAGCAGACTTGCTCATAGAGACATGACAACAGGACCTGCAATAAGAAAGCTTTTGAGCAGCTCCCATTTCACAGCAACCATTTTCACTGGTGAGCTTTACTCACTCCTAAAACTCACCTCTGCTTTCACTACTACCTGTTTTGCTGGTGGATCTGAGCTAGGAGCTGAACCCCCCGGGCTGTCTCTGCTGAGGGCAGAGCAGCAGGAGGTCCTGCACGCCTCGGGACGGAATGTCCTTATGCCTGTCCACCCCGGCTGCAGAGGCAGCCCCCAGCAGCTCAGAATCAGCCAAGGCATCAAGTGAAGCTGTTGAACCTTGGCATGGATTTCAGTTCTTCTCTTCGCCGGGCGACGGACCGTGATACTCCACATTGCTGGGATTCCAACAACGCGCCAAAGCTGAGGGACAGGTTCTGTTATTTCAGGTTCAGTGCTTAATATACAGCTATACGGCTTTGGAGAGCTGAAATTGTATTTTCTTCACAGTCTCATGCTTCGGTGTGCTTTGTGTCCGATCCAGGTTTGGTCAGTGCAGCATTGGAGTTCTGTGAGGCGCCGCTTGTAGATAAGCCCTAAAGAACTAAACATGCACTCCTCTTCCCTTGGCACCAATCTTTCTGAGCCTTCCTACTTTTAACCTGTCAGACAGAGCCATCAAAAATCCATCTTTAACATCTGGTTTAATTGTATTCTTCAGTTTGCGCAGGCGTCTGTGCATTCACGGACAGCAGTCAGGGGAGCCCAGTAAATAAATAAAACTGGTGCATCTCCCCCCTCCAGGTGTCTGGGATGTCAGAGGTAGGCAAGCACCTACTGAGGGC
This sequence comes from Tringa tobata, assembly GCA_033628505.1. Classification (NCBI taxonomy): domain Eukaryota; kingdom Metazoa; phylum Chordata; class Aves; order Charadriiformes; family Scolopacidae; genus Tringa; species Tringa tobata. Next base: position 6,124,812 of record JAHREE010000563.1, read on the forward strand.
TTTCTGGAGGTGGCCTGAAGAGCCTGGAGGAGGCAGGATGTGTTTCAGGGTGGCTTTTGTTCGTGTACTCTGGGATTCACAGTCCCTGTGACTTTCCCAGCTCTTCCCAGGGCAGAAAGCTCACTTCAGTAGAGACAGTGCACCGTAAGGAGTAGCACTGCTCTCTTTCCAAAGTCCCTTGCCCAGTGCATCTATGACAACTGTATTCGTCAGCATGTGGAGTATTGGATGCCTTCACTCTGCTCCATATATGGTGGGAGCTGGAGACAGAAGGCTATGTTACCGAAGACCTGCTAAGTCTGATGAGGTGCATAATCAAGAGCATCTAGAAGCCCATTTTCAGTGTGTAAGTTCAAACAGAAGTTAATACACTGTAAGAAAATGTCACAGAAAACTCCTCCCTTGAAGAAACAGACATGTGAATGATCCCTCTCTCTCCTCTCCTTGTGACCAGGTCCAAAGTCAGATCTCCTCCCTAGAGAGGATCACAGCTTTCTGTCATGACTTCTCCCTGCACGGCTATTCACCTTCTTGATATTCTTCCATGAACACGTCATCCCCTGGTGGCCTCCTTTCAGCAGGTTCCCAGCATTCCTGCAGGCACCTTTCCTTTCCAGGTCCAGCATCCTCTTTCCAGGAGTAGGCTTTGGGCATGTTCTTCTGACATGGGACTTTCTGTGGAAGTAGGGAGCCCATCTGTGCTCTTTGGGTGTTTCTGTCCCTTGTTGAGAGGCTCGAAGGTGTGAATTGGCACTGCTGACCATACCAGAGCTGGGACTAGCGGGCCTTGCTAAGTCTAACCCTTTATTGCAGAGTGCTCGTGTTCCTTATTTTGCAATGTCGGGCCACGGTTTCAGCTGTGTCCGACCACAAAATGCCCGCTCTACACCAGTCGGTCCCAATGGTCACAGATGAGGCTGCAAAGTGGTGGCACGCTGAGCAGGAAACCAAAGTGCAGCCAGGGCTACGAGCGNGCTGCAAAGTGGTGGCACGCTGAGCAGGAAACCAAAGTGCAGCCAGGGCTACGAGCGCGGCCCCTTGCTGCTTCCACGTTTTTCCTGCCTGCCTTCTGAGTCACAGCACTCTGCTTCAAATGAAAATAAAGAGCAGCAAGAGGAGTGAAGCGGGCGGAGGCAGGATGGCTGCGCCGCGATGGGCACTGCCTCCCAGAGCAACAAAAGCACCAGGAGAGCCCCAGCTGCAGGCGCTTCCCTCTTACCCGTGAAGTGCAGAGCAAGGAGTGCTTGATTTAATTTTCCAGATGCAGAGATGAATTGGCATTTAGCGAAGCACTTTGCCTGGTCAGGTGGAGTACTCCGGAGCTAGACTGTATGGAAAGGGAAGAAATACAGAACTCCAAGCTGCTTTTCTTAACGGGGTCACCCTTCTGACCGCAACCGCACAGACTCCTTCGTGGGTGGCTGTCAGCTTGGCAAGGTGAACCCATCCCGCTCTCCCACCATCTCCCTTCGCTTTGTCCCTCCTGCTCAGCATCTGGTGCAGACAGCAAACCGTAAACCATCCCGTGTCTGCTGGAATTGGGATGCCTCAGCCCAGCGACTGGTGCAGAAAATGGAACCAGCACCCTGTAGCCCCCAGGCGCTCGGGGTCAGCAAAGCTGCCGACTCGCTGCCTTTGGAAAGCAGAACGCCGCGGTCGCGTGGTGGGGAAGAGCAGAAGTAATTGCAGGAAGTCAACTAATTCATGCAAAATTAAGCTAATCGTTAACGGTGGGTTAGACAGCCATGCTTTTGCAGTGATGAACAATTATTTCTAAGTCATGTTTTAAGGCTAACATGTAACGAGAGCGTGGTTGAGCAGCTGGAGCAGAAAGCGTCCCACCGGCTGAGCTGATTTCCGTTCTCCCTCTTGCCCCCTCTCCTTCAGCTGGAGCAAGTCTCCATTTATCAGGCTGCCAGGACAGTGTCACTGGTTACTGATAACTGTATGGTTATTAAAAGCATAAAGTCAAAGGATCAACTCTGGCTGGGATTTCTGCCCACTAGATATTATTTCAGTTCGACCCCTTTGTGCCCATGTTTGTTCTGGAGAGAGAGAAACCTGGAGACCTGCCTCTAAACAGGGACATGACCCCCCAGATCACAGCTGCAGTCAGTCTCTGTCCCTGTTCTGAGCGATGAAGATGCAGAAAAAGAGTACAACTGAAAGATGGGAGATCCAGAGGATGGTCTAGCTTCGCCCCTCAAATTTTCAGTTCTGCTTTCTCTCTTACTTCACATCTTCAAGTGAGGTGTTGCAGGCACATTTCAGCGTGGGTTTCTGCTGGATTGGAGAGAGAGACAGATGTTTCCTTCTGATGGATTCATATTTAAATGGCCAGGGAGAGTGTTAAGAAGAGCTTCGCAAAAGAAGAGAGCAAAGAACAAAATAGCAGTGGGCATAGCAGTTTCTCAGTGAAGGGGCAGTGAATGACGAGGAGAAACAGGAACATAATGAGGGATAAGATTTGGACACCTGCACAAAGAGGAAAAAATAGTATTTGGTCTCAGTGTTCCAACATCCCACAAGCTACTATAAGCTGCTCAGCTCTACGTATGTATTTGTGTGTGCCTGCATGAAGTTTCAGTCACTGGTAAGCAAAACAGTGATTGCCAGAGTTTTCAGTCTTCTTCCACGAGGAAAAAACAAATTCTAAAATTAAATCTTCATTTGGCACTTAAAACTGCAATTTTTAAGCTGCATTAGCAGGCACCTGGCACTAACACAACAAATAGGCTGAAAGACACTGATATATAAGTCATGAACAGGTACGACACGACAGTGCCTTTCTGCTGGGTGCCTTGCTTATACAACCATGCAAATACTTCCTGGAGAATAAATTACCCAGCCAATTTCCTCTGTTTTCCTGTTTGTAAATTGCTTCTGAGTAGCTCCTGTTTCTCTTGAATGTACTTTTAGTAAATATATCAGGCTACGGACAAGCAGCTTATTGTGACTGCTCGGTGTTTAAGAGTCAAGTTGGTTTTGTTCATTTTAATTTTATACAAAAGCTATTTCTATTTTCTGGATGGATGAAAGTCCCACAGAGCCTGGCTTCTGGTGTGAACGCTCATTCTTAGAAGTTAACATTTCATTTGTGTGTGACTATGTCATAGTTTTCATTTAAAGTTATTTCTTCTATAAAATAATTCTGTCTCGGGGAGCTCAGTGACCCCAGTTTAAAGGCTGTGCAAGCTCCAGAAGGCAGGAGATGCAACTCCCTTGGGCATTCAGAAATGGCTGTTTACCACCAAATGTGTATGTTGATCTTCACGGCATCTTTGGGACCATTGCAGTGCTCAGTGTAGCTCCCAGGAGTCTCAGTCCAAAACATGAATGACGGTAGGTTGGAACAGACCAAATAAAGTCTCCCCAGAGCCTTCTCTTCTTCAAGCTGAACAACCCCAGCTCTCTCAGCCTGTCTTCATAGGAGAGGTGCTCCAGACCTCTCAGCATTTTTGTGGCCCTCCTCTGGACCCGCTCCACCAGGTCCATGTCTCTCCTATGCTGAGGGCTCCAGAGCTGGACACAGTTCTCCAGGTGGGGTCTCACCAGAGCGGAGTAGAGGGGCAGAATCACCCCCCCCTGACCTGCTGGCCATGTTTCTTTTGATGCAGCCAAAGATGTGGTTGGCCTTCCGGGCTGTGAGCGCACATCGCCGGCTCATGTCCAGCTTTTCATCTCCCAGTACCCCTGAGTCCTTGTCACCAGGGCTGGTCTCAATCCCTTCATCCCCCAGCTTGTACTGATACCAAGGGTTGCCCCAACCCAGGTGCAGGACCCTGCACTTGGCCTTGTTGAACCTCATGAAGTTCACATGGACCCCCTTCTCGAGCTTGCCCAGGTCCTCTGGATGGTTCCTCATAGCAGAACCTCTCTTGTATTTCTGTCCAAGTTGTTTATAGAATGGATCCATAAGGGTGTATCTTCAGGCCTCTTCTGCAGAGTTTGTTTTCTCTTCCTTACCTTTCTAAGAAGACAAAGCAACAGCTTCTGCCACCCCCAGGTGACTGTGGACCCTCTGCTGTCACAGGAAGTACTGGACGGGGCTCCTTCAGGCAGACCTATGTCTGAACACGAAGTCCCCACATGCTCCCTTTAAAATGTAGCACGTGTGGCGTGGGCGCCCTATTGCCATGTGGTTCTTCCTCCTCCACAACCATCAGACAGGCATTACCCTTCAAGAAGAGCCTGCTAATTAGGAGACACTGCAGACACAAGTGCCGCCGAGGTTGCCTTTGCTGACCTGATTGATTCACACACGTGGTACCTTTAACTCCACAGACCACAGCTACCCCAGCAAGCGGTGCCAGCTCCTCGTACACTGGCACGTGTCATCCCGTGATGTGCCTGCCCCCTCATCCTGCGGGAGTCACCTCCGTGCCAGCGTTGCAATATGGAGGTTGGGACCTTAAACCAGCCACGTGGGATAGGGCATGATTTTCTCTTTAGTTTATATGAGAGGAAGTGTAACTATTGCAGTCGGATGCAAACCCATCTGCAGCTTCAGATTTTTACCATAGGTACGCAGCATTTTTGGTGATATTTTGCCAATAAGCATCAGAAATGTTGAAACTTTTGATCTTTCACATAACTGTTTGAAAAACAAAATTCTATATTCTTGAAAAAAACGTAGAAGTTCTAACTATTTCTAATCCAGTCACCCCCAAAAGCTGTTAAAAGCAGTAACCAATGCTCAAGAATATTTTAACGAGAATATAAGAAGACTATTCCTTTGAATAAAAACTAAAGAGTGGCTTTATTGCTATTCATTAAACCACTCAGCTGCATTCCACAAACACTTGTGTTTACCAGAATGCTTGTAAAAAGAAAAAAAATCTTGTAAACATTCAAGTGAATGTGGATTTATACAAAAACTTTCGCCCTCAGAATATTAAAGTAGCTGCCTTAAAACGTCTCTTTTGATTTGGGAGGGATCTAGTGAGAGAATAGCTATACTGTATAATACTAATCATTAGTGGTAAAAAAAAATCTAAATAACTCCATTGCCTTTGGTGTTCTTATTCTGGATTTATAGACATATGCTGAAACCAGAGCCAAGCTTTTCTTTTTACGGGCCTTTATTTTTTTATCTCAAATAGCTTTCAGAGGAAATACGTTGAATCACATTCTGTTATGTTTGTTTGTTCTGTGCTTATAAACTGTTAAGAATGATTTAATCTGTGCCTGATTGTGGGACAGAAGATAACATCACAATAAGACTTACTAATGACTTACTAAAATCACATCAGAGAAAATTACGCTATATTGTGAGGTTGGGAAAATGCTACTTTATCTCTGAAAATGGCTCATTTTCAGTGAAGTTTTCCAGAAGAATGGCAGGTATAGGCTGCCTGTGGTGTGTGGACTTTTGTTACCTGCAGCCTCAGTGCATGTCCCTGCACTTCTTCTATGTGCCCTTCACCAGGGACCTCAGGGCATCCTGCAGCTACTGACCTCTGGGTCACCCTCCTGTGATCCTTTCCAGACAGGGTCAGCTGTCTGGAAACCTTACATCATCCAGGAGCTGTAGCTGCAAGACATCTCAGCATCGCTGACTTCCTCAAAAAATGAAGACATATTTTCTAGCCTCGAAGGTATGAAACTGAGATGGCAAAATCTCTGCAAACTGTAGCTCTTGCAGGGGCACAAAGATCTACCCCAAGGCAGCAGCGAGCCAAAGAAACTATTGGACTCACTGTGTAGTGTCTAGTCATCCTGATGGCAAGGAATCAGCAGTCCAAAAAGCTCTGGAAGAACAAACTCAAGCTGCCAGTGACTGACCTGGATTGGATGGGGCTCCCTTAATTGACCCAAACTCCTGGAGAACAGCAGGGAGCTCCTGGAAATGGGGATGCAGGCCAGGAATCCTCAGGAGGAAGACATCTCCATTCCCTTAATGAAACATGGGCCAAATGTGTCCAGAACAATGAGCATCTAAAACACTTGTTCTGTGGAAAATTTGGAAATTTCTCAGGATATTTTTTCCTTATTTGGAATCAAGCTTTTTTTTCATTCTGGCAAATTTTCCTATTAAAGGTTGGTATTTGAGTTTGAATCAAAATAATACTTTAACAAACAGTTCTACAGGACAATACCCTTCCTCTCTTCTTTCCCCCAAATGTCCTTGCTCTTTTCTATGACCACAGAGAAAATGGTTAGTTTTCTCTGTGGTCATAGAAGGCCACCTGGCCACTTCTGCTTCACTACTAATTTTGCTATATTTCTTTGTGATGATGGTGTATCACTATATGGAGAAGGGAAAATGTAGCAGATTCACAGATTTTGGCATGAGAGACCTTCAAGTGGCTTTAGAGCACCTTGAGCAAAGCATCATACAGGCCTGACTGCAGCGAGCAGACTACAGATTCCAGTTTCCAGAGCATTTGGCCATGAAGAGTACAGAATTTCCACAACTGTTAAATTTGATTAAATTTATAGGCCAGGATGTTTGTCTACAGGCCTCGGTGTAACACTTAACTCAGACTACCTTTGTGAGCAGCAAAGAGCTGTAAAGCCTGAAGAGGAACTGTTGCAGGAAATCTGGAAGGATTTTCTTGTCCCAACACTGGGAGCAGAGGGATTGCTCAAATCTGTCATCTTTTGAGGGCTGCAGCATGTGCCCGGGCTGTCACTGGCCATCTGTACTGTCTGGTCCACGAAGTCGCCAAGTCCAGAACTTGCCTTCTACATTTCAGGTGAGTGGACCATCAAGGGAGGTGCTGAAGGAATGGATTCCCTGACCCCGAGAACCAGGAGGTGGATTAATTCCCTGCACTTTGTTTTCCACCTGGCCACAAGAAGAGCAGCCTGACCTTTGTTGTACCTAAATGACCTACCTGTAGCTCCTGCACTGGTCATTGTCCTTGCTGCTGAAAAGACAATAACTATAGAGATTCAGTAGCCACAGCAAGACAAAGCCACAAAACTATGCAAGAGTTCCTTTCCTGAAGTTACAGGCTTTTATCCCTTTATCAAAGCATTTGCAACTCTCATTTCAAAGTCATGGAAATAATAACTAATATTGAGTAAAAATAATTAGATTTATTTAATCAAAAGTTAGAAAATGTAGTGAATAGCCACTGGCAATGACATTTCTGATTACCTGACTGTGCCAGAACAGGCAGTTCACAAAACAGCTACCACTCCAGAGATTTCACATTCCCAAGTGAAAACTGTAGCAAATACAAATGCAAAATAGGTCAATGAATAGTACATTATTAAATTTCTTTGGAGAACTCCTAAATCAGACCTTGTGCCATGTGACTGCATTTATACATTCGTTAGTGGCCAGGATATGCAATCAGGATGTTAGAAAAAGAAACCCACTCTTAACCTCAAGCCATTAACAGCTGGGTGATGATCTGAATCACGAGGGCTAGTTGTGCTTCAGTGAGCTGAAAACAAAACCCCTTGTGTAAACACTCACTCGGATAAAAAGTGAATTCACCGTGGCTGCATTTCTGCCATTTCCTCCCATTCACACCTGTGCTCTAGCCACTGCATTTTAGGGACACCCAACGTGAATATTAAACTTGAAAATAAGTGTTGGCATACAGACAAAAAGCAGCTATCTGATCTTTGAAAAGGGATCAATCTATTTGACCAAAGATTTGGTGAAAACTGATCAATGGGTGCAGTATGTCATGATATGGAAACTCAGTAAATTCTGTGTATGACAAGTTACGTAGAGTTTGTCTGTCTGGAAACAGTGCTCAGCAAACCAGTCCTAACTGTACTGTGTCACCACCATGTCCATGCACATGACCTCCATGGGCAAACCATGCTGGGAAGTCTGAGCAAGGTGACCAATGAAGAAACAGAAGATGCTACTGATGAGAGACTAGAAATTATCTTCTGTTTTGCTGGTAGTCAGCTATTTCTGATAGAAATCCTGGCAGGATCAAATCTTCTTAGAAGATATGGCTCCAGAGAGGGGAAGATGCTTCTCAGCATTTCTCTGAAGGAGCAGTCTGCATGGAAGGAACCACAGAGAGGGATACAAGAATGTTTTTACAGATTAAAAAGACTAACCTAAGCAGAGCTTTACATTCAGACCACCTCAATACTTCTTGCACGCTAGCTAAACTGTGCGTAAGAATGATCAACAGTATGGGAAAAAGGAGCACATCCCATCCTGGGTCTCGTCAGCTGCACTTTGCATATGCCAGGAGAAATAGTTTGGGATCAAGAGGCGTTGGTCTGTTCCCACTTCTTCTACACACTCAATGCTTTGATTTCCCAGCTGGGTTAGGAAGGCCACATCTGTCAGCTAAGATGTGGGGGTTTATCTTCAAGTTTCCCACCTATTTATTTTTAACAGTATGTTGAACTACTCTTGCTTTCAATGGAAGAAATAAGTTACTTGTCAAGTTAACGAAGTAAGACTAAGTGTTAAAAAAAACCAAACCACCACCTTCACATATGTATTTCTACTAGTTATTTGCATTACTGTAACATAAAAGGAGAGGAAAAAAGGGAAGAAATGGCTGGTTTAATCTAGGCTCCCCACTTACATCGTAGCAAGGTTAATCAAAAGATCTCAGTAGGGCCTCCTTCCACAGTCTGCTCGCGTTACCATTTTAGGGTTACTCTGCAGGAGTTTAGCTGTGTTTTTCATCTTTACTCAGAGGCAGCAGTTTTTTCTGTCCCTGTGTACAGTACCACTTCATAGATCGAGGACGTAAGGAATTTCCTGGCATGTAAACAGAATACTGTAGTGGAGACAGTAGATTTTCACTTTTAATACATATCCATTAAATGCATCTCAATGCTTACAGCATTTTAATTTTAGCCATAATTTCCTGTCTGCTAATTCCTGATGGTGTCCCTTCCCACTTCATTATTTTCTCTTTTTTCTTTCACTTTTCTTTCGACCCTTCATTCCCTCTTGACTCCTTTGTCTTTCACTTGTATGCCATGATTTTCTTCTGCCTCTAGTTCCTTTCATTCCACTCCCTTATTAGCTTTTGCCTCTATTTCTTTCTTCATGTTATCCTCTTCTTTACCCTCATATCCTTCACTTTCTAGAAAATTGCCACACTGGCATGAATTACTGGGGAAAGATTGGAGATATACGTCCTTTGAGGATAGAGGAATTTATCAACTATCAGGTCGATGAATGAAAGCCAATTTCTATTTCAGACAAAAAAGCTAAACGTTAGGAGAGAGGGAATTGTTTGATGACTGCAGCTGGAAGTCAGCTTAGGAGTCAAGGTGATAGGCTCCACTTTGGCTTGATGTGTGACCTTGAGTAAATTGGCCAACTTTCATGTGCCAGGATGAGCAATTTACCTACCTGTTAAAATTACCATAACAATATTTCTGTCTTAGGAGTGCTGCAAAGTTTAATTAAGCTTGGTAAGCACTCGAACATTCTTCATTTAGTATAATTACCATCATTATGCATTAACCCACCATGACATTTCTGAGGCAGTAGGTGTCTTAACAACTCCATTCTAGACTTAAACATGACAGTATCCTTCAACTACATTTAGCCAACAATTAAGTTGTTTTGGAAAATATATCAATTACGGCTGGAATTACAGTGATTGGTCAGATCTCTAAAAGATCTCTAAATATCACAAAAGCACTGAACAAATATGCAGCTGTTGAACTTGCCCATCTCCTGTGCGTAATGGAGGCCCAAACTCTCCAGCTAACTGCACACATCTGCCTTCACTTGCCTCCACCTGCCTTTTCAAGTGTCTCAGACGTTACTTGATTGCTTACATCAATAAACTCGGCGACTCCCTGTGGAAAAGGCTGCTCTGAGACAAACCTGTCCCTTGTAACAACTCCAAAATACCTTGGAATGCAATGAGATGCTTCAGCTTCCACGGGAGATCGCTGCTGCCAGCCACTTTTTCGTGGTCATGGGAACACAGAATCACAGAATCACCTAGGTTGGAAGGGATCTTTTAAGATCATCTAGTCCAACCAATAAAAAAAAAACCCAACAACAAAAAAAACCCCACACACAAAACACTACCCAACACTAATCCATATCTCTGAACATGTACCAAGGGAAGAGATTCATGCCAGGAGCAAGACTGGATGCAAGACAGGAGCAAGGCTGTAGCCAGCAGCTTGCCATGCTTGCTGGGGAGGGCATGGCAGCGGGGGTGCAGGGCTGTGTGTCACCCAGGCAGCAGGGCTGCAGGGCTCTGTCACAAGGGGGCCAGGAACCCCCCAGCTCTGGCTACATGGTTGTTTTATCAGCAAAATATGGCTTGAGCTTCACGGGAGAGTGGCAGCGCTTTGGCATTATGCTGGATATCAGCACTCTTGTCTTTATAAGCACCTATTCACCGTAATTCAGTTGCACACATCAGAGAGAGGATTAGATTTTAACACGGCTTTGCACAAGGATTTTGCACAAATGGAATCTGGGTAATTCTTTCTCTCTGAAGTGGATAAGCCTCTTCTGATTTATTCCCGATAAAGATGCAGGCTGACATTTTGTTCATAACTCTAAACCACTCCCTTCAAGGTATTTCCAAGTCACTTCTTTCCACAAAGATCTGGACAAGATCTCATTTCTGAGACTCTCAGCCGACATGGCTTTCTTATGAATTCCTCCTCCCTGACAAGGGAAGCTAAAACCTACTTCTCCCTTGCATCTCAAAGTGAAATTCAGTACCTTTTTGTCTGACTGTTTATCATTTCTTGCAAATACTCAAATCCATTTCCTTTGGAAAAGGTTTGTCTTTGTATGACAGGCATACAAATAGGTTTTATTATAGTACTCTATTCACTGGTGCAGCTTAGCCTGGAGATAAAAAGGAATTCATTTTCTAGATTTTCCCCAAATGTCAGCTCTACATTATCAGAGTTCTTAACCAAGAAGAATGGGCAAAAAGAAAAAAAAATGAACAGATGTATTGTATCTGACTTCATGTTAGTGACCGAGAGCCCAAACTTCCCCCCAGTGAATTGAATCAAAGCACAATCAAGAGCGCAAGATTAGGCAGAAAAGCACCGAGTCATCTGAATTTCAATGATGGTAACTTAGACATCGCAATCTTTTAAATATTAATAGTGAGCTCTGCTCACTGACTTAACCATACTGCTGTGTATGCCCTAAAGGTCAGAAAAATCAGATTTTCTTTTCCATCTTTTTATTTCACACACACACACACCCCCTACACCCGCCGGAAGTCTTTGACGTGTATAATTAGGCTTCTTTCTAAAAACAAAAACAAAACCAAAAAATTACCATACTGTCACGATATGACACCTCTGGCCTTGTAAAGCAAATCAGCCTACCATGATACTGGAGAACAAGTAAACAATAATCAGGAGATTGCTATCTTGCCTATTTCTTTTCTGCTGAGACTTGAAGGAAACCGGTGCAGGAGCCTCTTCAGGCATGTTTGCTGGAACTGCTCTTGCCACCTTGGCCATTACCTGTCCAAGTGTGGTTTGGTTTTGTAGGAGTGTTACTCGGTGCTGTACAATTAGGGCCAGATCCCAGCTGGCGGCTGGTTCCACAGCTGGTAGCCATGGTGGCCCCTCCTGCCGACCGGTGGGTATTCCTGCCACGGGAAACTTATCCCCACTTTCCAAACTCCTCCACACAGTGGTTTGCCCACGGCTCAAGGTACTTCTGCCAGTTGTGCTGACTGGGAGGTATTCCAGCAGTATGATTTGTGGCACCCAGAGCAATTCAGATGCGTCAGCGACTGCGGAGGTTGTGCCGATTATCAGAGAAAGATAGAAGACGGGTAGAAAGCTTCACATAGTCTGTCAAAGTCAAGGTAAATATATGTTTAGCAGCAGAGCAGCAAAAACAAAGCAAAACCCGCTGCCTGGAGGTTCATACCACCTGTCTCCTGCCAGTGTCTCCTCTTCAAGAGTGGGGCTGCTGAAGCGAGGAGTGGCTCCAGCCCCAGTGAAGAGGCATCATGTAGTCCGTGGCCCCACAGGTATGTCTGTCCCAGCGTGGGCTCACTGTGTGATTATGGAGGCTGGGCAGCTCACAGCCCCCTTCTCAAAAGGAAGCCTAGCTCTTATCTTGTTAAACCACTATATGCATTGCTATCTTTTAGCACAAAGGAGATAGAAAATGACGCTCCCAGGAACCTCTTCTTTTCATCTCACTGCTGAGCTCCAGAGAAATTCCTTGCACTACAAGTGTAAGCTTAATTGATTGTAATTGACCTACAAGGAAGACACAAAACTCTCCTTATACTCGATAAATTCTGGTGAAGCAGATTAAGCAGTGTTGCTCTGACCAGTTTGAATACTGCCCCCTGTGCTGCTGCCTTCTCTCACTCATTCATTGATTCTTAAATTCACCTGATGCCCAGCACAGGTAGTTTCAATGGCAGCCATGTATTACAAACCATGTGAAATTATTTAAGAAATTAAAATTGAGCCAAAATTAAGCTTCATCACAGGACAAATATTAGCATGGCAATAGCATTTTATAAATACCAATCATGAGCTGGAGGTACAGTAGATGAACGTTCAGACTGCCTCTGTTTGCAGCCTGGTCCCTTTCCTACTGCTAAGATCTCTAGCAAAGACAAGAAATCTGTGGTCTAATCTGATTTTGGAATAAATCTCTTTGGGTCAGCTAGCAGAGTTTCTTGACTTAAACTAGGAAAAAGCTGAGTACAAACCTAATAGAATGATCATTTTTTCACTAAAGTCTGCCTGTTTTCATGTTTAGTGAGCCAGAAGCAGCTTTATCAAATGGTCTATGATTTCTGACAAAGAATGAACAGAAATTTGCATTAAAAATGCATTTTGTAGAGTTGACTGTTGCTGTATCATTAGAGCAGGAGTCATTTTGACTTTGTTGTGGGGAAGCAATGGCATCTTACATGCTCTTTAAGCCATTTGTGTCCTGTAGCTTCTCTTTCTTCTAAGGCTCAACCAGGAATTAGGAAGCACTGATCTGGGAGGCTCACAGGTCTTGGAGGAGGCCCATTCCACACAGGCACTCTCATGATTTGCAAGATCCTGATGACATGGTGACCTTGGAAAGAGGACAGGAGGTGCCTCCACATGCTCAGACAGAGAGATCACTAAAGGGGCTGGAAGAACCTAAGAGCATCTCTCAGGCCTGCCCCCAAGAAGCCTGAAATACAGGCAACCTGGGATTTTGGGTCATATGACAATCTCTGTTTATTTTAACTATACCGAAGCTAGTGAATAAGACAGTGCTGATGGTGATTTAGCTCTGCTAAGAGTGGCATTGCCTGAGTGTCTTTCTTTTATAAACATCACCATTTGAGTCTGAAAAATGGTAATTTTTCAGATACATGGCAATACTCTGGTAGAAAACTTTCACGCAAGCCTTTGAATAGAGCTATGTGTGTATATACACGTGGAGATAAGGGAGGTGGAGAAAGAGGCTTTTAAATATATTCTCTGTCATTCTTACTCTTCCCTTTATAAAATCTGATTTGTAAAGGATCATTGAACTCTAAGTCATTGCTATAACAAAGTTATGAAATTTTGATCTGGAAGTGATCCATTAACATCTTCAAGACTAATTTGTGGCTTTGAAATTTTTACTGACCATTAAAAACCAGGTAAAACTTCTTTTTCCTGAAAAATCCCCAGAAAGTTTAAGCATTTTAACAGCCTTACTTCTAAGAAAAAGTAAATGTCTCTACAATTTATTCTTAATGCAGTGCTTGTGATCCAAACATAAACATATGGACTTAGATTCTGCAGTAAATGTAAAGCTCCAGAAGTCAGGCATGACTTTGAAGGCTCAGTGTCTCTTATTAGGCATTTAATTCTGCCCTGAACTGTACAGGAAACCCAAGTACTAACCTGAATTGTGCATTTTAGTAGATTACAGTATTTGAAAGTGCCTAACTCCCTGTTGTGAATCCATCCAGCTAAGGACAGAAAAACTTTGAAAAAGCTCTTCATTGCATGTAATAGAATCTATTTGCCTCATAATTGTAGTGCTGGTTCTATAAAGAGACCCCCAGCAGTTGCTAATTGCATCCAGAAATCTCATTACATTATACCAATTGGATTTTTAATTAGAAATGCAGATGGTAACTCATTTATTACTGTTGTAAGATCCAACTGGGAAAGAAATCTCAATTCCATTTTGGATGCGTTCACCTTTTGGATGCTGGAAAAGAATGAGGAATCAGGATGGTGAAACTGGGATTGATGTTACATCTTCCAATAAAGATGTATTATTGCACTGAGGCTGAAGGTCACAAGAAGTAAAAGGAAGGAGAAGCATCCATGAAGCCTGTTTCAGAAAAACAAAGAGCCTGACAAAAAGCTCTGCTGGGATAGCCAGCTAGGAAGTTGAGAAGTGAAAAGCTAGTGATTTTGCGGAGTTATTAACATACCCTTCTCCATTCTTCTGAATGGAGAGAATGAAGGTGGGTATCTCAACCTACTATTGAAATTCACTTGTGTCTATAAATCCTTTTCTCACTGTACAGAAAAGAAGACCGTACATGTCCTGCTTTACACTGACAGCAGTATGGAGCCTGTTAAGTCCAATGGTGGTGCCAATTCAGATCCTGCTCCTGACCGTGGCCGTGGCAGGACCCAGCAGTCTCTTGATTACACAACAGACAAGGTTACAGCCTTACACCTTCACGGGCTGGCAATGACGACTCAGACTGCTATTTTTCTCTCTTTGCCTTGTCCTTTTGGATTGCAAATTCTTCAGGAAAGTGACTTGCATTTATTATACATTTCCCCAGCCTGGAACAAAGCAGTCCTTGACTCAGAGAACCGACAGCAAGCTCAACCACTACTGCTGAGCTCTTCCCTCTGAACGTGTAAAGGGTGGGTGGGACCTTACGTGCTGTGTTTCTGCTCCTCTTTTTGTTCAGCTGAAGCTTCTCATTATGTTCATTTTGTTTAGAATCGTTTTGCTCTGTCTCTCCCACTTGTATGCCATCAGGAAAAAGAAAAGTGTTTCTCTTTCACTGTAATGAAATCACTTGAAAATAAAATACCATTAGCTGGTGTCAACCTGAAGAGGTGAGCGCTATCAACATGTTGGTAACTTCATACAGTAGCTGAACTGTTTCCTCTACAGACACGTTTTTGTGTGCGTGTGAATCTCTGTCAAGTGGACCTAATAAGTTGCCTTCTTGCCTGCAAATTCTGTGAGCACAAAGATATTTTCTCGGATCAGAAAGGAGTAACACAGCAACAAGGACACAGATTGTCTTTTAGAGTCTTCTGTTCCCTGTCAGAAAAGTGCAACCTTGCCTATTCTCACATTTTTTTGGCAGTAATGCTACAATTTCTACTGAGAGTTTGAGGGTAAGAAAAAAAAATAATTAAAGGCTTTTACTGCAATTTTAAATTGTGAGTTATTAGAATTATAGTTGTGCTATCAGAAATACTTTTAATCCTTTATGAGTATATGTCAGAGCCTACTACACATTATTCTGGATAAGTGAATGATTGCTGAGCTTTCTTTCTGTGAACTCAGAGAAGTAAACACAGGTATCATATAAGAAACTAATCCTGCTACAGCCAGTAAGAGGGCAATTTCTTCCCTCTGAGTAAGATGGAAGCAGGAACAGCCTCACTGGCTCCCAAAGGGCCACATCCTTTCATTCTTAGTCAGGCATGCCATTTCATGCCAGGAAAAGTTGAAACTGCCATATATAATTTATCTCACTTGATGCATCCTGTTTTAAGATCCTGTCTTTAGTTGTGTTAACACGAACAAATTTAAACCATGCAGGCTGCCTTTTTGCATTATATTTTTCCTGTTTTCTTCCCTTAGTTTAAAAAAAAAAGAAAAGAAAAAAAGAATAAAAGTCAGCAATCTGCTTGGTGTAAAGTTTCACTCCAGCACAGGTATTGGAAGTTTACTGAAAGCAGCCCTACTTCTCAGAATCATAGAGTCATAGAATCATAGAATCATTCAGGTTGGAAAAGACCCTTAAGACCATTGAGTTCAACCATCAACCCTACCTCTAATCCATTTTGCTGTTCTGTTAGAAAAAGATGGCTAGATAAAACCAAATGATGAACGTCTGGAACGAAGTCCGTTAGCATGGGCAAGGTAAATTTTGACAGCTGTATCCACCACACTATTTGTCAGCAGCACTTGAGGTGACTCAGATGAAGGAGACTCTCTCCTGTGTCCTCAGAGCTCAGGGGTAATCAAGGTAACATCAAAGCGGAGAGATTGCCATCCACACCAGCTTCCTGGGGCAAAGGGGGGAAAGAATGGGAGATGAATGAAAAGCAGGAAGAAAGGAAATAGTAGGAAGTGGAAGACTGCATATTTTTTTTAATGCAACTTTTGCATGATTCAGTGCACAGAAAGGACAGGCTGCAGTGGGCTGTGCAGAGAAGCAGGCTTTTATCTGTAGGATCCCCACTCCTCTTTGCAGAAGTCGCCAGGCAGTGAATGACCCAGAGGAGTTCCAGGAGAAGTGACCCCTGTGGGGTGCATGGAGCTGAAAGCTGCCTTGAAGAACTGGGTTCTGCACCTGTCCCTGCCACAGCAGCCTGCTTACGGGATTACGGATTGCATAGTCCTTGGTTTTGGACACCCAGTATAAAACTCCAGGAGCTGTAATAATAAAACCATCATAAAATCATTCTACATTATAATAAATTTGCTTTAGAACCCTAACAAATGCTAAAATGCATTTTTCTTAAACTTCTCATGATTTGGCTCTTGATAAATGAGCATGGTTAGAAGCCTCTGTAATGAGAAATAAAGTCAGAGGGAACCAGGCACCTTGGACCTAGAGGCTGCAGTAGCAAGTTAAGAAGAAAGCCAAGGAGGGGGGATAAGTGAACATTTTTACAGAATTGTCATGCTTATTGCCTTGATTTCCCCAAAGGTCACCAGAACAAAACATGCTGTTCCTCTACGTGCTTGCTTGGGTAAGCATTTAATTGTCACAAATATCATCCTTCATCAGTGAAGTCAATCCATCAGCTACTATCTCTCTTTTTTTCTGAAAAGCTGTAAGAGTAAAAGCAAGAAAATATTAAGCAGAGAAATTGCTATTGACTATGTAAGTGCAAGTCTTGTCATGATGCTTTGGGATTGTTTATTAAGATAATTTTGGAGATGTAGCAAATTGTGATCATACAGCATGAATTGATTTACTGACAATAACTGGGGGAAGGGGCTTAACCCAGTTGCTACTGTGCTACTTCAACTAGAAAAAACAGAATAAAGTGAATGGATACCTTTTTGGGGTACCTACCTCTACATATAGGAGGCAGATAACCGCAGGTAGGCAATTAAATACAGTCTACTTCTCTACAAGTTTCGACATCGGAACAGGATTATTTTTAACTTTGGAGAAAGGATCACCATGGAAACATAATGAAGTATGAGAGTGATCTGACTGATTGACAATGCTACAGCAAAGGAAGATTGACATGAAAGGCAGAGATAAAATTCACGCTGTTCTGAAGCACAGTTTCTCTAGCAGCTGAATCATCAGGTCTCCTTTTCCAGACACTAATATTACATGAGATTTTCTTGCCCTTATTCAAAAGGAATGCGTTGCAGAGGTCATGCTTTCTCTCTGACACATTGTCAGTCATGGGGATGGTAACGACACTGAGGACCTTTCTATTTATGAAACAAAAGGTTAAGACCCGGAAGAAAAGATTTATGTTTCTGTTAAGTGCTGCCTTGCTATAAATCTGTATATTAGTTTGGGCTTCTGAGTACTAAAGCTAGATGAAACTTTGCCCACGTTTCTTTATGGAAAAACATGAAGTACTTGAAACCTCAAAGTGCTTTGCAAATTCATTCTGGTTTTATCAAATTTTTCAGTGTGTGGAAAGGACAAGACTGGAAAAAGTCCTGGCAGAATACTCATTTCAGCCTCTCATTTGGAAATTAATTTTGCTTTGGAATGTCAAATAATTTTATTTTTACTTATAAAATACTCACAGCATTGAAAGAAAGCATTCTGAATCATCGTGAATAAAATATCTCATTACATCTGAAAGGATATTTTTTTACTTCTTTGTTCACATTAAAAAAATGCAACAGCTTCGATTATTGTAAATTTAGGCACATCAGACTGCCTTGAACTTGCAACGTAGGGGGAAAAAAAGGTATTTCCATTTCCTGAATTCATTATTTTAAGTGCAAACCTTCATTTTCTACCCTTGCTGTAACGTAAATTTAAAAATCTTATGCAAGAATATTCTTCCAATCTCACATTAGAGCTGTAGCCTCAGAAGAAGCCTTCACTTACAGGAACAACTGACCAGGGGACTAATGCCTTGAACATAATCTGGAATCCAAAATCTTGCAAAGAGGGGCTGGTTTTGCTGGTGTTCTCTGTGCTGCCTGCTCAGCCCCAGCTCTCTTTGTCCCATGGCTCCCTCTAGCTCATGCCCTTCCGCTCTCTGACCGACTCCCTCGTTCACTGGCACTGAAAAAAGAAGCCTATTGACCATGTTTTTCTTCATTTTACAGTGTTTCCTTTTCTATTTATTTATTGACCTATTTTTACTCAGTCTACTCATTATTGTGGCGGATTTTTCAGCTCCAAATCCCAAAGCTCTTGATACATGCTAAGTCTTTAAATTGGCCAAGAGCCACAGTTGGCATAGGAGGAAACTGAGTTCAGGAACCCAATTTTCAGTCCTTACTGTACGATTATAGGCCAAAGTGTCTGATGTAAACTGGTCACAGGACAGCAAGACAATCACTTTTAAGACAGTTCAAGTATGACAGTGATGCAGATGTTAAAATAAGCCCTGACCACAATGACCTTTCATGGCCGTTTCTGTTTTTCTCTCTAATACCAAGCAAAGAATAAACTCCAATTACCTCATTGAAAAGCCCATAGGGAGCCAAGCCTGGCTTTATATCAGCCGTGGACATTTGGTGGTTTATCACTGTGGTATGGAGACCTATGGGATAGTGCACATTCTTCCTGTAACAACGCCTTCATCTCATTCTTGGTACCGAGTCCATCGTTGTGTGACTAACAGTAGGGGAAGAGTTTGCCTTGTAGGGGAAAAGCTCGTGGCTGTTTTGTGTCTGATCGATGTCTGTTCTGTCAGGAAAGCTGGCCAGAGTGCACCCTATGGACCTTGCAATGCAGCCTCTTGGGAGCACAAGCGGCTTTTCTCCTCTTTTAGCAACTGCTGTGCAAAAAATAAAGAACCTGGAGTGGGAATCCTGGGGTAAGTCTCTGCCATGGTGCAATGGGAGCACCAGGGGGTGTGCTGAGGAAGATACTCACAGGACAATGGGAAAAGGAGAGAAGAAAACAAGAGGGGTAACAGAAAGATCAAGAGAAAAATAACTGTGTGGTCAACAAGCATCCGATGGGAAAATACTTATTTACAGAAGGGGGAGAAGATTGTTAACCAGCAATGACTACTCTGATCATCAGCAAATGCTGCAGTAACACATGTGGAACAGTTTTGGGTGGGAAAGTCTTCTGGGCATGTCACAGCCCATGGGTCTCATCTCTCCTCCTCCCCAGACTTTCTACAAACAAGTCTCTTAGGAACAGATTTTAAAGTCCACTTAGGTACCTATCACCCAAGAACTTGGTGTTTGAATATGCTTAAAGATCTAAGCTTTAGAGACAGACATTTAAAGTCTTTCTGGCACCTAAAGACTTCCAACAGCACCAAGTTACTTAGTTGCCATTGAAATCAATGGGAGTTCTTGGCTTTTATCCTTAAAATGAGGAAAATAATAGTTTAATGAACACGGTTGCTAGGGTAGCTAGAGATACCGAGTTCTCCTTTTTTTTGTATAGAAGCAGGCAAACTCGATTACGTGTCTGTCCTGTTAATGCTCTCTGCCCTGTTAATAGCTGGCAGGTTTTCCTTTGCCCTCAGGGGCTGGTGACCATATTGCTGGGGCACACGGTGCCAGGCACCCTCTCCTCCACCTCCATCAGCTCAGAGGGGCCAGATGTGCAGCACAGCAGCAACCAGCCAGGAGTGGGTACCCGAGGACATGCCAGAAAACAGCAATGCCCCAGTTTATTGATGTTGATGAGGTACATTGGGAACTAGTATTGTAAAAATATTCAGAGACTTGAGATTGCATTAGCCTTTTTTTTATTCGCGATGCCTGGTGTCAGTCATATTGCTGCATAGATTAAAAGCAATTTTATGGACTGATGGTTATTGAAAAGCCTGGGAGACATTTGGTGAGTTGATTAAAGAAGGGTTGTGAGGGTCCTTTCCCAGACGTCTCCACTGGCATGAAACTTCCCTGCTTTCTCAGTGGTAAAATGTCATGGAGAGACTTCTTGTTAGAGCCGTGCTATGGCCCAGTAGGCTGGCATCTTCTCATATTTTGAACGGTGGTGCTGGATCTTGGTGAATTAAGATCTCACATAAGATGCCTCCAACTGACAATTATGAACAACTGTGTTTTACAGACTTATGGGAGAAGTTGAAAATTATTAGTATGAAGTTTGGTTGGAACCTGGTAATTTATATAGATAAACCTGGGTCTTTAAGCAGCTTGCCTGCTGCCGGAATGAAGGAAGAAATGTGCCTTAGAGCTGCTAACATTCATTGATAATCCAAATCACAATTCTTCTGCATGGAATATTTTCAGCCTGTAAACAGAAAATCTACTGTAAATGCCACACTGATGTTAGCTCAGTACTGCACTGATTCATTCAGTAGAGTACTGCAGAAATTAAATGGCTGTTATGTTATGAATTAATTATGCCTCCTAAGGTGGTTATTTTTATGATTGTGATGGGTAATAGTAATTACACATCTACACACTGTGTGTTTAGGTATAAAATGCCATGTACTTGTTTTATTTCCCTTACACGTCTGTGCTTCAAAATACTATTCTTTTTAATGGAAATATCTAGTAACATTTCTAATGTTAAAGCGGCAACTGTTTAAAACTGAAAGAGGGGAAATTTAGGTTGAACATAAGGAAGAAAGTTGTCATGATGAGGGTGGTGAGACACTGGGTTTCCCAGAGAAGTTATGGATGCCCTGTCATTGGAAGTGTTTAAGGTCAGGTTGGAAGGGATCTAGGGAAAGGTGTCCCTGCCCATGGGAGGGGGATTGCACTAGCTGATCTTTAAAGGTCCCTTCCAACCCAAACCATGCTATCATTCTCTGATTATAATAGATTGTGTTTCATGTTTAATAGAAATAAGAGGAAAAGCAAAAGAGCACTGACACCAAGAGCTAACTGAGAAACCAAGACTGGCACGTGTGGAAGCCAGCAGTATCACTGGGGCAATATTCTTAGCAGAATATACACGACATGAGGTGGCGCAAAAAGGTTTTGAAAGAAAAAGGTTTTTGAAAGAGGTTTTCTCTTAACAAAGATATCAGAGTAGTTAATTAAGTGACAATGAGTAAAAAGTGTGTAACTATCTAGATTGTCATTTCATGAATCAGAAATCAATAGAGGGAATGGCTGCTGATTGTCGGGCAGTTTCACCCTGCACTAAAATACCTGGCTATACATAACAGAAGAATATTAACAAAGGAAACCTCAGAGCTGAAAAGCTGGATGAAACACTAAAATACCTCATGGAATGAACAGCAATCACTTTTTCTTGATAGAAATACAATGACTTTAGCATGACTCTTTTCTTAAGCTGATATAAGAGGAAAAATTAGCTCATGTTCCTGTACCTGAATTAACAGCACTGTGGCTTCAAACAATTTGTCCTGGGAGAAGGGGAAGTATTGCAAAATTCCCTTCCTCCACTCCCATGCTGCTTCCACTGGGAAGGAATTAAGGTTGGAAGTCCAGTGATCTAGCACGCCCTCCAAACAGTCTGGTACTGGCTTTACAGATATTGTCCCCATCTGGTCAACTGTTTGCTTAAGTTGGCACTTGACACCAAAAGATGACAAAGAACCTTGACGGGCCATCCTGTTCTCTGAGCTATTTTTATGGCCCACTGCTCACCTAATTTGGCAAATCTTCAATGAAGGGGTAGAGAAAGGTCTGTTCTTGGACTGACTCATGCTCCTTCTGCAGCAGAAGAGAAAAAGTTATGTAGACGTGTATTAGGTCTATCAAACTACAGCTCCTCATTGTTCCTCCAGAATCTATCTGCTCTGGCTACAATTTTTTCTCTTACCTATTCATTCATACCCATCCCACCAAGACCTCACCTTGTTGCATGGTCTCTTTATTATCCTGTCTTTGGCCCTGGCCCAACTGCTCTTTCTCGGAGGATTCATGGGAGATCCTGGTGAACTAGTTGGAAATAGGTCCTCATCCTGCTGCATCACTGGGCAGCACTTCTTGGCCACTTTCTGGGAATGGTTGGTATTGTTAGGAGTACTCTGCTTGCTGTCCCAACAGCACAGATGGGCCATCCCATGTTTGTGACCCTTAAATCCTCTGCTTCCCTCCGCTTTTACATTCATTATTCATTCTTAGAATAATTTGGTATTTTCCCTGCTCTCTTTTTATCTAACCCCTTGCTTCTGAAGAAAAGCTTTCATTATGAACAGGAAAACATCTGTCTTTAAAAGGAAAGACCAGCAGAAACACAGTTCCTAAGCAAATGCTTTGGTAAGAGTGAGAGCAGAGCAAACATATATGATACCTGCCCACTAATACTCTCCTCATTGGCAACAATTTTCAGCTCAGGGGATTTTCCTAATTTGTTTATATTTAGATATTTAGAAATACCCAGTTGGTCTCTCTAACTTTCAAATATTTGTCAAGTCTTCTTGCATTCGCAACATCCCTAGCAAGGAGTTCCACAGATCTGCTTCTATTTCTTGTGTTAATAGTCAGGCCCTATTCTTGCTCTGAACCTGGTGCCCATAAACTGCATTTTTGAGCCCTATTTCTAGCACATAAAGACGCAGTGAACCATCAAAACTTTTTACCTGGTGGTGACTTGGTAAACCTTAAACACAGTTTCCCCATAAGTTGTCATTTCTTCATAATGAAGTTTCAACTGAGTCAACTGTTGCTTTTACAGGAGTTTTCCATGCTTTTGATTATATCTATTACCCACCTCTTTCCTTTCCAGCTCTCAAAAGACCTTTCTTTTGACGCAAATGATTGACTTGTGTTTTCTTAACTACTGTAAAGCACTGAACTCACTTTTTCATGGAACTGTCAATCATAACACCAAAATCTAGCTGCTCCTGAAAAGCAATGGTCAGTTTAGAGCCCTTGTATGAAGCTAGAATTTTCTTCCCTATGCAAATCACATTATAACTATGCAAGTTGAGTTTCATATGGTATTTTATTGCCTAGTTCCCTTGGGTTGTAGTCTTTCTGCAGCTCACCAGCCTGTGCTCGTCCATAATATATTAAATAACTGCGCATCATCAGCAACCTTTGTCACTTTGCTGTTAACCCACTTTTCCCAACCATGTACGAACAAGTCGAACAGCAAGATTGCAGTACAGACCCCTCCAATGGTGACTTCCTCTGTCACAAGAGATGGTCATTTATTGCTCTCTTCTGTCTCCCGTGTTTTACCAAATTATTTATCTATTCTATAACCTTTCCATTTATGTAAACGGCCACAAAGTAGACAGAAGGAGTAGTGGGGTTAATAAAAAAATATGCAGCTTTTGAGGAAAAATACATGAGGAAGAGCCAGCAATGTGCGCTCACAGCCTAGAAGGCCAACTGCATCCTGGGCTGCATCAAAAGAAGCGTTGCCAGCAGGTGAGGGATGTGATTCTACCCCTCTACTCCGCTCTGGTGAGACCCCACCTGGAGTACTGTGTCCAGCTGCAGGGCCCTCAACACAGGAAAGACATGGACCTGTTCGAGTGTGTCCAGAGGAGGGCCACAAAAATGATCAGAGGGATGGAACACTTATGCTATGAGGACAGGTTGAGAGAGGCTTGGAGTTGTTCAGCCTGGAGAAGAGAAGGCTCCAGGGAGACCTTATAGCAGCCTTCCAGTCCTTAAAGGGGGCCTATAGGAAAGATGGGGAGGGTCTCTTCATCAGGGAGTGTAGCAATAGGACAAGGGGTAAAGGTTTTAAACTAAAAGAGGGTAGATTTAGACTAGATATAAGGAAAAATTTTTTTATAATAAGGGTGGTGAAACTTGGGCACAAGTTGCCCAGGGAGGTGGCAGATCCCTGGAAAGATTGATGGTCAGGTTGGACACGGCTCTGAGAAACCTGATCTAGTTGAAGATGTCCCTACTCATGGCAGAGGTGTTGGACTAGATGACCTTTAAAGGCTCCTGCCAATCCAAACCATTCTATGATTCTGTGATAAGAAAGAAGGGCCGAGAAAGACAGAGCTATTTAGAATGGCTTTGAAAATTGCTGTTGCTCTTCTTCCACTTGACTACTTGAACGCATAAAACAAAAAATACCTTCCTTTGTCTAAACTGCTTGTATCCAGATCAATTGGGAATAAAATGTTACTGCTTTGAGGAGAGAAATTGAGTACAACAGAGGACACGTTCTTTGAAGACTGTCTTCATCAACCTTTACTTGAAAAGAAAAAGGAAAATAAACAAGTAGACCAGAAACATCTCTCTATATTAAAGAAACAAGTACTTCTCAAGAGATTCTTCAAATATTAAATCTCTTCTCCCAAGAGACATGAGGAGACATTAATTTCCAAGACTGACACTGACTCAGAGTGAGCAGCTAATACACAATAAAACGGGAAAAGGCACACTTGTCAGCTTCCCAGAAGCTGACATCAAGGACAGTGTTTCTAAATCATACCCCATAGAGCCTGAAAATCAAGCAGCAATTAAATTTGTTAAAGACATAGTAGAAAAACTAGCAAACCAAAAGTAGAATATTGCACTACTGAAAGTAACGGATTTTTTTGCTCTAGGATGGTAGAAAAGCTCTTCTTGACTTCTAGTCAGTGCTATAGAAACAAACTTGAATGAGCTTGAGACAGTCCAAATACAATAACTGTGAGTATAGCAAATTGAATTCAAATAGCTTCAGAACAGTGCAACAAAATAAACTAAAAAGTGTCAAAAAATGACAGGTGGAAAGAGAGATGTTTGCAATACTTGTGGGATGGTGAGTTAGACACTTTCACAGAGGTAAAATGATCCCTCTGACTCACAGGTCGTATCTATACAGTCAAACCTATAGTGTTTATGTGTCCAGATTTCCATGAGTATCTAAGTATAATCACCCTTCCTTTCTTTTCTGAATGAGTTGCAGTGGTTAGTTCTGGCTGCAGTTTTTCTCAGATCCTCCAGGTGATCTATCAAGACTATTGGAGTTGTGGCTATTTGGGACCTCCACCTGTTCTTTACTTCTCACTGGGAAAAGGATCTGTGACAATCTGTCACAGAGAACTGGAACTTGCACTGCAAGTCAAAGACTAAGCAACCAAGCTTAGGAAAATAAATAATCTGTAGTCTAGTGGCTCTCACACCCAAGCCTGGTGTACTCACAGACTAATTAAATACCAGTCCACTCTGTTATCAAGTGATACAAGTAAGCATTTCTGAATCATTTTTGTCTCATGTGGGCAATGTGGAGGTGAGAATAAAGTATTTATTGCTCAAAATCTCCATAGCCCAAAGTTAAAGAAAAGCAAGTCACAGAAATTCAATAAAAAGTGGATACAGACACTTGCACTCACGTATATATTCATAAAGAGTAACTGCTTCCCACGTTGATGTCTATGATAATAACGTCTTTGTACGCTGTCTAAACTTGCAACATGCCAGAAAATTTGAAGAATGTGTATGCAATCAATGATTTATATATTTAATGTGAGTGTATTACTACTGCCAAAGGGTTGTGAGCTTCCAGGCAGCAGTAATTTGAAGTAGTTTTTGTGTCTGCCTTAAGGAGGAGCCAACAGCATCTCAAAAAATTCACCTACCAACAGAATAAGCAGGAGTAAAAGTTTGCATAGTTTCCCCAGTGGCTCTGGATGAAATTATCACAAACATTTCTACTTGAATCCTAAGACCTGACTCCTATAAGTATCATCAAGAATGAGGACAACACAGAAAACAGGATTCAGAAGGTGGTGGGTCTTCCTAGGAAGGCATGGCTCCTTCCTGGTCAGGATCCCAGGTAAGGTTTAGGTTTCAAATCAAGCGTAACCCTGATGGTACACAGATCTTGCTCTCAACACTGAAGGCCTACCTACATGTGACAACAGGACAAAATCTTAGGATCCTTGGTAAGAGATGATGATTAAATAGCATTGTAAATGATGCTGTTTTCTGCATCTGAGATCTTTGCTCCAGTCTACTATCTGACCCTAGGTCTAGCTAACACAACTTGTATTTGTTTTACTATTGAGCTTGTCTAGTGGTGAAAGCAAGATCAAAGAAAAAAATGCACCATTTCCCCAGAGGCAGTGGACCCAAAGAAATGTGCATACGGAGCCTCACTGACCCTAGTCCAGAGAAAGTCTTAGGAGAGAGGTGGAACTGAGAGGGCTTTCCACCAGATTGCACTGCCAAGTGCCAAGCTATGGGAAGGATGTGATCATTGCACAAGGCAGAGATGCCAATGGATACTTCATGACTCAAGGGTACCTCTAATTGCAGACTAGCACAAAACCTGAAAGTTACCTCAAATCAAGAAAAAGGAAATCCCTCTGGTATCATTGACTGCAGAGCTTGCAAGGCAGTCATCAGAAGTCTGTTAGAGGTGCTTCTGGAAAGCAATATTGAGGAAAACTGAGAGAAACTGGTGCTGAGCCAAGAAAAATAATTTATTTACATCATAGAAACCTAATCCAAAGCACACTGTGAAAGAAATTCTCTCTGTCTAGTAGGTAAGTAAATATTAAGTTATGTAGCAGAACAGCGTTATTATAGACTAAATAGTAAAGCTGATGTTTGAAAAGTTTGAATTGAAAGAAGCAACAACCCCCTCCCATTTGTTTGCTTTTAAAATCAGAGATAGATTTGACAGAATCCCATGGTATCAAAGAACTGCTTAGCAGTAGGAAAGCTTTTCTTATCTAGCTGCAAAGAGGCGTATCCTACAACAGAATTCGGATATTCTAGGCATGCACATGTTAATGAACAGATATGCAGACTCAAAACTCCAGATATGTTTTTGCAATTTAATCTTGCTGACTTGGAATGGTTCAAAGAAAGAAAAAGTTTTCTTTCATAACCATTACTTCGTATTTGTATGGAATAAACAGGTGCAATATTGACATGACAAACTAGAAAGCAGGTGTTTTAATTAAAGCAACCATAGGAAGGATCATTTGCAACGTCTCAACAACCACAATTAACTGATCTCTGTGTCTCAGTGTTAATGGAGCTCATTTAGGAGGAATCAGAACATTTAGAAAATTCTGCAAGTCAAAATTGTTTTCTATCTCCTGGCTTGTAGGGTTACTGCAGAATATTCAGTCTGCCTGCAACATAGCTTCAGTCACCATTAGAAAGTCCCCTGCATTGTAGTTATAGAGCTAATTGCCTTCATTCACATTCAGTACTTGCTTATTATGCAAAGATCTGACCATTAAGAAGACCTCACTGTGGCAGTTAGGTACTGTGTAAGCTTTGTGGAGGCTCCTCACACACAAATGAAATTCACCCTCAAGATGTGGGTCCATGGAGGATTCTACACCCATGCCAGGGATGCAGTCCACAAACTGGTGTGATCTTCACAGTCTGTGGGTCTGGAAGGTCCCTCAATGACAGTCTTGTGTCAGGCTGTCAGAGCTCTCTCCAGGGGCTGTGGCAAAAGGAGGAGAGGATAGACAAGTTCTAAGGACATCACAGAAGGACTGCATCTGCTCCTTACCACTCCAAGCACGGCTAACGGTGGTGTGGGGAGATGGACTTCTGCCTGGAAGGAAACAGGCAAGCAAGCAAGCTGTTCTAGAAAGACCTACATCCAGAAAGAAAAATTATCATTATTCTAATGCTTTGTTTCAAAGACTAAGAGTTTCCCCAGATGCATTTTTGCTCAAGTATTCACTGTTCCTGTTGGTCCCAATCTAAGCTGTAGTAAACAGGCTCCTGTGCCACAAAACTATCATCACAAACACAATTCCACTGGACAAGGTCTGAATTACTACAAAGACTGAAATAATAACACATT
The DNA here is from genome assembly GCA_033628505.1 of Tringa tobata. Lineage (NCBI taxonomy): Eukaryota > Metazoa > Chordata > Aves > Charadriiformes > Scolopacidae > Tringa > Tringa tobata. The sequence goes on from JAHREE010000563.1 coordinate 6,152,774, forward strand.
CTGAACATTGCACTTCTATTAATTAATTCTGATGATATCTTGTGAAAGAGAAATGGTCATGAAAAGAGACCCTGTAAGATTTAAAAGCATGGATACCATGATGAGGATCAAGACTATGAGTTCAGATTACTGAATGGGGACACTTTGCCTAGAGATGTAGTGGTGGTTCAGCCATGAGCTCTCCCACCAACCCATCTCTCTGGGACTCTCATCTCTGATGCAGGAAAAGGTCAGCTTTTGGTGAAGCAGCAGATGAACTCCAGTTGTTTACAATATGATGTGTTAATATAAACTGACATTCAATTTTTATTTTACTTAACGTCTCAGGGTAGCAGTGGTAGCAATCCAGCAACTGCTACATGAGCTGGAGATTCATCCAGGGAGCGAGGTGGGACACGTAGCTGGGGACAGCACCGCCATAGCTGCCCCAAAGGCAGCAAGTAGCCCTTGTTGCAAAGCAAACTCTCTAAGTCGGGCTTTCATAGCTGGTATTATCACCCACTGAGTGAGAACGAATACTAGTGAAAGTTATGATCTGCCATCTTAGTGCTCCTTGTGAGTTGAGGGGTGTCATTACTTAGGAGGTTATTCTTGTTAGTTAAACATCAGGGCTTCAGCCTTTACCTGCACTTGCAGTAGGAGGCCCACTGGGAACAGGAACCTCATCATGGCCACACTAAGCTCTGCAGTCCTCTTTCATGAAATAGAGCTTCTAGTAATCGTGTAGCATCCTGCAGCCATTTAGAATCTGATTTTTTTGACATGGTCGCACATGGACTTCCCATGGGTTTCAGCTATCCTTGAGGCTGATTAAATATTCTTCCTGCAAGAAGTGGTGTTTCAACTAAGTTAAAATGTTTGGAGATGGAACCTTTTTCTTTTTTAAAAAAACATTATTTCTGTTGGAAAAGCAGTAACATTCAGCTGTAAGCCTTTTTATCCAGGCTATTTGATTTTTTTTCACAAAAACTCAAAGGTCTCTGTGGGGTAAGTTCTCTGCATTTTATAACCAGATCTGATTATCTGATGCCTGCCTTCTCTGGAAATGTAGTATATTCTTTAAACCCTTTTGTCCCATAAGTATTTCTGTTGCACTTTAAATTATCTTCCTTTTGACTGCTTTTTACTATAGGAGTTCTCAGCGCTGTGATGCCAGTCTCGTTGTTCTCATTCCAGGGCTGAGATCCATGTCAGAAACTTCCATAACAAGAACGTTTTATGTAGCTCAAACATTTGTTACCCTCTGAATCCTGCTTTTCTGCTTTTTGCAAGCCAGTGCTGCCTCACTGTCCCTTTCAGCTGTACTTGTCTGCAAGGCTCTCCCTCCTATTAGAACAGTGCCTCTTGGATTACTTCATCCTCTCAAATCAAATGGTGTGATTTTCCTCATGTTTTGCTTTCATAGATATCTATTAACAATCACCAGCATGTGAAGTGACATACAAACCAGAAACAAGCTCACTCTCAGTTTAAGGCTCTAATCCTGGAGACATGTCTGTATTTATCATTTGGTAATGAGCCTGTGTCTTAAATTGAATGGGACCACTCATGTGTATGAAATTCCTCACCTGTAGAAGAGTTTGCAAGATTCTGCACTAATTAAAGGAAATAAATATTCAGATTATTTGCAGCAGAACCACAACATGACCATATGCTTAAGCCAACTCTTCTCCTTCCATGTTTCTTCTTTCCCAGTTTGCCACCATCTCATTACACCTCTTCTGGAGTTCAGGCTTTCTCCCCATGCAGGTTGGCTTACGAGTTCTGTGGGACTTCTCCTATGAGTTATTCTAGTGCGTCTGCAGGACAGGGGGTACACCTTCATCAGCTTGGAGGCACCTTTACTTTTTTATCCTCTAATATGATTTAGAACTTTCTGAACATTGCAAAAATACTGACAAAGAGACAAGATCAGGACAGAGACGATACAAGATCCATATATTTTCAAACCAAATACGCATAAACTCTGTATGCTCTAGAGGAAAACACATTAAGGATATGCATAAATGATACCTTCTGAATGCATCTGTTTCTTTATTCTTCCTGTCTCATTGAGATTTTTCACCATACAATTCTGCCTAGGAAGGTAAAATAAGATCTGAGTTATTCCACATTAATACTGGAGAAATTTAATACGCAATGGCAGATCTGCAGGATACAACAGTGAGTACTTATATGATCAAGCTGTATCTTATGAAGCCAACTTGCTTAGCCATGAGGTGCTTTCTTTGCTTCATCTGCATATCTGACACTATTAGAAAATACTTCTTTGTTTAAGAATTGCGTATTAAATGACAATGTCCAGCTGGGAAACACCAGGCAGTGTATATTGCTAACACCATCCAGTGGATGATCAACCACACGTAGAAAAATTTTCCTATGAGGACAGGCTGAGAGACTTGGGGTTGTTCAGCCTGGAGAAGAGAAGGCTCCAGGGAGACCTTTTAGTGGCCTTTCAATACTTAAAGGGAGCTCATAAGAAAGATGGGGACAGTCTTTTTAATAGGGCCTGTAGCAATAGGACAAAGCATAATGATTTTAAAGAGGGTAGATTCAGACTAGATATATAGAAGAAATGTTTACGATGAGGGTAGTGAAACACTGGCACAGGTTGCCCAGAGAGGTTGTAGATGCCTCATCCCTGGAAACATTCAAGGTCAGAGCTCTGAGCAACCTGATCTAGTTGAAGATGTCCCTGCTCATTGCAGAGGGGCTGGATTAGATGACCTTTAAGGGTCACTTCCAACCCAAACCATTTTACACCTCTATTTTATGAAAATGAGAGAGGGAAACAGAGGGTGTTGTGTTCATATGCCCATGTGTATGTGTATGTTTGTCCATCACTGTACCTCTGAATAGACTTCGGAACATCAAATAAATAATATGACTCAAAAGGTAAGTCATTAAATAAAATATCTTCAAGCGCACCATTTTTTTCCAGTGTATGAAGAACATAGACCAAGCATGCTCTCACCGAGAGAAGAAGGGCTCAGAGCAAGGTTCTTCTGTCTTTAAGAGGGCAAAAGATGACAATCTGTTTTTTTAAAGAACCCTTTACACAGCAGTCCTTGTCACAGTGTTTCTTTTATCCAGAACTTCCCTGCATGTAAAGTAAAACATCTGCTTATGGACATTTCATCACTGATGACACCTATAACTATTGGCAATTACTCTTTTTCCAGTTCATAACTGTTTGGCATTTATTTTAAAGGTGGCAACCTTAGAAAAGACAAAAATGACTGATCTTTTGAGCAGGCTCCAAATGTCACATTGTGAAAGATGTTGTTTTATCATCAACATATGGCATCTGTCTGGGCTCCTTAAAGAAGTCTCTAGCTGGAAAAGAAATGTTCTCTAAGCAGGATCTTTGTGACTCCAGCTTTTAGGCAGCCTTGACTGAAACACCATTCTGAACATTATTTACCTTCAACTTAATTTGATCCTCAGGAATTTACACATAGTTTAAAGTTTCAGAATAAATTCCTCAACTAACTCCTCATTAAATTTACTTGAAGGGTTCTTTTATGATTAAAACAAGCTGGTTCCCAGAAGACTGTATCTGCATAAATGTACACATTAGTCTTTAAGACTACCCACATCCTGGTACTGTGGTTGCCTGTGCTTTTTAATGAAGAGTGAACTCCACAGTATATTTGCCTTGCCAGGAATCAAGATATTTTCAGTATGCTGCCAGATAAAGAATTTATTTGAGCCTTTATTAGGACCTTCTTAATTTGTATTCTACGTTTTGTTAAAAAACAATTTTTTTTCTCAAGAAATTATAGTTTAGTTGACAATGAAATGGGGGCAGAAGAGCAGCCAAACTGTGCAGAGATGGATGCTATGGCAACCACAGCAGGTATGAAAAATGCTTTCAAGTAGAGTATTTAAGTCAGAAAAATTATAACAAGAGAAAGCTAATTAGCAATTTAAGCAGACACCTTTGACTCCAGAAGTGAAGGGCTCTGGAATGTTAGCAGCTGATATTGTTACAGCTTATTGGAAAGTGCTTTTAATTTGTTGTGGGTTGTTTCACTGCAATTCACGGAATACAAATTTAAATTCATGCTAGCTTTTTGCCAGCTTCTTCCAGGGTAAATTCAGGCTTCTGTAGCAAAAAGTCTGCCAGGAAAAGAGGCTGTGGCAATGGAAAGAAGGAACCAGCCAGATACAGCCACACTATCCTTGGTGAGCCAGTTCATGAATAAAGGTGGCACTGCTTTCAGGAAAGAGCCATGGTCAGGAAAGTTGAGGAAATGGTGATTTTAATGTGTTCATCTAGTAAATGTAGCTCCAAAATTTTCTAACTTGAAAGTAGATCTCTACCTTCAGAAAGTCCAATTTAGCGTAGTAGCACCTTTCATGTCTTCTCCATGTCTGACCAGGTTAAACTCAGAAAATAGGCCTGAGTCCTCCTTACATGACTTGGCCTCTTGTGTTTTATTCAGAAGCTATTTTCTTGCTTCTGGAGAAACATATACCTTCTATATACCTTTTATATACCTTCTATGGACACATATATCTTCGCATCTTTGGATGCAAAGGATTCAGTACTTGATTTTCAACATGTGTTGGGCAGCCATCCTGAGCTGATATTCAGCTTAGCCTCCATCCAAATAATGCAAATCTTCTTTTGTCTCCTCTAAAGAATATGGGTATATAAGAGTTGATACTAATATCATCGTTTTCTCACGTTCTTGTAAGAGAAAGGGAAATATTAATTTCTGTTGTGAAGATCAAACGCCAAAAGGCAAGGAAAAAAGTAAATACTATTATTTTATGGCAGGAACCCACAAGACTATGTCCTAGGCCATTAATATCACATCTATAAGCACACTATGCTTTTGATCTGTGTGTGTCCATCAGCGCCTCACACACTGAGTGTGGCATGGGGACAGCAACTCTGCTTTGCATATGCAGTGCCACCAGCTCCCCTCTCCCCCCGCCAAATTTCTGGATTCTTTAGAATAGTGCTCTTGAGAGATAGTTTGTAATGGCTTGGTTGAGCTGCTAAAGACAGCCTCCAGCAGGGTTTCTTTTGCATGATGACATACTCCATTCTCATTGCTGTGCAAGGTATAGCTTACAAGGCAGCAATTTGTGGGATGAGGCTGCTTGGGAATTTGAGAAGCTGAAGGTTGGTTACAGATGATGAAAACAGCCTGAAACCAAAGGGTTAGTTGGGAAGACATCTGAGAAACTTACAGCTCCACTTCCCATTGATGTTGCATGATGCTGGACTGGGATGCTCCTTATAACAGAAAATCTTAGAAAATATGTGAAATGTTGCTGCCAATCCTGGCGCCATCCCTGAACATGGCAGGATGCAGGATGCAATGCCATGGGAATGTGAGGAGCCTACCATTGTCCAGTGTTGTCTCTGAGACGATAAGTCCTCCTGGAACCTGCTGTGAGGGCAGGTGGGTGGTTCACCTCATAGGTGGGTTCAACCAGCGGAGGTTCAGATTGGATGTTAGGAAATTTTTTTACACTGAAAGGGTTATTAAGCATTGGAACGGGCTGTCCAAGGAAGTGTCTGAAGCCCCATCCCTGAAGGTATTTAAAAGACAGGTTGACATAATGCTTAGGGACATGGTTTAGTGATGTTTTTTTATCAGAGTTAGGCTGATGGTTGGACTAGATGATCCTAAAGGTCCCTTCCAACCTAGACAATTCTATGATTCTGTGAGTGGCTCTGGGCATTAACGGGTCCCACATGGGTCCCTCTGAGCCCAGGCTGCTCAACCTGAGATGGCTTCAGTGTCTGTAACACACTCACCAGCACTCACAAGAGCAAGCAGGGGAGATACATGCTGCCATCCTAACTACCCCTATGGCTTCACATGACAAGGAGCCAGCCAAGGCACCTGTACCCCTGACATGTGTAATCTATACATACAGATACAGATAACTATATAGACAACTCACTTAAAAGAGAGCTGATTGCTGAAGGTATGCTACCTCTAACTTAGTCTGCCTCTACAGTGGAATAGGTGGAATCGATTAGCAAATCCTGGAATGTCTTTGTACCTTTGCTATAAGGCTCTAAGACCACTTTCATTACTCCTAAATTACAGTGAATTGGTTCTCAGGGGTCCTGCAGTTTTATAGTAATCACATCCCATAACACGCAGCAGCACAACACAGAGCAGATCAGCCTTACACAGAGGGTTTGCTGTGCTAGCTGAAATATTTGCTTGTTCACGTCAAAGTCACAAGGAACTGTTCTATAGTCAGCATCTCAACAACAACAAATCACAAGAGTGTTTTTGCAGAGTCCATGTAACTGCATCAATTCTGGCCTAATATAAAAGACCACGGAACAGAGACAGGCTTCTATATACATCACAAGCCCCTATAAATTAGATGTTGACCTTTTGCTTCCACAACTTCAGAGACTATTTTCTTTAAAGTAGCCTCAGCGGCTACTTTCTTTCTAAAGAAAATAAATGTTGTTTTAGTTCTGCTCCTGGGGGCTGCACACTGCGGAGGTGGTAACAGCTAGTTCAGGTGACACTGAATGAGGCTGAAGAATTAAAATGCCCTCTCTGGTAAAAAACGTAGGTGATAGATGAAAACACATTTCTTGATCACGTCTTTCACAGAAAGTACATGAGAGTTCAGTAAATTGATCCTGGTTTATTAAAACAGCAACTTGGGTTTTAGGGTCAAATGGCTTAAAAACAGCCTCTCAATGTGGGTCTGCAGTGACTCAGGAGCACAGAACGAAGGCCAGCTGGAAATCCTTTGCTTTTCTCTTGCCTCATTGCTGTTTTGCCACTGCAGCCACACAGAGCAAGTCTGTCCCACGGTGCTATCAAAATGCTGGTTGATAGTCGTGGTTCATTCCAGCGCAGTCCTGAAGATCTGAAATCTTTTGCAGTTCAGGCTGGAGCAGAAGACCCTGAGTATATTGCACTGGCATTCAGAAGAACGGGAGAGCATGCATGGGCTGACACAATACGTGCTTCCAGCCAGAGAAAACAAGAGCCTGAACGCAGCCAGAAGCACACGTAGGAGATCAGACCCAGGATGACAGACATCAGCAATGATGGTTAGGGAGAGCATCAGGCAAATCCAGCTTGCAGACTTGATGGGGCCTCTCCAGCAGCAGGAAGCTGCATCCCACCTTTTCATCTTTCTCCCCACATGCTGAGGTTAGCGGTGGCAGGGAGATGCTACCCTAGAGCAGCTGTGAAACTATTACCATGCTCCAGCACTTAAGAGGTCTGGAAAGATGAGTTACTCCCAACAGCAGTGAGGCCAGAGAAAACAGTGGTGCACCTTTTCAGCCAGGTGACCGCTTCCTCCTCCACGAACACAGGTATTGACATGTAGGACAGCAGAGTCTCTCACAAGTCGTGGTGACAGTTAACTCCTCCACACCCTGTGGTTCACCTCTCTTGATTGCTAGCCACTGTTATAGAATCCGTCTGTCACACCATAACATCGTACTGGAAAGAGTGGCAAACAGCCAAGGAACTTTTCCAGGGCTGTAACACAAGATATTCAGCAGTTCCAGTAAGAACCTCCTAACCGTCATCTGACTGACGTATGAAACCAATGAAAAAATATAAGGTTGAAAATAAACCCAAAAATGTAAAGCTGCAATTTGTTTGGATTTGTTTTTATCAGTTCACTACGCTGAACCCCTTTTCCGTTGGCTTTTTTTCCTACATGGAGCAGCAGAGGTTTTATGAGTGTGTGTCTGAGACACCTCTTGGGGCAAGTTGAAGTATTTGCCTCCAACCCTGCTGAAACTGAACCTGAATTTTGCTTTGGCGTACTTTCCTGAGCATTGGTCTATGGTCACCAAAACTGGCCAGCAGTTCTGTTGGTTGTATTTCTGTGCTCTCAGGTTTACATCTGCTCTCTGGTCCATGGAATGTGATGCCATGGGCCAATGGCAGTGACCTTGCTTAGAGCCAGAGGCACGATAGTTGTATTAACAAATTGGCACAAGCGTAATGCCACACCGACATGTCTCCCCTGCTTTCAGCACCCAAAAAGGTATCTTTTCATGGCTTTGTGCTATGCTACATAGATACAACAGGATATACGATTCCTCTTCTCCAGCAACTGCTCCTCTTTTTTTTTTTCTGCTTTTCTTAGGTTGGATTTTTTTTTTCTTCTTTCCACCATTAGAGCTAAAATTCCTCTTTAGTTGGGAGAGGTTTTAGTTGTGCAGTGACATGGTCCTTCATTCCTTACTCAGGTCAAGCCTCTAGTAACAACCGCGGGAGCTCCGCAGGCGCTGGCCGCTGGATGGGCCCCAGGACCCACGCATCACGAAAGGGTCTGTCCTGCAGGGTTTGCTGGCTGCTACCTGCTGCTCCACAGCCAACAGAGAAAGGGGAAAACGCAAGGCCAAGCTCCATTCCTGGTGGAACCCCAGTAGATTTATGTAAAATGGAGTTGGCTCGTAGGATGCTGTAAAATCCACTAAATGAATGGCTGGGTTTTTTCTGCAGAAATACTTCAGCAATGATGAAGGTTATTAGCTAACTGCTGCTACTGCCATCTAAAGAGACATAAGCACCGCAGTTTCTTTAGAGGGTACAGTATGGGGGGCTCACCTTCTTTTGAAAAAACTTCTATTGATCAGTCCACTTAATACACGGTAGTTAGCAACTCAGTATTTGGTTTCTAAATCTTAATACCTTTAAATTATCTCTATCATTTGATTAAGATACTGAAGTTTTTTTTTTCTTGAAGGTAGAGATTATATCGTTGCAAGATGAAAAAAAAACAAAAACAAGTCCTGTTATTAAATTTTAATATTGGTGAATCTCTCAGATTAAAATACCATTGATACCAATACAATACCACAGTGGTCCTCTAGCATGTCAGCTCCCCACACTCCTGTGCCTCAGGAGCTTTCTCTGTGTGTCCTTTTCGTCATTAAGTTGTCAAAAATGCCTTTATTTCTAAGCTTACTAAAGTTTCTTAAGGAAAAATCTTTCTCAGAGGAGTAGTTAATTTGATCTTTTATCTTAAGCCAATGTTTTTCATTTAGTTTTCTAAGCAAATAAAAGGTCAATTAACACTTATAAAATAATGAAACAGTCTCCATGTGTTTTCCTTGAAATCTCTAAGGTATCATTGAATGTGATTACATAGGAAGATTGTTAATTTCATTTGCAGCTCTCTATTGCCCTATTTGAAATGTTCCTTAAGGTACATCTTTAACTCCCATGTTTGGGAAATAATATTCTATTTTAGCACTGAAGTATTACACAAGAAGATTATCACACAAAGTCCAGTTATAATTAAGTTCTAGCTACAAACTGGTCTATGCAGAGATGCCTTTCTTATTTTTCCAGTCAATATAAAAATTGAATATTATTCCAATTTTATTATCAATCAGAATTCCATTAACAGATACTTTAAGGAATACTATTTGTTAATTAAAAATAAATACTACCCTTGAAAGCTGAAACTAGTTGTACTTTCACTATTTTTCTCCTCCAAATCTCAGTATTCAAAATTAAATATTCCCTAGAAAAAACATCCCCATGCTCCTTTCATGACATCCACATTTCTTAGAGAGACTCCCTCAGGTGCCTTCGTCACTTACATTGCAGTTGATTCAAACCTTGATTGCCAAAGGTTGGAAGGAAATTAACCTCCCTAGCAAGGAAAAAAAAACTTCGTGCTTATCCTTTCTCATATATTCTTTAAAGAACTTCTCTGTCTGTCAGGGACAGGCTGCCTAACTTTGGACAAACCAGTTCTTTCTATTTATACTCATAGGTGATGTATAATCCTATTTCAAATAATCTAGTGCCAATAGCAGGTAATCACTGACTGCTTCACTTTCCTGTGCAGGGCTGACTGCTTTGGTGGTATTACTAAACAGAGTCTCTCCAAAGTTCTTCCAGTTTTATGTCTGTGTGCTGTTCCTGCTTTGATATGTTAAATCTCTGACATCACTGGGGTTTCTATCCAAGACAACGGTCTTGTTGAAAACAGAGCTCTGGAATATACATTTGGATTGTGCATGGCTCACTGGACGACTTCAACTGTTGCAGAAATAGTTTATGTATACAACAAGCAAATGTCGTAAATGAGAAACTGGAATGAAATCAATATTGTAGCAGGAATTTGAGAAGGTTCATCAAGTTGTCTGTCAGCAATCTCATTCTCTCTAATTCCTTTATTAAAACCAGCTTTTAGTAGCTTATTGTATGAGATCATTTAGGTTGAAACACAACCCGCATTCATCCTGTGGCCAGAGAGTCTCCAGGAGTAGCAGAAATTGTACAATTCCACTTTGGAGAGGGAGGAGCAGAACAGTAAGGTAGCACAGAGAAACCCACAGCTTCCCACCAAATCCTATAGCCGTGTCACGGGAAGGCACTTACTATAAGCACTTACATACTTACTATATGCTCTGACTATGCTGTAAATCAGTACACTGCTGCCCTTCAGGTAGGGAGGGGGAAAAGTTTAATCTTAGAAGTTTCCCCCACCAAAGCTCTTTACTCTTTTTGTTCTTGAGATAAGATGAATTTCATCCTTATATAATGACTGGCACTTTATGTATTCATTCTCTGCCATCTGGGAATATAAATCCTTTCACACTGGCATTTGAGTAGCTTTTCAGTGCTTTACATCTTTGAGCACTTAAGAACTAATCCCATCCTCAATACTCAATTTTGTCTGCTGGATTATCTATGGCACTGGGAGAGGGAGAACTTCTCTCTTGGCAGGCTGGAGCACCTTGTTGGCTGGTCTCTACTCCCAGTAGGAAGGTGAAGCAAAGATTTCTTGCATCTTCAGCCTCTAATAGTTCTGTCATTCCTGATTCCCTGAAGCAACTATGCTCTGGGTTTGAACTGAAAGGAAACTTCCCACCAGCACACATCCCAAAACCGGCCAGACTGTCAATCACCGACTGGGCTTCTAATGCTGCCACCTCTCCCAGTGTGGCTTCAGCTGATTTCTGTGTGGTGGCATTGGGCCATCATCTGTCATGAGTGCTGACTTGCAAGCACCAAATGCTCAAGGAAACAAGTACTGAGTTTTAAAGCAGGTGTGTACTGGCTGGAGCCAACCATTCTAGGAGGCTTCGGGCAGTTAGAGAAATAAAGAGAACATGTGGAGATGGGCCTGAAGACATTTTGGGTTTAGTCGGTGACAAATCAGATATTGTTACACTCATTTTAGACCACGCACATATTTGCTGGTTTCTGGCCTTCTGCTGAGGTCCTGTGGAGATGTATTGTCCTGACACTGACAACTGCCAGGAGCTGGGGTGAACTGGGGCCAGGAGGTGGTGGCAAAAGGGAAAGGGATGGTTTTGAGCTAGGGATAAAACCAGGAACTAGAAATAAGAAGTTTCAGAAGACTAGCAAGTTACTCTAGTTACTCCAACAGAGAGAGGATCAAGAGAAGGAAAATCTGGCAAACTTCAGGCAAGACATGGAGAGATGTTCTCTCCTTCTCTTGAAACCAGTTTGAGCAGGAGAACATGATCCCCAGAGGCCACGGAAGCAGCATGGTGGTGCAGGAAGGTGCAGGGCTGATCTAGTAGATGTTAAGTCTCATCTAATCTGGGAACCATTTTTTTCCCAGGACCCAGCTCCCAGCCATGCTCCCCCACCCTCCCAGCTGGGCCGAGCACTGCCTTAGCACAGCTGACAGCACAGCCCTTAATCTTGTTTCTCTGAATAAACGGATGAAAACCATGTATCATCCTTTCCTTGCTGACTTTTACTTCTGGCACCATTCGTTTCCATTTCATTTTAAGGTCAGCATGAATTGTCATGGGCAAAAATGACTTAATAATGAAATTAATGAAATGAAAGAATGTTAAAGTAATACTATAAACACATCTTTTGGCAACCAGTACAGCAAGAGAGGCCTTAGATCAGATTATTCTAAAATTACTTTTTATAAATATACCTAAGTCATTTCTCAGCATAAACTTTCAGATAGCACAGGCACTCAGCAGTCCCTTGTAGGCTGCAGATTCACATCTTTCAAAAACTCAGCAAGGTTTGCTGCATGAAACTCTCCAGTCTAAAGACTGTGATATAACTGATTGCTTTAATATAATTTTCTAGCAGAACGTTTCATGGAACATTGTGCCCTGAGATAGCATCTGAAAGTGGTTGTTTGGGAGAGGTATAGGAGAACCAGGATTCAAGATTCTATGGCAACAGAAAAAAATGGGATCCCAAAGTCATAATAAAAATGATTCCCTGCAACAGGAAGTTCAGTTTACTCTTTGAAGCCGAGAGCAAGAGAAGAAAAATAATATTTGGTATCTAACCAATTGGAACAGGTGGGGCATTTTACACTCTGGTCGGAGAAAGTAAGTATGTGAATCATCCTGCAAGAGAGCAGCGTGAGGCAAATAATAGAGAAGAAAAGAAAAATAGTCCATGGGAAGAAAATAGCATTCCTATAAGAAAATTATTCCTTAGGAGTACATGGGGTTCCCAGCCAGGGACACGGCAAATCACATCACAGGCTGTGAAGTAACCAGCCAGCCCACAGCATCATACGGAGGAAATGAAGGCAAAAAACCCAAAACTGGGGGACACATCTCTTGAAGCAAAAGAGCATGGCAGCACTTCAGTCAAGGCTAAGTAAGAACTGGGCCTGGAAGGGATTAATGAATGGACAATATAGGAAATGATCTTCCAGAGTTTTGCACGTTGAGCAGAATCTTATGTCTGTACTAAAAAAAAATGTACAAAAAATGTTGTCGTTTTGCACAGATGTCTACCTGAGGAGTAAAGGCTGAGACAATCAGGTTTTTCATCTTGATGGCTAGATAGGAACAGAAGACATTTGATGATCTTCTACTAATGTCATGATACAATTTTTTTCTTCCACAGAAGAAGATTAAGTGCATTGTCAATTAACTTCTACCCTTCTGGTAATAAGCAGTGAAAGACTATTTTAACTAAGCCCAGCAGTAAATCAAAGACGTTTGTATACAGAGTAAAATTGCTTCTTTCCTTTTTACAGTTACAAAAAGACCATCTGACTCCAATGATAATCAGCTGCTCCACATGATCCCCATTAGCTCAGTCCCTGGAACACCTGAACAAAAGCCAAAGGAACTTGGATATGTTCCTCATTCTGCCTTTTTGTTATTTTTTTCATCTAAACATCTGTTTTCCCATGTTGATGTGTGAGCTCATAACTTGCAGAACAAAGACAACCCAGGCCTTCATGTAGCAGCATGTTTTTCTAGGTAGCACTGGGCTTTCTGACACTTTCTAGATATCAGTTCTACCCTTTAGCCTGTTGCCCGAATCCACTGCCACTTTGTAAGGAGTCAGCAAAAGGCACTGAACAATTTTTACATGAGGTAAGATTTTCAAAATATAACCAGAAATTATGGCATAATTTAATGAAGGATATTGGTTAAATGGAGCTTTATAAGGAAAATATGATCGTGATTACTTCACAAATAGCAATGCTATGACCACTATCACAGATCACATCTATTTAGCTGCACAACACCATAGCATTTTCAAAACAAATGGAACACATGTGCCCTGTTCTGAAGCTCTTACATCCTGTAAAAGTTTGCACTTTTCACAGATCATGGGGACCAACTGCAATACCCAGTGCTAAATATGTGTATGTAACATCTCAAAGGACTGGGACCTCTTAAGCACAGGATAATCCTACTGTATTTAAGATCATGGGATCCTGTGGGATATCTTCCACGTGGAAAGTTATGAAAAGTGTAAGTGCTTGCAGATCAAGTAAGTGAATTTAGAAACGAGAGGAAAGATAAAAAAGTTAGAGATTACAAAATTGAGTACAAAGTGGAGTTGCTTTGGACTGTAATGTGGTTTGTGCTATTCCTGCTGGTGTTGGCTTTTCTATGTTTACATTACAAATGCTGTGTACCAGAACACACTTCCTCCCCCTATATATATCCCAAGTTTAAATGAAGGTGGATTCAATGTAAAGCACTGAAGTATTCAAAAAGGTTTAACAGTTTACATTACTAACAATTTTCTCGCACTAATGCAACTAATATTATCTTTATGTTAGAATTTACATTTTCAAAAAACCTTAAGTTTATTACTTTGTTCTCAATCGTATAAGGAGAAGCTGGATCAGGGAAGTGAAAGGTAGAGATGGATAAGAAGATAATAAACAACACAGGAGTTGTAGCAGGAGGATCTTGTAAATAAGTAAGAGAATGAGTATGCTCAGTAGGTTAAGAAGATGGAGCAGTAATAGTATGGATTTATGGATTTGTGGCCATCTGGGCAATTTAATACAGAAATGCTGAATACCAAATGTAGTTCTGTGTATTCCCTCAGTAACGCAAACAGAGCTGCTGGCATCAGGACTGCAGCAACTGGCTCCAAAGGAGTGGGAAGGCTGTGGTAGGAGACCATGAGAGGGTAACAGCTCCAGCACCAGCTCCAGAGGGCTGGGACTTTAGAAAGCTCCTCCAGATGTTGGTGCCATGGAAATGGAAAGGACCCTGGGGCTCCAAGTGGCTCTGTGTTGATTGCAAAAAGTCCAAATTGGGGAGCAGCAAATGTTTCAATGGATTTGGGGTTTATTCAGGTTTCTTGGTGGTATGATTCTTCACGTACAAATTCTTTTATCTCTCCTCAGCCCACTTCAGGGAGCCTGTACTTCCTGTACATCATGGATTTCTGGAGATGCTCATTTCCGTAATATTTATTGTTTGAAGGTTGAAGATCTAGCCATAATTACTAGCGTTTCAGCCACAAAAGATAGCCTTTACTTCAAGTATTAGCAACCATCACCTTATCAGCTACAGCTTCTCACATATCTTTCCCACTTAGGAGGAGAGTTCAAGTACCATTTTTAGCTGACTTTGGTCCCATGACAAAGAGCAAGGAATTCTTACATCAGATCTTCATACAGTAGATGCACTGGAATGCAGGGGTTTTTTGCCAAGATGTGTTGCATCCGAGATAAAAGCTGGGTGTTGTTTGTGTGATATGCACTGAGAGGAAGCATTCATGCTGTGCAGTTTGAGGAGAAGGCTGGGAAGGGTGGAGAGTTAAGATCGCTGTGTACAGGACAAATGGGCTCTACTGGAGGGTGACGGACCGTGCTGTAGATTCTCCATGGGCTCAGCATCTGTGCAGCAAATCTGGCCAGCTCATGCCAAACAGGGCAAGAACACCCTCTTCTTCTACCTCCCAAATACCTGAAGCTGTGTTTTTCATATCTTCTCTTGCACTGGCACTGGCGCTGGCGCTGCACTGACACTGTCATCAGGAACCAGGCTGGGGAGCTAAAGCAACACCCAGCTATTTGCATTTTCCAGTGCTGGTTTTCTGCTAAGTTGGCTTCCTGGTCCCATTCACTCTGAGAGGGCAAGGGATGTGCCACTGCAGTGACGCTGAGCTTCTGCATCCCTTGGGGTGACCCAAGACCACCAGGCTGTGCAGAAACCTACAGCACTCTGGGACCCTGCTCCTCCCACCTCTCACTGCATACAGACCAGTGCACCCACCAGTACGTCTCAAGGGCAGGAGAACTAGCTCCAATCTAGAGAAAACTAGACAAAACTGTACAGTGACTGAGGGTAGCTCACTCCCACCACAGCTCCTCCTACACTGGA
Organism: Tringa tobata; assembly: GCA_033628505.1. NCBI lineage: Eukaryota > Metazoa > Chordata > Aves > Charadriiformes > Scolopacidae > Tringa > Tringa tobata. The sequence continues at coordinate 6,168,360 of JAHREE010000563.1, forward strand.
AGCCCTGGAGTGTCCTCAGTCCACACCAGAACCCCTCATCGGTATGCTATGGAGTGACAGATTTTTGGGTGCTGTGCATGAAGCCCTTCTGCAGGTTTTGTTAGTTCTTGCTTCCAGTCCTTCTCCCTCCTCTATTGGTGCTTTTCAGGCAGCAAAAGGAAACATCTCAGCTTCCAAGATGCAGAGGGATATGGAAATAGGAAGAAGCTCTAGTTCTCTCTCAGATAATCTGGCAAGGTCAGGAAGGACTTCCCAGCAGGCTGGATTTTCTGCCATGACAGAAACATGGAGCTTTGATGGGTAAAGTGAAGATGGAAGCCACTTTTATGAAGGTTCAGGACAAAAAAGGGACATTTGGGCTCACTACACAAGCATTGTCATACTATGATAAGCTGAGTGGTACCATAAACTGAGTAATGCTGCTGTCATGCTTGTGACCCAGGATCCTTCTGAAGACTATCTCCACAGGTGCTGAGATGACTTTTTGTTATAAGTTTATGGAGAGAGAAAGTGTGATGGCAGCAAAGGCTCACCACGGTGAAATGTTTTGGGTCCAGACACTTAAGAATTCTCGAGTTGTATATATACACAGCTATAGAAACTTATGAATTCGATGGTAGCAGGGCCTGCAGAAACACAGCTACATGCTGCTGTTGCCCTAACAGATTTACAACCCAATTTGGGAGAAGACCAAATGGAAAGGGAGAAAGGAAAAACATTAAATAATAGGAAAAAATATTTATATAGTAACTACAAGCAGCTAAAGTCTTAAAGATTAAAACAAGATTGAGCTTTAAGAGGAAACACTTGATAAAGGTATGGATAATCTGGGAAAGATTGCTTGGAGAGAAATAGTGTTTCATGCAGTTCTATGATCCTACAGATTTGTATCATTCCCAGCTGTCCCAAGGTTTAGATCTGAGATCCTCCTTCAAAGAGAGTGTAAAAGGGAAGAGTAATTTCTTGCAAATCAAATCAGAAAAGATAAAGGGGCACCTTTAAGGGGCACACAGCAAACAGGCAACCACAGCACAGTGGATGGTTGACGGTCGAGCAGTGTTACAGGAAACTCAGTCATGAAGTGCTTTCACAGAAAATTTACATGCAGTGAAACTCAACAAAAACAAGTTTTACAAATCTGTTTTCATGCTATGCATTTATATTTAGGGCTGGTTTAAGCATCTATTTCAATTATAGCAGTTGCAGTACAAATTCATTCACATAGTTTGGTTCCAACTGTTCTATTTTGATTTATAAAAACCCCACCATAATGAATGAGAAGTACCCATTTCTGTTCTTTAAATAACCCTCTGTACTGTGAACTCTGAGCTCTTCACAGTTATACTCACAGCCCTATTAATTAAGAAAATGCTGTTATCCTCAGTACCGTGAGAAACCGAGTTACTGATAGAGAGACTTTTACAGTTTTCAGGTACTCGTCTCCCATGGGAGCTCCCAATGAAAGGAAATGTGCATGTCTGACAATTAAAGTGCTTTGCAGCGTGGTTGATAAAATTAAGTTTGCCTCTTTGCACCCTCAGGTATTCTAACCAGAGTGGCAACCTTCCTGCGAGCACTCAACTGGATTCAAATTGCACTGTTCATATTATATGTTAAGTCCTAAGAGATTCAAACTGTCCTTTTTCCATCCTTCCTTGCTTCCATGTACACCCAACCCGGGAAACATTGTACATGAGGTTCCAGCAATGCAGGGATAGAGGAATTTTGTGCTTTGGAGATCCCACGCCAAAATAAAGTGCCCAGGACATTACCGAATTCCAACTTAATTTTATACATCATATGGTATAAACAACTTTATGTAAAGTGATGCTGACTATAACCCTACAGAGTGAAACTGCCAGCAGTGCTAGATCAGATTTAAGCCCCAATAGTTCTTCTTACCTGCTACTATTTTCTTGCTATATTCCTTCATGCTTTGGTCCATATAGATGTGGAGGTGAAATGATACGTGGGCTACGTGCACTACTATTTATGTTACACCTGGCTTCTGTGTTTTGATTCAAGAAAAAGGAAAAATTATATCTCCTAAAGTCAAGATTCCAGGGAGAGGATTGTTGATTCATTAAATGCATAAAAACACTTATGTTTCAGTCTCCCAGCACCTAAAGCAATGAACAGGGGAGAAGAAATGATAAGCGGAAGCATTTAGTCAGGCAGGCTTTATCTTTTTCCCCATTTTCACCTTTCTCTCCTTCCAGACACATGAAAGGAAAAGAGTACACAATGGTTAGCTCTTAGCAAACCAGACTAAAATCCAAGCAAATAGCCCAGTCTTTATCATGGCAATGACACAACAGCACAGTACATTTAGAAGAATGAATGATAATATTTTGCAAGCAAGTATACATGCTCCTGAGACACCTATTTATGACCAAGTGTCATTTGCTTCCTACCCTGATAGAAATTGGATCATACAAGAAATTATATGTGCAGTCAGAGCCACTTACGTCTGCACTGCATCTGACTGCACAGATAATTTAGGAAAACTAATTTCTAAATTCTAAATACTAAATTCTTCTTATTCATGTTTGATGTCTAACAGTCCAATGTTACATACTGATGTAGGTGCTACTAAACACTTCATGCTGTATTTCACACTGGCATGAAAGCTAAATTTTGCAAAGTGTTACATTTTTCTCCCAGACATACTTATCCCGGTTAGATATGAAGTAAGAGACAACAAGACTTGCTAGTAGAAAATTTCAACACTTAACCTTTGGCATAAACCTCATAGGAAATTCCCTAAATTCAGAAACAAATTCTGGAACTCTTACTCAGATTAAACTGCCTTCTACATAAATAGTTGGTGTGTCACTCAAGTTTATGCTGGATAACCAATGGCAAAAATGGTTTTACAGTCTCTTTGAGATACCTTCTGCCCACAGAATGGCTTCAACATTAAATGTGGGCAAAACTCCAACCCACATAGTGATGATATCAATAGCAATAAAAGCAATAACATCAGTAAAGTATCGTCTGGAATTATCTAGTTTTGCCAAGAAGCTTGCTATCATAACAAAGAAATTAAAAATCTCTTTATTTCTAGGCGTTCATGGGGCATTTAAATTAATAATCACAGAACCATACTAAGCAGCTATATAACATTTCCCTTTAAGAGCAAATATACTACCTGGGAATGATCCCTGTTCTGGCACAAGCTGATCATTCTCTAAAGAGTGTTTCACTGAAGAAAAGATCAGAAACAGGGCTGAAGAAAATTTAAAATAAAATACTGCAAAGAAATGGCCTTCTAGAGTACCACATAATCAAAAGAACCCAGCCAGCTACAAAAATACCCACTATTCCCAAGAAAAAAAAGTTACAAAGCTCATTAGTTTCCATTGCATACCATTTTTAGGGTACCAAGGAAGAAAAGTTTGGGTCTTCTCAGCTGAATGGCTAATGAATAGTCCTAGATGCCATAATGTCTCCCATGCGGGTACATTGATTCAGAAAATGCCAAAGAAAAATTAGTATGGAAAGCAAATATGAGATAATTCACATAGAAGAAGGTCTTTCATACTGCAGCTCAGATCTGGAAAATAATTCAGGGTCTGCAAGAGAGGTCACTGTTTGCAAATATTAAGCCATTTCCTACTATTTCCTTTGCCTTGTCTTTCCCCAGTTGGAACATTTTTCTTAAGCAGAGGACAAATAATAATAGAATGAAGCACAGCAGTGAAATTAGAGCTCTCTGTCAGCTAGTGTATTTTATGCTTCTTACACCATGAGGTGAACTTTAGTGTAACTTCTCTGACTCTGTGAACTTAAATAAAGGATAGAGGGAACTAATGAGTACGGTAGGATGAATGGCAGTAAAGATAGACCCGATTTCAAGATATACTGTGAAGTATATCAGGGCTTTAAACTTGCTATATATTGGCTAGTCTTGTATGAGTTGCTCCTGCCAAAAAATGCCCACCTGCCTTCCGATCTGAAAGAATTCTGAGTCATTAATTCACTTCATCCGTGGCAACTCATGTGATTCGGGAAATATTAGTACTTGATCACCATAAACACATGGCCAAATGAGAACACAGTTCCTCTTATTTTTGAACAGCTAGATCACTTATCATTACTTCACTTAAATATTTTTTTCCAAAAGGAAAGCATAACAAAAAAGAAGTACACATCTAGGAATTCTGCACTAATTAAATACATAAGAAATAAAGCAAACTTTACTCATGCTACCCAAGATATTTTTGAAACATGCATCTTGAGGATCAGTTATTCAGTTTTTAACTCCTGTTTTTATTACCTTGCGGTTCCCACAGGAGCCGTGCTGATCTGAATGGCAGGATTACATTGGATAAGCAGTATCTGCCATCTGCTGGAAGGATATTTTCTAGCACTGATGCGGCTGGCACTATTTGTTCAGGTGGCCAAATACAGGAAAACTGAACTAATAGCATTCTAGAAGTTGAGAAATTGAAACTTAATCTGCAACTTAATAAAGACCTTTACATGCTATTTACCAGTAGAGAAATGAGTCACAGAAGAGAAACGATTTACTAAGGGACCTAGTGGAAAAGGACTAGAGACTTGGTCTAAATCCTAATCAACTTTTATGTACATTATCCCACACTGTTCTCATTATAGCTCATAAACCCTGCTAAAAACATCTTTGTATTCATAGCATTTCAACAGAACAAACTTCCCCTATCCACTTTGCAATTATTTGCCAGAAACACAGATATGGCAATACTGCACATTCCAACAGAAAAGGGTCTCAGTCTTCTTTCCTTATTTTACATGAAAAGTAAAACATTTAAGTTAACCTTGATGATAAAACATTTTAAAAAGGGAACCAAACCCAGTGTTCCTATAATGGTGTTATTGATATAGACGGCTACTGTTACACACATACATGTTGTATACAGATAGACTTTCACATTAAATATCTCTGGGATTTTGACAGAACACTGTTATTTGGCTGTGCTTCATAATGTCTTTGAAAGTATTCCATTAGGCTTCAAAACCATATTTCTGTGATGTGAATGGATGCAGTGAAATGTTATAATCACCTCTGAGCTAAAAGAAATTGCACACTGCCTTTGCTACTCTTTGGCGAGCAGTAGTACGCTACCTGATTTGGTTAATACATTAGTGTGTTGTAGTTGGACTATTATGACAATTATGTATCACTTCCAAACCCACAGCCCTGTTATCAGCTGCATATAATTTTGCCATGAATTGCTCAGTCTGGAATTTTCCATGCTGGATGTTTGCCTCCAGACAATTTTCTAGAAAATTTTGGTCAAAAGCTTTCAGCTGTTTCTGAAAACACAAGTAAGGAAAAAAATACATTGTTTTGACGACGTTAAAAAATTCTGGCAGGCTTTTCTTTAAATAGCTTGAGAAAATTCATCCTTTGGTACAGGGACTTCCCGTTTGCAAGCTGGGTGGCCTATTTATCAAAGATGAACTTCTTGCTATCCTCATGAAATGTTACCAAAGTTTGGCCACGTTACAGACCTTGGAGACTGCACACAACAGATGTTTTCAGTAGAGAGCCCAGTTTAGAATTAAACTCTCCCAGAGTCCATCCACCTGAGCAGGCTCCAGCCTCAGGCTGCTCACAACTTTCCTCACGTTTCTGGCTCTGAGCTGTTGTCATTGCTAGATGAAACCTGGGCAAGCGATCTGAGAGCTTTCAACAGTCACAACACTGGGTCTTGGTGGTACAGGAGAGAGAAAAGGGGAGCTGTGGGATGGGAATATTCGAGAGGAAAGAAAAGGCTGAGGTGGGTAACTTAGGATCTAGTTTGAGAGGTGATTGAGATGAGAATCTAAAGGAATCCAAGAGTAGACCAACTGGTTGGTAGGAAGGAGGTATGAAAAGGAGATGGATTTAATTAGTGATAAGATATGGTGGAAATGGTGGGAGGTGTCTAGGAAAAGACACTAGAACAAGAAGTTGAGATGAGATGACAAATCTAAAGAAGATTGGAAATCATGGTGAAGCTGAGGAAGAAAGACTAGATGAGGAGTTAGGAGAGAAGAAATGCATTCAGCAAGCACGGAAACGTGACCTGAGGAATGCAAAGTGGCCAGTCAAGGAGATATGGTGGGAGCAGAGCTGAATCAGAGATTAGTACTGGCTTGAGAAGTTTGTCAGACTGAGTATTCCCAGCCGTCATTACTTCAAGATTCCTTGAGCAATATGGGCCATATGTCTCAGTAGACTATGTACAAGGCATGGGCTGCAGGCTGGGCACCCCCAAATGATGTCATCACACACTATCTTTTCCTCTTGTTTCATCCACTGAGCTGCTCTGGTGGTGCATTTACTTTCATTTCAGTAAACGTATCATCTATCAAAAATAATAAGTTTTCACTTGGTCCTTCCCTCAGAAAGGTTGTGTGTGTGTGTGTGTACACATTCATTTCTCTTAGATTACCTTTCTTTGAAAGGGTGGGAAGGAGGTAGGAAGGAGGAGACACAGTGATCTATCACCTCGACCTGTTGTAGAGGTGCCTCCCTCATTCTTGCCTGCTGCTTTAAATATCAGCCTCAAGTATTTTCATGCTGCTTCTTCTGTGAAGAGAGCTGAAAAGCATAAGCTCATGTTCAGAGAGTCAGCAGATGAAGAACCACAGGCTGGAGGGGCCAAGACGTGTGGGCAGAGCTGTGGGCAGCTGGCAGCAAGCACCAACAGTTAACTGGAAGTTGCTGCATTTTTGCACTGGGTCATGTGAAGATCCCACTGCTTCCCTGGACAGGCACTGATTTTGTTGAGAAACCTAATCTCAAGAATTCCCCACAAGTTTACTCATAATTTTTGAAGACCGCATTGGTCTCGGGGCACTCTACTAAAAGATCGTTAGTAATCCATTATTTTCGGATTTTCATAATCATGGTTAGACTGGAAGTTATTTTTTGAGTTCAGTAATTAACAGGAGGCCAATTTGTCATGCCACTGAGGAGCAGGGGGCAAAAGTAACTGAGAGACAAACAGAATCTTTGCCCCTATACACTGAAGGCTGTAGTGAAAATGCTCATTTCCATGAGTGCAAAAGGAAATATAAAATACATATGAGACTAGAAGAAACTTAGTCATATGTATAACATTATGGATAAGTGGATTTAGAATAGGTACTGACTCATCACTCCCCCCAAAACTGCATATAAAATCTCTAACATCCTGTAAAATTGTGTGTTTTGCTAACTAGCAAAAAAAAGGGGGGGGGAGGGGGGAAAATTATTCAAATATTTAAAATATTTCATGTGTATGTGGAGTATAATTTTAAGAGAGCCTTACTAAATCTTCCACAACAGACCTTTTAGTCTCTTTAGACTGGATTTAGAACAAATATGAAAGAACAACCCATGTTATTCAGTGACAGACAAGGAAGTCTTTTAAACTAAGTGGGTGATGTGTGTACTTAAAGGCTTCCATTGCTCTCTGGTGGCAAAGGTTCCCAGGCACTAAACACCAAACCTTTCCTGAGTGGTCAAAACCAGAGTTTTTTCAACCTCCTCTAAATTCTAAGCTATTTTCTTTCATCTTTCTCAGTCCACCCTTGCCTGTTCCTTTCTTGGGTTCATGTGAGTGCAAAAAGAGTCCTGTGGTATTGCTGCCTAGTGCCCAGAAAAAGCTGTGCTGCGCAATAGCTGCTCTGTCTCATTTGCTGCAGCTAATTAGTGTTGGGAGGAACAAAATCAGAAAGAAAAAAACCCCAACAACTTGAAAATATTCTTCTTTTTTTTTAGGATCACTCTCCTGGGCCGGTGTCAGGAAGACAGAATCCAAACCATGTAAATACACTTCAAATGGTGGGTGATGTATTTTTATTCCCAATTTCTCCCTCCCCCTCTTAGCTGGCAACTTTGAGGCAAAGCTAAAAGAAAAATCTTTTGAGACTCACTTGGAACTAGCTGCTGCTTCTCTGTAGCCCAGTTTCTGGATGTTTGAGCTCCAATTCACAGGCACATGCCAATACAAAGCCCCACATTGAGCTCAGTGGGATCATTTGTGACACTTTTCTTCTTGACATGAATTTTATGGGTTTGGCAAAACGCCTCTTTACGCCTCTCCATTAAGAAGCATTTCAATTCCTTGTTCTCTGGGTAGTTCATCTTTGTTTTAAACTCCTCCCACTTGTTATCATAAGGCCAAATTTCCAAAGCTACAGAAGAGCTTAAGTTGGGAGAGAGGCACAAAAGGGGCAAGGTCATGGCAAACATTTCTGGAAGAGGGCACCGAGTACATGTGTGGAGGGGTGACTGCATGTCCACAGGAATCAAGCTTTCTGCACACCATGCCTGTGGCCAAGACTAACATGACCAAGGCTTACATGTTCAATAAATAATTTTGAGCCAAGTAGAGGGGACAGAAGATACCTACCAAAATTCATCCTAAAGAAAGTAAGGTCTCGGGGACAGGAACTGTCTTTTTGTTCAGCCTGTACAGTTCCTCAAGGCAACACACCGCATAATACAAATAAGCAGGTGAAGAACTTGGATGATCCAAAGATCACTTAAGCAGTTAAACTGGAACCTACTTTTTGTTCCTTTTTTACTGCTGCAACTGCAAGGAGTCTTCAAGCAACACCTAATGTTCAAGACGTGCAAGTCTAACGTGAATTTTATCTAAAGACAAGCTGAACAGAAAAGACTATGTGTTTTCAACACTGTCAGAACTGTTAATCCTGAGTAACAGCACAAGTGTGATTGGCATGCTCCTCAGAAAGCAGAAAGTAGTGTGAAGTCCTGCTATTCTTTTTGGTGGCTTCTGGCCGAGAGGATTAATGCAAGGGAGGCATGGAGAATTACTGCTTGTCCAACACTTTGGTCTTGGCATTTTCCTCCAGGTGCTGCTCAAGCGCAAGTTTGGAAATCCTGTTTTCTAACACGTTACTGCAGCACCTTAGCAACTGCATCCAGTGTTCCTAGTCAGTGATTTCTTGTTAAAATGTCACATAACTGATTAGGAATACTAATAATACACAGAAAGAAGACATTTTTAGTGTCAATATCACTATTAATGCAGCTCTCATTTCTCCTTTGTAACCTAGTATATTGCAAGCAGTTGCTACAATGGCTGATGAAGGGAGCGCAGGGGACCACATGAAAGGTTTCTTTTTAAATCATCCCAGACAATTTCCCAACACTGTAAGTCTCTGACTACTCCTGATCTGCCCTTCTTCAGCACCATAGCATCTTCTCCTCTTTCCTGGGAATTCAACTACTCTAGTTCTCTCCTTCTTTAGTAGAAGACGGTTCCAAATGCTGATTTGATTTCTGCTGTAATTTTTGGAGGCTTGGATAGTTATCAGCCTAGACAGACAATTTAACCAGGCTGGAAATGTGCCCAGTGCTCCCTAGCAGCCAAGACAGATATGAGATCTCTAAGAAAGAGCCAAAAATGGAGAACACTAAGTCAAATTCTCTTTCTTTATTTCAGGATGTTGTTCTTCTCTAACACATGTAGCAGATGGAGCCTCTTTCTTACTTTTCCCAGCCAGACTGATCCATTCAAGTACTTGGGTCCTTGGTGGTAAATAAAAGCAATGTTGCAGAGGTGCCCCAAAGCACACCATGAAGGGGATGCCAGCATACCTGAACCCACAAAAAAATGATAATGATATACCAAAAAAGGTATTGTCTTGCTCTGAACAGTTTGCCCTACAATAGAGACAGGATAAAAGCAAGATGTAACATACACATGGAGTAACTGGAGTAATGGCTAGCAAACTTTTTAGCTATATTATATTTTAGATCTTGTTTCTTGTTCAGTTATGTTGCATATTAGAGTGGCATATGTTTAATTAAAAAAAAATATCAGACAATGAGTTACAGGAACTACAGAGTTAGGAAAGGGCAAGAGTGCAAGCATAGCTCTGGAATGAAAAACGTGGCAGGATCAGAGGAACAGGAAAGGCTAGGAGAATGATGTCAGAGGACAAATAGATGTCACAGAAATGGCAGTAAAAGAAACAGGGCCAACAAGAAGGAAAAAACACCAGCATCCACTTTGGAGTACACAGTATAGCATTTGTGCCCTGTTGAATAGTTGAACCACCTATCAGCCTTTTTTAAAAATCTCCTCTTTCCATTCCTGTTTGAATGCTACTGCAAGCAATGCAGTGTTTCAGAAGGATTTATCCCAGAGAACTTTGGGAAAAACAGTCACCATAAAAAGAAATTCTTTAAAATATTATCCAGACATCATCATTAGGAATTGTGTGTAACTGTTTGCCGCACTTTGGCATCTGCATAATTTTATCACCTTGGATTTTAATAGGAGTCCATTGGCTTGTAAAGATTTTTAAGCATCTGTTATTTCTTCCCTAATGCACACAGACTGCTGATACCCTGAGAATATTTTCTTATTATTGTTCAGCATAATTCCCCAAAGAATATCCCACACTTCATGACAGGATTTGAGAGTATGATTTTAATACAGGAAACAGAAAGTCTATTTTAGCCACAGTAAAAATGGAGCACCAATTGTTGAATAGTCTCCATAAATGACACATAATAAACCTAAGTATCATACAAGTTAGTCCAAGTTAGTCCTTAGGTTAGGGGACTGCTTTTTTTTTTTTTTTTAACTTCAAAGGGACTTTAAAAATAAAATGGAAAGAAGACAAGGGGACATGCAGAATTTTCTTAAAGTCAAAGGCCATAGGCCAGTAAGTCGGAGGCAGCACAGCTGCAGGAAGAAAGCTGGGATGCTGCTCAGAAATTCAGTGTGCAGTCTGCAGTGTTTGCATCATACTGCTTCATGATCATGAACATGCTTTGAAAAATATGCGGAACTAAACACCCGCGACTTTCTAGGTCTTCATTTTTTAAATGAAACTCTTAGGTTTGTTCACCTTTTGGAATCCATAAGATGCTTCTTAAAGTTCAACATCCATACGAATCAGTTAATAGCGAATATGGTAAAATGATATTAAAGCGAAATGTTCATGAATTTGAGTCAAACTGCTGACTAGCAGTTTTAGCTAGAAGACAGGGTGGAAAATCCATATACGTTGAAACAGCTCCACTTCGTTGCAATAAAATATTTCTGTTCAGAAATGCCAAAAGCTTTAAAATACAAATTTTTGTTTCAAAAGAACATTTTCACATTTTAAAAATAGCCTAAGGTAAAACAAGAAAAGACTAAGCAAAAGACATAACTCTAAATGAAAGAGGAAAAAAGACATGTTTCACATTTTAAGTGGCCAAAATTGTTTCTTTCTTTTCAAAAAGGAATTTTTGCCATTGTCCCCATTGTTCTGGTTTAGCTTTCAGCCCAAAATACCTGATCACTTCCCATTTTTCTTTCTATTTACATACTGATTTTCAGGCTCTATAATGTGTTTTCTCCGTGTAAAATTCACTGTTTCCCCAGTATTTTTTTAATACTTTGAAGGCTGGAGCGTATGACATAGAAGGAGAGTTGGGTTTGGTTTGCGTGGAGAAGAGAGGCTAAGAGGAAATTAATTGCTGTCTTCAGCTAACTAAAGAAGAATTATAGAGAAAACAGGGCCAGACTCTTCTCAGACGTGCACAGCAAAAAGACAAGAGGCAAAGACATCACAGGAAATTCCAGTTGGATATAAAGATAATATTTTTCACAACAAGTGTGTGGCCAAGCACTGAAACTTGAACTCAGAGAACCTGAAAAATCTCTGTTGTTGGAGACTTCCAAAACCTGACTGGAAAAGGCTGAGCACCCTGATCAAACTTCAAAGTTAGCCCTGCTTTGTGCAGCAGATGGGCATAGGTGGGTCACTCCAACCTAATTTACTCTGTAATTCTAAAGGTGAATGTTTTACATAGCAGTGCTCTGGTTTAGATCAAAACCATACATGGAATGATTAAGTAACAACTACATGATTACCAGAAAGCATTGGTCTGGCAGCTAATGCTCAAAACTTCATAGAAACCTAGGTGGTCTTTCACGTCCTACTTTAGACTTTTAGGCTGAACTTGGCTAATGTCTAGGAGGAAATATTCAAAAGCAAACACTTCTTTTTGGTACCTATGTTAGACATTTTAGATAGTTCTCTTTATATAAATAAAAGATGACAAAGAGTAAATTTGAATCATTTACTCTGAGTATTCACAGTCCTTAACCATTATTTTACATCCTCGGTTTGTTTTGGACCACTCCACCTAAGTTTCCAACCAAAATTCAGGCAGCATGTGCAGGATAGTTTACTGTAAGTGCTGTTGACAAGGTTTGGCTTTGTCTGACCTACACAGTCTTCATGTGTTGAAACACCTTCACAGATCCTCATGGCGCAGAGCAAAGCATACACCCCTCAATTTCATTCTATAAAAACCTCACTCTGACAAGCTGCAACACAGCCCTCACATTGTTCCAGACAGTTTCACCTAAAAAAAAAAAAAAGCAACAACAAAAAAAAAAAAAAAAAAAAACAAAAAAACAAGCTACCAAAAAATAGCAGTTAACTCTTAGGGTCATAGGAACATCACATGGTACCCAAATAAACCCAGAGGCACAACCTGTTCAGTATGGACACAGCCTGTCAGCTGTAGGAGAGCCTCAAGCAGCATGGGTGGGAGCCAGCGTGTCTCACCCCAGGGCCAAGAACTGAAACAAACTCTGGGATTATTTCACTGACACTATAAACATACATACTATAGAGAGTGAGATCTTTCCGGATGTCAGGTTTCAATAAGTTTTAAATGAGGCTGAAGTGTTTACTCGGTATAGGAATAATTTCAATCGGAAGTAGATTTTAAAATCAGGAAAACTTTTTTTCCTATTTGATTTTCTTAAAAGTCTAACTGGTATGTAAATTCTCACATTCAGAATAACTGAAAATGCCAAATCAAGTACCCGAAAGTTAGGAAATGCCATTTCTAGCATTGATGGTGCAGACTGAACTCACATATGTTCTATGTATTATTCATCGTTTCATGATTGACTGTTCTTTTTTTTTTTTTCTCCTCCCATGGGACTACACAGCTTTCCATCTGCTGAAAAAACGGACTGAAAAGCCATTTTCAGTCCATACCCCAGCTCAGGCCAGGGTTTGGATTTTCTGGGTTTCCAAGAGTTCAGCTGCCCAGAACAGGTCTTCTCTGTGGCAGGCCTCACAGCTGAGGGTGCTCAGGCTTCACAGCACACTGCTATTATGAGCCATCAGGAGAACAGGAGCAGGTTAGGGTTCCTATGGGAGCCCCAGGTGTGCTGCATCAAAAGCTCACTGAAACAGAGACATTTGCCTCCATGACTGTCATTTCCCTGAATTGGAGTTTTCTGATAACATTTGGTATTTTGGAATATTCCCACCTATCTCTGGGTCAGAACAACATAAGAAAGTCCAAGCCTATAACAAAATTATTTAGAGTAAAACATGTAGGAACAACTAAAATAGCTTGAATACATCTACATTGCTGTCCCTGCTACTTCTGTCACCAGCAGAGACTCGCAACGCAGGAGAGTCAGAAACACAGACTGCAGTGAAAAAGGCTAAATGCATAAATTAGCCTGCACACTTGAATCCTGTAATTGTATCGCTAATAAATGAACCACATGGTTTCAAGTTAACTTGGTGCCATCTGCATGAACAGCAACTACCTCTTGATTAAAATGCCGTATTAGAAAAACTGTCTTGACTATAAAATAAAGCTGTGAAAACTCTCCAAAGACAAATGTTAGAAGACATATTATAGGAGATATTTAATGTACACTTGAAAAAATACAGAAAACAATTTTGTATAACCAGTGATATGAGCTAATAGGTCTATAATTTGGTGTTTGCTTTCCATTAATTTGAAGGGGTTTTTTCTCAGCTGGGTAGCAAGTCTTTGCATATTTATTTTTCTCAGTGCTTAAGGCTGATAGAAATTTGAACGTGAACAGTCAGCCAAAATGTTTTTCACCTCCCAAGACACTTATGAGCTCTATCAGTCATAACAACAATTTAGCTTTGATGACTAAACACTATTTATGTCAAAGGTTTAACGAGAACAGACTTATCCTTCGTACAGGGAATTAAGTTTATGATTTTTGTCAGAATGTTTCTATATTTGAATAATACGGTTACACACACGAATGTGAACTATAATGAAAGATAATGTAAAATTAAGAAAGACTTTGAAGAACACAGTACTCCTTAACAGTAAATCGTGACTTAGGATTCTGTGTCAGCTCAAAAAGCTGATCATGTCAACAGGAAAAAAAAATAGAGTGAACTACCAAGGTCAGAAGTGGGACATGGAATACTCATCTTCTAACTGAACTCCTCATCCTCTCCCCTTAGGTGGGAAAGAAACCCTTCCTGAAGCACTGCATTAAAATAACTGAAATTGTTCAAAGAATTGCTGAAATCCTTCACTGCTCTAAGAGGAGGTCGCTGAACCTTAGCCCCAGTCATAGCCCAGATGAACAAGTTCTCAGGTGACAAATATTTTTTTGCAACCTACATCTTCCTTCAGCAGCTCCTTTTGAGTCTCTCTCCAAATGGACCTCTGTGCTTTGTCTCTCTCCTAAACCTATCTGTTGGTGTAGACATAGCCCCAAATACCCCAGACATTGTGTTGGATTGAGATATAAATATCCTAGACATGACTCAGATCAATACGTCCTCATGTCAGCTGAAGCTCAACACAAGATTACAGCCACAGCTCAGGTGGAAAAGATCTCAGGAGAGAATCCTTCTGACACCCCACTCTTCCCTTTGACACTCCACTATTTCCCTTTCCAGACCACGAAACTGGAGTTATCACTCTTTCTACCTCTTTTAACCCTTATGTCAAACCTAGGTGCCAGCAGAATCCTAACCCAACAATCCCAACCCAAGTGGAACTCTAGACTTCCTCTCAGCACCAAATCCCTAACCAAAGGTGTAGGCTGAGACTTGGCCCAAGGCCCCTAACCATCAATTGGATGAAATCAGGGAAATTTGTCACAGGGCAATTTCTTTTGCAGACCTTTTCCTGCCCCACTCCAAACAGAGATCCAAACGTTGTCTGTTCCCTGTCCCTAAGCCTAACTGTAGCCCCAACTCTAAAACCTGATATCAATAGAGACTAGCCCAAGACCCCAGGCCATAGCCAGGACTATCAAGTTCTCAGAAGACAACTGCTTCAGTAACCCTTTCTCAGGTTGACTCAAAGCGGAGCTCTAGGCTCTGCTCTGTTAAAACTCTTAGTCTGAATGCAAAGGATGGGTTGAGCCTCTGCTCCAGACCCTTAGCTAGCACCCCAGACTAAACAGATCTCAGGGAAGAATTCTTTTTGCAGCCTACCCCTTACAGAAAAGGCTGTTCTTTTTCTGCCCCACACCAACTCTAACTCTAGGCTTTATCTCTCTCCCAACCATGAACGTAACGTTAATGCTAACCCTAACCCCAGACATAGCTGAGCCTTCTCCAACATGCCCAGCCATGGTCTGGATGAAAAATGTCTCAGGGAAGAATTCTTTCCATGTCCTGCCCCTCTTTGGTGCTCTTGCTTGCTCCACTCCAAATACATCTCTAGGTGTGATGACTCTCCTGCCCCTAGTTCAATCCTTAACTCTAACTCCAACCCTCAGCCTGAGCTAAGCCCTAGCCCAAGGCACCCAGCCATGACCCAGATGAGTAATTTCTCAAGGAAAACTCTGTCTGCAGACTTCTAATCCCTTTCCTGGCTATTTGTTAACATTGCCACGGATGGCGATTGTTGGATGGGGGATTTTTTTGTTGTTTCCTCCTTCATGATCAATATTGAGTATCTGCCCTAATACTTTCAATCAATTATGTATTGATTTCACCTTAAAGTAATTTGGAGTCATGACCTATGTGAGACAGTATAATTGCTTGTTGTTCAAAACTTTTTCAATTTCCTAACACAAGGAAACTCTGAATGTATTTTGTTGGGATTCTGCTTATTTAAATGCTGACAGGCTTAATTTCCTTCTGCTGTACCCATCTGACTTCTAGTCTAAAGAATATCCAGAGCTGCAAGAGACATAGCTTCAATATTCTTTGAAATAATCATAAAAACCGCATGGGACAGGTATTTTGAGATCTGTAAAGCAATAGCCCCTTTTTCCTCATGCCACGCCAAATGGCAGGTTCTGAGTTTTAAAAATGGTTGTGGAAAGGTATTATACACACTATGTCTAATAGCAGTTGTGTTAAAACACGGAATGTTTGCAGGGATAAGAGAAATTACATTTAAAAAAAAATAAGTTTGTCTTCATTATTTTCATGTTTGTCATTATTTTCCCTTTTGTAATGTGCCATTCAACCTTCTGTTGTGATCCCTGGGAGAACATTGTGAGAAAGATGTTTTATATTCAGCACTGCCAGAAAGAGTCCTTGGGGTAGTTTAGGTCAAATCTATTAAAACATTTGAAGATTAATATTCAACTAATATTAGTATCAAATTTAGTATAAAATTGAATGTTTTCTTTATTTGATGAATACTGTCAACACTATGTATGTTCCTGCCATTTTTAATGTCACGCAAACTTTCTTCGATATATTTCAATTTGCTACAAATCATATGCCTACTTATGGCTGTATCTCATTAGTTCGAAAGATATTTGTTAGTTTCAGATTAACTTGCCTCGCCAACCGAATCAGACTGAAAGTGGCTATTTTCAAGTGAGGATCTGCTACCTTTTTTTCTTTATGTTCCCCCCCCGCAAACCGTTTCCCTCTGCCTGCTCGGCTGTTCACGACGCTGCCACTCGGTGGTGCCGCGGGGCCGCATTTAAAAAGCTTCGGCGGGTCTTAAAATCCAGCCGTTTGTATTGAGGAACTCAGCCCCACCGGGTTCTTGCAGTGTTTTCTTTAAAACGAACAGCATCCACTGTTCTGTGGCCTGGGTTTTTTAAAAATACATCTGTTGCAGTTGAATGATGCTTTCAAGTTTGTTAAGCATATTTTTTCAGATAATGTTATTTTGAACCAAAACTACTGTTGTGTCACCTCTATCTATTTAGGACAACAACTTAAACAAAGAAACTATTTACAGAATAATTTATGTGTGATGTTAGGGTGGCTGACTTATGCAACAATCAGTACAACGACAGTTAATATTTTCCAGTAAATATGCATGGTCTGCACTGAAGCATAAAAGGTTTATAAAAACCCCAAAGTATTATGACTTTGAATAGAAAAAGCTGATCTTCTAAAAGTATATAAATGTCTACCAGTAAAATGCTCGGCCTGAGATTGTTGCTACCACTACTTCCAGCAATACCCTTTGTCAATTAGAAAAGCAGTAATTGACCGCCTGGTGGTACCATAAAAAACCTAGGACTTAGGAGCACTGCAGGAGTACTTTACTAAAAAACTTTGAGAACACTATGAACATAAATACTTGTATGTGAAAGATACATTGACTTTACAAAATAATGCAAAGTTATGAGTACATTAAAGCAGCATAAGCTATCACTGTGCTGTTTAAACGAACAAATTTTATTTGACTACATTTTAAATTTAAAGTATTCCACGCACATTTCAATGCACTAAACCCAGATATTTTTCTAGCAATCTATGAGAGAGGAAGGCCTTTTATAAGCAGAACTGAAAATGAAAAGAATGGGTCACATTACTTTCCAGCAACGTACCACTGCAGAGGAACTATTGTCACTTTAAAGCCACTCAGCAACGCCAGCCCTGAGGTTCTGACAGCTCAAATTCTGCAGGAACTCTGGATGCTGCGAGACGGGATCTCTGAAAAATCAAGACATGTTTCCGAGGTCAAATTTTTTTAGGGCTCATTTTTAAAGTAGGTGGAGAGACGCAGTTTTGGAGATCCCAGCGACAAACCACCACCCGCTGTGATACACACGGCTGTATTTCTCATAAAGCTATTTAATTTGATGTATCGAGGCAGTCTGTGGGGAGTTGAGATCTTGGAAAATATGGCTCTTAGAAAATATCTATGTTGTTATATTGCCTTGTCTAGTATATTTCACTGAATTTCACTTAGAAATAAGTAAAAGCACACGGATTTTTTTTTCACATCATTTTTTTTCAACGCCTTCTCCGCATTAGAGCTGGCCTCTGAGGGGCCCCGATCCCGGCCTGTGAAGCCTGAGGTGAAGGAGCATCTACCTGCAAATCCCAGAGACCCCCGGCAGGGCCCCAGGGCCGCCTCTGGAGTTACACCGGCGGCGACCGCACCCGCACCGGAGCTGCGCGGCCTCCCTGGGGCAACCGCAAACGAAAATAGAGCCGATAGGCGCCCGCCACCGTGGAAACGCACCCACGGTGCCGCGGGTCCGGAGAGGGCCCTGCTGTGGGGCCTGGGACACCAGCGCCGAGGCCGCCCTTCAACCCGCCGCCTCAGCACCGCGCCGGGCAGCCCGCACCACAGCGTG